>BMAC01000034.1:2454520-2485367 GCA_014905375.1 Phtheirospermum japonicum
CCCACACCTGCCGAGCACTGCCGAGCCACGCGCGCCACCTTCATCCGGTCATGCCCAAACCACATTTCCCTCGAGTCAACTCAAATCAAACCGAGCCAAACCTTGCCAAGGTGGACCGTTTCGGGTCAAAGTGGTCAAAACATGGAAATCCAAGCTCATATGGCATAACTGACCCATTTACCCCTAATTAACCTGTATAAATAGATAGACTCCTTTCATTAGAAAATCATACACCTCCTCCCAACCCAAGCTTGGGTTTGGGATTTATTCTCTCTAGCTCTTAGACTAAATTTTCAAGCATTTTGCCTTGGGTTTGTAAGCTCAAGAAGGATTCAAGTACTCTCTTGGATTTTTAATTCCTTGCAATTTCAATCAAACTTTTGGATTCTCTCTTTAATTCTAGTAAGCTTTCTTTYAATTTCATGCTTTGTTCTTCATTTGTTTTATGCTTTTTGCCTTAGGTATTAKAATYTKYSCWTKATSTTGTGAATCATCTATGGAATCTAGTTGAGTGACACATCTAGATCATAGATCGAGGCCTAGATCGTTTAATCTCACGCAATTTCATATGTTTCATGTATTTTCTTCATTTTTATGCTTTTTTTCATAGCACCTTGAATTCATATTAAATCTTAAGAATTGGTTATGGAATCTAGATGAGTGACACGTCTAGATCATAAACTGGGTCTTGGATCGTCTTGATTTTGAGTTTTTCATGCGCTTTATTTCGAATTTTATTTTCATGCATAGTTTTAGGGTAAATCTTAGATCTATTGCTTGTTGCTTATTATTGCTCGTAAAGTTTCAAACTTTCCCGTCTATTTTCATTGCTAATGCTATTCATGCTTTCGGTTTTTGTCAATTTGCATTATTCAAGTTTTTATGTTCATACAAGCATAGTTGTACCTTGATCATGCATGCTTGTATTTGGTGAAACATTGCTTATTTTTGCTTAATCTTTTTGTTGCTTTCATTTTCATATTCGAGGCATCCGACGAGGCATCCAACCAACTTGCTATTTCAATTTCTAGAATAGTTTAGCTAGTTTAATTGCTTTATTTTCATTTTTCTTTCAATTTCCAAAGCTATAAACACATTAAATCTTACATTCGAATCGATTACCGATAATATCAAGGCAAATGAACCTTTGATATATTCATCTCCACTAAAACTCTTCTAACAAAATGGCGCTGTTGCGACTCGCCTTGGTTAAGTCTTTCGATTTGATTGTTGTTTCTTTGTGTTTTTAGCCTTCTTTGTTATTTGACATTTTTTGTTAAGTATGAAAGGTACGTGTAGCTATGGTGGATACATTCCCAACGTGGGAGGGCATGGTGCAAATCATGTTGGGAACAGGATGTATAATGGATTTGGCAACGTGTGAGGGCATGGTGCAAACCATGTCGGGTTTAACGGCTCCTCGGGTCCGTATGGTCCGTATGGGGGATATGGTCCTCCAAATCACTTCCCGAATATGCATAACCCGACATCCGGTCCACATGGTGGTTTTAATGCTCCCAATGAATGCACGAACATGTCTAATGGCGGCTTGGTTAGTCCGAATGGGAACGTGGGTTGTCAGTTTTCGTTTCCCGGCTCGTATGGTGGTCCCCAAACTTTCAATTTATCCGCTCAAGATCTCGATGATTATGAGTCGTTTAGCGGTCCGTTCTCTAATGTCGCAAATGGTCCCCCCATCCGCACTATGGGGGATGTTAACAAACCTTTTGTGGGATGTGGATGGTGTGGAACGTGTGGTCATGATACCTAGTCTTGCCCTTCACTTTCCTCATTCAACTTGTCGATGCCTCATTCGAAGGACGTGTATGGGGGTCATAGATTTCAAGCGAGACTCGATTATGCCATGCTATCTTTTGCTCCACTGCCATCTCATAATCCGGTTGTTTCTCCTCATGTGGGCCCAAGTCATCCGACGATCCCGGTGGTTGCTCCTACCCCACTTCCCGATCCGGATCTATTAGCCATTACATGACATTTCTCAAGTCCACCTTCACATACTTTTCCAGTGGCGATCTTTGATAAGTGTGGGGTGGTTGAGAATACGGGTGTCTCGCCGTCGAAAGAGGACGTGTTTTCATTTCCGGATGCTTTTACTCCTCTTGACCCTTTACCTTTTACTTCAAAAGAATCTTGCGAAGAATGGGTATATATGGAATTCCTCAAGGCCATGGTCGAACGGGTTTATATGGAGGATAGGAGCATTGAGGAGGATATTATCTGGGAAGCCTATTTTGAGGAGTGTTGTGAGGATGATGAGCCCTTTGTTCTTAATGATGAGTACGTTGTGCCTCGATGTGCCCAAGACTTGTGTGAAAATGATTGTTTATGTGTCGTTGAGGGCAACGATGACTTTTTCGAGGGGGGAGTGGGGATAGTTGATGATAAGAGTGAGAAGTTTGAAAATCACCTTGAGGAAAAGATCTTTGATGATAATATGGAAGAGCTTGAAGACTATGTTTAGGGGATCGTGGAATTGTTCGAATTAGCCCCCGATGAAGAAAAGAGGAGGCACAAGCCCGAGCTTAAGCCTCCCCCATATCCCTCCAAGAGTCTCTATTTGGAGAGAGAGGAGAGCCAGCCAATTATCATCTTTGCCCATTCAAATCGAGGAGGGGGAGGAGAGGACGGTTGAAGTGCTTAAAGTTCTTAAGAGTTTTATTGGGTGGAAACCCGGAGTTGTTAAGGGAGTTACCCCTTTCAACCCACATCTTGAAGAGATAGTGAAAGACGGGATTTGGGGATTGTTGTGGGAAGGCTTAATGTTCGTACTCGCCGAGAGCGAGTGGGTGAATCCATTTGACTTGGTGCCAAAGATGAGCGACATGTTCATTTTTGAGGATGAAAAAGGAGAGTTATTGTCCACGAGGGCTACAATGGGTTGGAGGACGTTGATTGATTTTAAGAATTTGAAAGTGTCTATCAAGAGAGATCATTTCCCTTCCCCATTTATCGATCAAAGGTTAAATAATCTAGTCGGCCAATATTCCTTTTGTTTTCTTGACGAGTCATCGGGACACTTCAAAACCACCATCCCACCCAAAGACCTAGCCGAGACAAGCTTTAATTGCCCATTTGGAACATTTTCTTTTTGGCGGGTCTTATTTGAGCTATGCAGTACGCCAAGGACGTTCCAAAGAGTGGATCCTCCCGACAAGGAGGAGATTGTTTTAGTGGACCCTCCCGTTATCTTTCCACCTTGACCAAAACGGAGTTCGTCAAGCTAGTGACGTAGAAAAATGCTTATTGGGAGACAACCCAAGTTTTTCTCGTTTATTTCTTTTCTTTATTTCTTTCTACTTAAAATGAAAACTCAGAAACACTTGAAAAATGGAAAAACTAAAAAAAATATTTTCGAGTTGTCTTTTAATCCTTTTTAGTTCTTAGTTTCGTCTTGTCTTGGTTTATGTACACATGTTCTTGCATTTTTTATTTCATTTGGTTTCCTTTTATAGGGTTTCATTTTCCGACTTCAACCTTGGGCGATTGGATAAGTTGGTAGCGTTCGTGGAGCCGAAAGATACTAACCATGCTTGATTTTCACTTGAATTGCTTGATTCTTAAGTGGACCCCACCGAGCTCAACTCAAACTCGCTCGGCTAAGGAAGCTTCTATTCACCCTCATTTTACTTGATTTTCATTAAAATGAAATGAGGGCATTGCATGGTTTAAGTGTGGGGTGGGTAGGTGGTTAGGGTCCGGGTGTCACAAAACATGATTTGTCTTTCTTAACTCGGGCCATGGCGAAGTGACGCTTACTATTTGCGCATTTATATGGTTGAGTCGTTTTTGTGTCTTTTGTGTGTTATTATATTTTTGAACAATCACCACTTGCTTGGAGGTTTGAATAGTTTACTTGTCGGGTTTTTACATGTTTATGGCCTCTTGTGTGAGGGGTTGAATTTTTGTGCTTCGTCCAAATCCGCCCATATATATATAATCAACATTTTCTCGTGAAAAGATTGCAAAGTTCTAAAAGCTCTTTCGATTTTTCTCCCAAATCCGGTGCAAACTAGTGAGCAGCCTTGTGTGAATTACCGGCTTGCTTGCATTTTTATGGAAATTGCAATGAGGAGGTTTGATTTTGCTCGTATATAATTGAATTCGAAAATGACCTCGAGGCACATATATCACATTTGTTCCGGCCATATCCATACATATAAGCTACTTAAAAATTCCAAATGAGCCCCCTTGAGCCTTTATCCCGTTTCTTGTTAGACGAGCTCGATTTTAGCTCCTATATCTTCATAATTTGTGAGGTGAGAGCGTATATTGTTAGTTGACAAGAAATGTGTGGGAAATAAATTATGGGTTTCGGGTTTTGAGTTGCTTATACAAAAAAAATAATAAAAGAAAAAAAAGAGAAGAAAGATATAAATAAAACTCCAACACAAATCACGAAAAGTGATAAAGCCTGCGTTCAAGTAAAAAGCCTAATTTAAAGGCTAAGTTTAGTAAAAAGAAGCAAATTCAAAAAGCTTCTATGTGTTGTGAAATAAATCAGAAAGTTAATATACGAAAGGGTTTCGAAGGAAAGTTTGGTGAATTGGGAAAGGTGAAGTGATTATAAGCTTCGGGTTTTAGAAATAGGGTTTTGTGTGTTATTGATCACGTTCGATCGTGTGTTAGCCACACTATCCAAATGTTTCATACCTTAACAAAGAGCCAACATTACAACCCATAATAAAGACCTCTTTCGATTCTTATTTGGTCATGTACTATGAGCAATTTTGAGCGTCCGATTTATGAAATCTTGACAAGGTGCATGTATTGACCGACTTGAGTGTATACACGTCCCATATTAAACACTTGAACGAATTGAGCGAACACCCTCAAATACTCCATTTGTGAGGAAGTCATCGATTTGGCTTGCATTCAAGAAAGAGTAATACGAGCAATGCTTGGCGATAGCGAGTCTATGTTAACACTTTCATCATGTAAATAAGGATAAGTACAAGGATTTCTCTTTTTACATAATGTTCATTACATGTACACTCTCAATTCTTTTCGTTGTTCGAGGATGAACAAACCGGTAAGTGTGGGGTAGTTGTTTTGCATGTAATTGTTGCATTTTTCCTTGTATTTTTAGTTAGGGTTTAAGGTCATTTCTAGTAGTTTTGGGTCGTTTTTCTTGTTTTATTGTTTTTCGTATTTCTTGTTAATTTTATATTTAATTTGGTTAAATGGTCCAATTAACTTGAGGTTTGTGGTAATCATTATTTTTTATGGTTTAAATTCTCATTTTATAGGTGAAGGCATCGAGGCTCAAAAATCAAACCGAGCCGGCCCGAACTGAGCTCTCCTGCGCGCAGCTACCGAGCCCTGCTGGCAGCTGCCGAGCGAGCCTGTCGGCAGCTGCTGAGCACTGCTGAGCGCCCGTCCGCATCGTTGTCGAGAGGATCTGCCCACGTCGGCCAACGCTGGCCAATGCCTGCAGAGAGCCGCGGGCGTCGACGAGACCTGTCGGCGTCGCTCGATGTAGGGTCGACGCAAACTCTTTGTTGCATCGATCCTACCGAGCGTCGACCAACGCCCCATGCGCGGCGACGCCGAGCTGCCAAGCCACACTGCCGACAGCGGTCGGCCACGCCTGCCCACACCTGCTGAGCACTGCCGAGCCACGCGGTTCACCTTCGGCCGGTCACGCCCAAACCACATTTCCCTCTAGCCAACTCAAACCAAACCTTTCCAAGGTGGACCATTTTGGGTCAAAGTGGTCAAAACATGGAAATCCAAGCTCATATGGCATAATTGACCCATTTACCCCTAATTAACTTGTATAAATAGATAGACTCCTTTCATTAGAAAATCATACACCTCCTCCCATCTCTAGCTCTTAGACTAAATATTCAAGCTTTTTGCCTTGGGTTTGTAAGCTCAAGAAGGATTCAAGTACTCTCTTGGATTTTTAATTCCTTACAATTTCAATCAAGCTTTTGGATTCTCTCTTTAATTTTAGTAAGCTTTCTTTCAATTTCATGCTTTGTTCTTCATTTGTTGTATGCCTTTTACCTTAGGTATTATAATTTGTGCTTGATCTCGTGAATCATAAATGGAATCTAGTTGAGTGACACATCTAGATCATAGATCGAGGCCTAGATCTTTTAATTTCACGCAATTTCATATGTTTCATGCATTTTCTTCATTATTATACGTTTTGTCTTAGCACCTTGAATTCATGTTAGATCTTAAGAATTGGCTATGGAATCTAGATGAGTGACACGTCTAAATCATAGATCGGTTCTTAGATCGTCTTGATTTTGAGTTGTTCATGTGCTTTATTTTGAATTTTATTTTCATGCATAGTTTTATGGTAAATCTTAGATCTATTACTTGTTGCTTGTTATTGCTCGTAAAGTTTTGAACTTTCCCGTCTATTTTCATTGCTCTTGCTATTCATGCTCTCGGTTTTTGTCAATTTGCATTATTCAAGTTTTTATGTTCATGTAAGCATAATTGTACCTTGAGCATGCATGTTTGTACTTGGTGAAACATTGTTTGTTTTTGCTTAATTTTCTTTGTTGCTTGCATTTTCATATTCGAGGCATACGACGAGGCATCCGACCAACTTGCTATTTCAATTCCTAGAATAGTTTAGCTAGTTTAATTGCTTTATTTTCATTTTTCATTCAACTTCTAAAGCTATAAACACATTGAATCTTACATTCGAATAGATTTTCGATAATATCAAGCCAAATGAACCTTTGATATATTCATCACCACGAAAACTACTCTAACAATCCTCCAATGTTGTTTTTCTTCCGTAAGAACTTGTTAAAACGTTGAGTCACATAGGACACTTCTTCGTCTCCAAGTGTGGTAGTTTCGATCTTATCAAGTAAACTTCTCAAATCAAAATTTTCATTATCGTCATCGAAGTTAACATTAGAGGAGAGAGCAAAATTCTTCTCTTTTGAGTTGGAATCAAGATGTTCCATCTCAAATGTCTTGAGTGAGCCAACTAAAGCGTCGAAATCTAGATCGTCTGTGTCCTTGGATTCTTCTATGGCTACCACCTTAATACTGAACTTATTTGAGATGGATCTAAGTAGCTTCCCACAAGACGTGAGTTACTCATCGCTTCACCAAGTTCCCCGCACTCGTTTGCGATGTCTGAAAGTCTCATGGCATAGTTCATGATGGACTTTTTTTCATCCATCCTCATTGACTCGAAAGTAACAGTCAACATTCTTAGTCTTGATCTCTTCACGCTCTGGGTTCCTTCACACACCAGTTGCAATGCGTCCCACGCATCCTTTGTTGAATCACACTTATTGATAACTTTGTAGTAATTTGAGTCAACATATCCACAAAGAGTGTCGATGCACTTGAAATTCCAGTTTGGTTGGGCTATTTCATCAGCGGTCCAATCTATTTCTTTCTTGATGATGGTATCACCATCAGCATCGGTAACACGTGTTTTTCCCATCCAACCAGAATGGTTCTCCACGCTCGTTCATTGATATTCTTTATGTGACACTGTTTTGCGTGTAATTGCTGTGTTTTTCTCGTATTTTTAAGTAGGGTTTTATATTGGTTTTAATGGTTTTTGAGTCGTTTAATTTGTTTTCTAGGTTGTTTTTCTTGTTTTGTTGATTTTTGTGTTTCCTGTTAATTTTATGTTTTAATTGGGTCAAATGACTTCAATTAATTGGTGTTTTGGTGTAATTCTTGGGTTTTGATATTTAAAATTCTCATTTACTAGGTGGCTTAATGATTTGAATTCAAGCTAAGGCATGGAGGCCAAAACTCAAGCCCAGCCTTGTCTATTTTCATGCCCAATTCTGTGCCCAAATCAAGCTTAAATGGGGGCAAACATTCTGGAATGGTGACCTAACCTTGCCTAGGCTTGCCCATTTTCACGCCTAAGGAGCAACACCCATAGGCAGCTTTCTAGGCAGCATTTCGATGCCCAGATTCTCGCCTAAGTTCTCGTCCAGGCATGCCCAGAGTGTCGCCCCAGCCAGCGCCCAACTTAGCCCACTTCTGCGCCTGTTTCAGCGCCTAAATTCTCGCCCGGCAGCGCTTGAATTCTCGCCCAGGCATGCCCAGAGTGGCGCTCAGCTCCTCCCCCAGCCAGCGCCCAGCTTAGCCTACTTCAGCGCCCGAATTCTCGCCCAAAACGCAGCCCAGAGTGGTGCCTAGGCTTGCCTACTCCCACGCCCATTTCGGTGCCCAAGCTCACCCAGGATCGTGCCCACCTAGCCCCAGCACGCCCAGGCTCGCCCAGAACGAGCCACCTCGAGCCATGGACGCCCAAGACCGAGCCAACTAAGCCAAAAGGACTAGCAAAGTGGCTAGGGAGCCCATTCCGGGTCAAACTTGGTCAAAACCATGAAATTAAGCCTTTAAAGCCCAAATTGATCCATTTAAACCCAATTAAACTTAGTATAAATAGAGCACAACTCTCATTTTTGTAAAAAAATAACTCCCCTCCCAATCTTACTTGGGTTTGGGATTAAAATTACTCTCAAGCTCTTGAATGATTTTCTCTTCCTTAGTATTTAGATCCAATTTCAAGCTTTGATGTAATTTCCTTTTCTAGATTGGATTTAATTTCAAGCACCTCATTGTGTTTGTAAGCCTAAGAAGAATCCAAGTACTCCATTGGATTGTTACGTTTGATGCAATTACATTCAAACTTTGTTTCATTCCTTAATTCAAGTAAGTTTCCTTTCAATTTCATATTTTATGCTTTATTTCCATGCTTTGTTCTTCATTTCCATGCTTGTTCTTCATTTTATGCTTTTTGTCTTAGCACCTTGAATTCATGTTAGATCTTAAGAATTGGCTATGGAATCTAGATGAGTGACACATCTAGATCATAGATCGAGTCTTATATCGTCTTGATTTCAAACCTTTCATATGCTTTATTTTGGTTTTTATTTTCATGCATTGTTTCATGTTGATGGACCTTAAATTTGATTGAATAATATTAATAAGTATGTATGTTTGTCTCTACTGATTTTCATCAAAGTATTGAGAACTATATTACCTGGATAATATTGATGCGTGGACGTGGTGGCACCCGCGGAATATGAGGAAGGAGGAGGCATTTGAGTCGTGCGTGTATGGGATCTCTGCCTTCTGCCACCTCTAGAAGTTGAAGGGTGTTCTGGAACAGTCTCGCAAGAAGCCGGAAAAGGTGGTAGCGGAGGCAATTGCAGGAGCTGTCGCATTTCTGTGAATTCTTTCATAAACACATGTCGTAGGCGATCAATATAATCCTGATCATCAAGGCTAACATCCCGAACAGTGGTCCACAAACGATCAAAACAGGTAACCTGAAATTAATAAAACTACCATTAAATAATCTCTCGAATTGTATATATGAAAACATTTGAAATTTAATATGACCAAATGTACCATAGAATTTCGGGTTGCACTCTCCACAGGTTGGTACCCATTCATCGCGCGATAATTATATGGAGTAATCCTACGTCGGGTGATGCGATAGTACCAATCATCATATCCGTCACATGTCGGTCTACCATCACCAATAGGAGTACCATCGAACACAGTTCGAGACGTGTTTTTCCAACAGGTCACCCAAGTAGAGTGGTACTCTGGCCAATCAAATTTGGACCGACCAGCGCGAGTAATGCCATGTATTACTGATTGTTCGGAACATACGTGTTCAGGTATATCTTGGCGCATACCAAATTGTCTCAGCACTCGATTCGGGAGGTGGAACTCCATATAGCAAAACTGATCAAAAGACACTTAACTTTACACAAGTCAGTGTGGAAATGTGTCCCTAGAGATGCAATATCGGTCGAACCCATGTCATATGGCTCCCACACAAACTGAAATTTATGACATAATACATTAGGCACTATAGTGTGTGAACTTATAGAATTAAAACATTAAAAATGAATATAAACCTGGTACGGTAATAATTGGTCCAGCATATCCCGAATAATACGCAATGAGTGACTCGCAGTATGTGTGAACGTGCAGAACTGCATCCAACGTGAACCATAAGGAGGCAAGGGCCATGCATTCACATCTTCTTCATCTACAAATAGACGACCTAGTGCAACCCGGAAGTGCACTCTGTGAGGAACTACCGTGGTAATACGAGACCAAGCCCATATTTGTAGTAATAAACATGGTCCCCCCATCACACACTTGTTAGCACTTGATGCGGTGCATAACTCCCGATATAAGGTAACTAATGAGGTACTAACCCAACTGTACTTCCTTGCTCTATTGAAATCCTCCAACAACCGTAGGTGCAACAATGATGCAGAGTCACCCGTCGAGTCAGGCATCACCATGCTATCAAGTAGAGTCAGTACAACACCTCTAACATACTGGTCCACTATCATCTGATCCGTCTCATCGGTGATGATAATCCCCTGAAAGTGTCATCTAATGGCTTAAGCATAAGACGAGATGTGCCCCTGAATTCTCTTACTTGTGGACTAAATCCTAAGAATTGTTGGCAGTATTGAACCCAGTCCTCCTTCGAACGACCAAAACCTATAGCTATGACAGGCCTCCCTCTCCGGTAATCCCCATATAATGGCAACATCCTGCAATGTCACCGTGGCCTCACCACATGGGAGATGGAAGGTATGTGTCTCAGGTCGCCATCTCTCAACTAATGCAGTGATCAGGTGAGGATCAATATCCATCTGCCCACACCGTACAACCCCATAAAACCCAAGATGGATTAGTGCCTGTAAAACCCGTTTGTGCAATGGGTTTCGTTCTCCCTGTATAGACCACCAAAAACTTGATCCATGCCTGACATTGAGTGTGGCATCTACTATGTCATCGCTTGCTACGATTAAAGCCTGCGAACGATGTTCCTCCTAGGCAGTTAGAACCGATGGATCTCGTGGCCCGTACATCTCCGCCTCTGTCATCCTAATAATAATAATAATAATAATAATAATAATAATAATAATAATAATAATAATAATAATAATAATAATCATAATAATAATCATAATAACAACAACAACAATATATTCGGTTTATACCAACACACGAGGCATCAAATTAAATTACATAGAAACCACATAGGTTTGCATAGTAATTACAAGGGGCATCCAATATATTAGGTTTGCATAGAAACTACATAGGTTTTCACAAACAATCAAATTTAATTGTATTTCAACAATACTAGATTATGACTAACAAACTTATAAAATTAAATCACTGCAATCGTGACGAAGATGCTTGATATTGTTGTCGCTCACGTGTAACAACCCAATCCATTAAATTATGTATCCTTGTAGTGACGTCTCTTACACGTCTAATGCGAGCTCGCCTGGTTGGATCGTGAACTAATTGAAATATTGCATCGTCCCATTCGTCTTCATCGGGAAGTGGAATGAACTGCCCCGCATATGTCCTTGCATAAGCATTTGTACTATAATATGCTTTCATGAAGTTTGCTGGGTTAATGCCCACGTGCTTATAAGCTTGCATTGCATGAGCACAATGTATCCCATCACTAAGCCATTTCCCGCATGAGCATTCTTGGGTTGTTAATTGAACCTTAAAAGTCTTAGCACGACGAGTATCGGGTATCAACATTGTCACATCAACAATCTGTGTGTGATGATGACAAAATTGTACGGCTGCGTGCAATGCAAGTCTTTGTTGTTCCTCATATTGCTCCATGATTTGACTTGGATACGGTTGATTCCTGCTCAACCAAGCGGATCCCTTCACTATTTTATCATAGAAAAATTTAACAGTGCGAATGAAGGTGAAACGCACTATGGCAGTAACAGGCAATCATCGCGCACCCTTTAAGACAGAGTTCATACACTGATACATTAGTAGTTAGAACTTGATTAGCACATATTTGTCCTTATTTTTAGTAGGTTTATTACTGGTTTTTCTTATTATTTTTGGTATAAGTTGGGTAGTTTAAGCTCTATCTCGTATATTTGTACTCTCAGCTTATTTTACCGCATTTTGACCTAAATTGATGCAAATAAGTGATTATTTGTGGTTTTTCACTTTACAGCTAAGTAACCGGAAGAGTTTAACGCGTATTAGACGATGTTCGATGTTTAAGAAGTGAAGAACAAGCTTTCCGGTGAAACGAGTAGCAAAAGATCGAGAATTTGAGACAGACACACAGTCGCGTCGGCTGACGCGACCGTCGACGCACCGTCGACACAAGCCATGTCAGCGAGTCATGACCGCGTCAGTCGACGCTCCGTCGACGCAATGTCGACGCAACTTGCTGAAGCATCGATGTCGACGCACCATTGTCGACGCAACGTCAACGCTACTTGCTGAAGCGTCGATGTCGACGCACCATTGTCGACGCAACGTCGACGCTACTTGCTGAAGCGTCGTCGACGCTACTTGCTGAAGCGTCGATGTCGACACAACGTCGACGCTACTTGCTGAAGCGTCGATGTCGATGCACCATTGTCGACGCAACGTCGACGCTACTTGCTGAAGCGTCGATGTCGACGCACACCGTCGATGCACCCGCCCAGCCGACGCGCGCACCAGGCAGTACCGGCGCCGAGCACTGGCACGCGTCAGTCGACGCACCGTCGACGCGACGGCCCAGAATCGGGATTTTAGGGTTTCTTATGCTCCAAGTCAAGGGAAATCTATATAAACCCTCTAAGTCCGTCCCAAAAAGATACACCTCTCCCCCATACTCTGAAAACACGATATTTTGGGTTCGAGAACAATACCATCCGCATCCATATAACAACAATTGATCGAGATCGAAGATTCGAGAATCGCTAGCTTCAACCGTCCGTTCGTGATTCGTTCTTCGACCAAGATCAATCCACCTCTCCGGATTAGCTGGGGAATTTACTTCGCTTCCTTAGTTTAAATAAGTACTCAAACTCTTTTATCGCTTTCTTAGCTTAATTTATTTGCTAGTAGTAGTTTCTAATAATTATTCTTGAGTTATTTCATGWTTCGAACTTTAGATACTTTTGATATTCCAATTCGTAATCTTAGTTTAATTTATGCTCAGTTTCATTCATGCTTGGTTAGTTTATTTCGTTTACATYTCAKTCTRGATGATTGATGCTCGTTTATGCTAGTTGATTTTGCTTGAGTTCTTAGAATAATTTCTTTATTTTACATGTTCCAGTTGCTGAATTAAAATACCTAGTTTTAATTAGTGTTCTTGCGTTTTAAATTCTTAGATAATAAAAACAATCAACCCCCCCCCCCCCCCCCCCCATTGTATGTGATATTGAATTGAACAAACTGTTTGAGATTTCCGATTGTATATTCCTCGAGAGACGACTCGAGTCAAGTTGCCAAGCTACGCGCGACCCCGTTCTCTTGCGGGCAAACTATTGATCTTTTGACAAATTTTCATAAGTAGGCAACACAAAAGCTTGAATCAGAACTCCACAGTGTTTCCCACCATAATAGGACAATGTCCACTTTGTCTTATCCATCCACTCCAAGTAAGCATTGGCAGGTTCTGATATCTTCTTAATCTCTTCCATTATCTTTCGGAATAACACTGGTGAAACTGCAGCTCCGACAATCCAACATAAAATCTCCACTTTGACATTTTTAAATTGGCTATGAACATTGGCACAAACATGTCTCAAACAAAAGCGAGGAAACACCCGAGGTGGTTGGTACTCAGCCATTTCTCCAGTGCAGCTGATAATTCCTGGATGACGATTTGGTATGAGGCAAATACCTTGTCTACCCTGAATAATGTGTCTAAAAACCATTTGTAGAAACCAAAACCACGAAGCAATACTCTCTTCGTCTATGATTGCGTAAGCCAAGGGCAATAATCGTTGATTTGCGTCTAAGGTCACCGCGATAAGCATCTTATATATGTACTTTGTGTACAGATGTGTACCATCCACACTAAGAACCGACCGACAATGGACAAATACATCAATACATGGTTTGAATGTCCAAAATACATAGTGCATCATTTTGACGGCGGAGTTCTCAATGTTTTTGTGTTTCCACTCAACGATTGTATTGGGATTATATTTTTGCAAGGCCTGCATGTACTTGGGTGACTCGGCATCTCCCAAGTACCATAAACATTCTCACGTGCTCTTTTCACCGCCTGCCATGCTTTATCATATGTAATATCATACCCGTATCTCTCCTTTATCATTTGTTGGACCAACTTAGCCCGATAAGATGGATCTCACTGCACCATGCCTACAAGAGTGTCAGCAATAAAATCTCTATCCAGATTTCTGTGACCTAAATTAGTTGGATGTATCTGGCATTTGTGAGAGGGCCTTAATTTGGTGATCTTCCACATAGCACGTCTTTTGTTGTAACTCGCCTTCAAAAACCAATTGCAATGTTGAGAAGACACACCTGGCAAACTCGACTTACACACAACTCTCCACACTTTTGGTGAGTTTTCCACCACTCTAAACATACGTTTCACCTATTTTCCATGGTAGTCTTTCACCGCACTCTTCAAATATTTTTGGTCCCTAAAAAGCATTCTCTTAGTCAGATACCTTCTTGAAAATCGTACATCTTCAAGGGCTTAGGAGCCCCAATTGAGTCAATTGGTACATCTGAGTAGCTTGAATCAAAATATGAAATTTCACCTCATTCGAAAATTTCCAGTCGATCTGGGATTTATTGCAGTAGGACGCACAAAATGTTGGCCAGTTTCACAATGGTCAAACTCGACACGCGCATCAACACCATCATCATGATCATCATCGTCACCACTATCGTCAGAGTTAGTATCGCTTCCCAACTCATCGGGTTAAAAACTAAGAGGCGAGTATGGCCCAAAATGATCGGCCACGTGTGTATCATCTATTCCTACATCATTCTCTACGGCATTATCATGACTCGATCCCCAAGTATTTATGTCATGCTCCCGATTAATGACATTTTAAAAATCTTGTGTGCATATAGGTATACTAGACACATTTTCGTCCCGTAGAAGCTCGGCATATTGATAATAATCATGATCTATCGAGACAAATGTGTTTACATTTTCAACTCGAGGCTCAGATTCGACATACAGCTCAAGAAAGTTTAGGCTTAAGGATGGATCTAAGAATCCCCATAAATCTTGCTCATTAGCAAGAGAAACAATACCACACGTGTTATTATAACAGAACTTAGCGGACACTTTTAAAACTACTTCGTTTACATTACTCTTCGTAATTATAAACAAAATATCGATCAACCTCTCAAGATTTGTTTGACGAGAAATCCTTCTAGAAGCAATTGCTTGGCGGTCATACCTCACTTCGTAACCATTTTGCACAAATTGGCCGCCAAAATACACGACTATGGTGATCCTATTTGAATTCGACATTGTCTATATATCCTAAAAATTAAGCACATCACTAAATAATAGAATTCATGATTTATCACTTCTATAATTCACGATTTACTCACAATTTTTGTTTGTACATGAAATTTAATTTTTGCTAACAAGTTTACATAATGTGAAATATTAAAAAGAAGAAATGCTAAAATAATTTATAATTTTTTTAATATATTAAGATGGTGCGATTTTTTTTTTAATTTTTTTAGATATTTAAATTTAATTTTTATATTTTAATTTTACTTTAAATTTTTGGTATTTTAATTTTTTTAGAAAATGGCAAACATCGATTTTTAATTTTAATTTTATTAATTTTATTTATTTAAAAATTTTCAAATCTTATAATATGTGTGCAATTTTTAATTTTAGTTTTTTCTATATTTTTATGGTCCGATTTTTTATTTTATTATTTTAAATATTATAGTTATTTTTAAAATATGTGCGATTTTTTAATTTTTAAAATATGTGCGATTTTATATTTTTTTTGAAATTTTCAAATCTTACAATATGTGTGCAATTTTTTATTTTAATTTTTTCTATATTTTTATGATCTGATTTTTATTTTAATATTTTAAATATTATAGTTATTCTTACAATATGTGCGTTTTTTTAATTTTTTTAAATATTATAGTTATTTTTAAAATTATTTTTGGTAATTTTATTTTTTTCAATTAGCTTTAATTACGATTGTGATTCTATTTTTTTAGTAATATTCTATAATTGATTTTTAATATTCTAAAATAATTTTTTTAGTAATATTCTAAAATTTTTAATAATTAAGTTTTATAAACAATATATAAGTTTGGTTTGTTATTTAGAAAGGGAGGCCGACTTATTTATCTTATTTATGCATATCTTGGGTTTTGTCATTTTTTAAAAGTTAATTAAAATTATAAACATTATATAAGAGTTGTCCATTATTTGATTAAGTGGATTTTGTCATTTTCTAAATTTCAATTAATATAAACAATATATAAGAGTTGTCCATTATTTGATTAAGTGGGCAATATGTCTTTATTTATGCATATCTTGGATTCTATCTATTATTCAAAACTGGAGGCTAACTTAAAGCTGGTGGTAACCAAAAATTGAAGAAATAATCTATAAAAGGTAAACAATAATTTCTAAAAATTGAAGAAATAATCTATAAAATGTAAAAAATAATTTCTAAAAAATCATCAAATATAATTAAGCATTTCAAAAATAATTTATGTGGCATGCATAAATATAAAAAATAAATAGACATGTTAACATCAATAATTTTATAAAGGAAAAAAGAAATAGTCCATGATACACCAACAATTTTATAAAGAAGAATTTGACTGGTTATAAAAAAATTGTACAGGAGTCTTTTACTACGTATGCATACATAAATATTTCTAAACTAATACAAACAACAATTTAATTACCTAGAAATAACTCATAAATAACAAAGCATAAATTTTATTTCATAAATAACAAATTAAATAAACATAAATTTTATTTTAAAAGATTAACATATTTAATATTACCTCGAACAATTGGTTATGAAGTGTGAACAGGAAATTAGACTGGGGAGAACATGATGCGAGAGAAAAAAATTTCTTCAAGCTGGAGAGAATTTTTTTTCTTTGAAGCTGGTATTGTTAGTTGTGTGCGTAAGAATGAATGAAGAATGATATAAACCCATATAAAAAATTAAAATAGATTGATATGACATTTGCATGTAAAAATACCCGTGATTCTTTTGTTTGTATTAATTGATTTTGGCTCTTTGCATATTGTGTATTCGGTCAAGCTTCCATTCAATGACAACACATTGATTTTTTTTTTTAATTTGAGTTTCGCAACTTAAACCTGCGAAACCATAAAAAAAAAAGAAAAAGCATTGCCCTTCTTCACTCACGCGATATTGCTGGATCGGGCTTTCGTCCATTGTCCAAGATTCCCCACTGCTGCTCCCCGTGGGAGTCCGGGTCGGATCGGGCTTTCGTCCATTGTCCAAGATTCCCCACTGCTGCTCCCCGTGGGAGTCCGAGTCGTGTCTTAGTCCCAGTGTGGCTGATCGTCCGAAAAGACTTCGAAAAGATTTAGCATTTTGATGACCTGGTCGAGATTATATGGGGCATTTTTTGTCTTACTAGTCTTCTGTTTGTACAAACGATTTAGGCCTGTATTCTGAGTTTCCTTGGGGTTGGTAAGGCGAAATGGGCCAGAAAGAGAAACTAAGAAAAAATAGAAAATCAGTCTTGCGATGATTTCGCAAGTTTAATCTGCAAAATCATCTAAAAAACAACCTGCACATATTCCACCGAATAACACGATTTGTTTTCAAAACTATAACGCGTACACATTTTCGCCGTATAACATTTAGTGAACTAAAAAAATATTGGGTTTTACATTTTTTTTAATTTTTGTTTTTGGTTTACAGTCTATCAAGTCTCTCTATGACAATGAGTACAAGTCTACAAGAGGAGGTTAGCTAGCTGTAATAATTAACTAAGCAGGGAAGTCCAAGTAAAATTTATTGAAAATATTTAAATGTCCAGTGAACATATGACAATGCTTTAATTTTAATTTTTACTATTTTAATTGCTGACGTGGGCCAGGAGAATCCTATGCAGTTTCAAATTTTTGATGGAGCGGGACCTGGTGAAAACGAACTAAAACCGTTTATCAGTTTCGACCCGAAATGTGGGCCCAATTTTTGGACCCGCGCCGGAATTTCAGTGTCTTAAAGACAGGGCTTGAGCCGCCCGAGACGGGGTTCAAACCCCAATGACAAGTTTGCCCCTGTCACTAAAGGACACACAATTTATATACCCTGTCCATAAACTGACAACTCAATATCTCCGTTTCCCTATATAAAGCTCTCCTATTCAAAATTTCAAAAATCAAATAAATTTATGTAATTCTGAAACTGAAATTAGGTCTCTTTCATTAATTGTCACAGCCCAATCAGATCAAATTGGATGCTTTGGGCTGAAAGTGATTTGACACTGCGATACAATCTTAAGAGTGATTGCACCATTTTATTACTCACTTTATTTTGCTAAGTGGACAAAGACCACCTTCAGGATTTGTTTTCAAATATCTGTGTCTTTTTTTTTTTTTTCTCCTCTCATTTATCTAAATTTATTTATCTATTGAGATCAATTTCTCTATTTTCCTCAAGATTTTATTGTTGTCAAACGCCCTTTTCAACTTTTCAAAGTTATAAAGTGGCCCTCTATTTGTATAAATTTACAAAAATAACTAGTAGTATTATTAAAGTAATAAACTTTTAATATTTTTATGATTTTAGTTTTATGTGTTTTTTTAAATGAAATATTTATTACGAGTATGAATTAATTTATAGTTGTAAAAAAAAAGGAAGAAGACAGTCGACATAAAAATCAAATTACCAACATTTATATATAAATTAGAACCATAATAAAAACATTAAAAAATAAAGAACTTGATTCAAATAATTAAAATAAAAATACATAACATACCACAAGATTAGCAAATACATTAAAATGCCAAATACAATAGTGCACCAATTGAAGTTGAGAGAGGGACACCACCCTCAATAATACATATATATTTATTAATTTTACTAATTTGACCCCTTAATTTTTTTATATCACGAAAAAATTAGTAAAAATAATTATCAATCAATATACAAAATAAATGTAAAAAAAATATATACTAAATCAAATATTTGCTAGATAATAAGATAATAAATTATATTTTTGAGAAAAAAATTACATTGAACCATAAAATTAAAATAAAAATAAAATTCAATTGTACACATAGAATGAAAAAAAGAAACGATAGATAATCATTTAAATCTCTAAATTAGTAAATTCTTACCAAAAATAATCGACTAATGCATTATGAAGTGCGATATAATCATCTTCTTACTTGTTTATATGGATATTAAATGAACTCTTGAAACTTGACATTTATTGAAAATATATAAATATATAAAAAATGTTTGTAGTTGATTTCTTCTTTTTTGGGGTGTGCTACTATATTTAATTTCTTCCGTGGATTAGCAAGTAGAATGTTAAAATTATTTGATTAGGTCTCTTACAACGTTACAAACGTAAGATCTTGTTGATAAATGAATGAGCTTGTGCATTCATGAGTTGGAAACGTAAAAACATGACAAATTATTGGTTAATAATCTAACATAACATATTTACGCGAGACATTCACATTTAATTTGTTTAGTTTCGCAATTTCTTTACATATTATTTTTGGGTGATTTTTTTTTTTAGTTGTTTTAAAGGATGTTGGCCATATGATGCAATAAAAACCTCTAGTTACCATTTGATCAGACTTAATGTATTTCTTCATATGTAATCCAATTATTACATAAGAAAAACTAATTTACTTTTACAAATCATTTTTATTTTTATTTTTATATTTTGTGTTTTTTATAACTCCATGTATAATCCTACCACTTTTATTTTCACTTGCCACACCATCCTGTCTGATATGTTCTCAATTGACTTATTCGCCCTCAATTATTATTTGAGTTTCAATTTTGAAAAACGTGAGATTGGTTGTGAAAAGTGTGTTGTTTTTTTTTTCGTTTTTTTTTATATAACTTATTTTCATTTAACAAATTAAATCATTTTTTGCTTTATTTCACACTTCTTAATACCAAATTGTACAATATATTTCTATTTCATCTTTTTATTCACATAATTAATTCCGATTATTTATCTAATTTATCAAGATTTTATATTGATTTTGTATCACTCGCAATGCCACAAGCTATAAAATGAGATTTTCATATTTTTTTGTTCGTTTGTTTTTTTCTTTTAACTTCTCATTCTATAATCAAATAATTATTTTATACTATTACCTCTAGAAGGAAATCATAAATAATCATTTCTCTCTTGCAATTTCAATCACATAAATCCCAATCGTTAATTTCTCAAATACAATTGGTCATTATTTACTCGCAAAATCAAAATAAACAAAGCAAAGGGAAGGATAATTATCACTCAAAGATATATATAAGAATGTTTTGTTTGTCGTAGAATGTCAAATTATATATTTTTTAATCATCAAAACTTTAAATTGCCATAACTTCTTTGATTCGTATATATTATAGTTGAAAAATGTATCGAATTAATTATTTTTTAATATTTACAATTTGACACCTGAATTGTAAAGTAATAATAAATGTACATATTCAAAAAATCAACTGAGAACAAATGAACATTGTGTTTTGTTTTTTTAAATGAATAGGTTAATATGTCAAAGTTTAAAATTAATATTTTCAAAGTTTTATTTTCTTGAAATGAATGTCCAAATAAAATATCAAGAATCCCAAAACAAAGAGGACCTCAATTTCTTTTTTTTTTTAACAATGTAATCTTTTAAGGGCTTGATTGGTTGAGCTGATTTAAACAATTGATAGTCGTAGCTGGTAGCTGATTTTATATTAATACTTGGTAAATTAGTTGACTAAAATAACTGATTGAAGATTAATTTACCAATAGAGACATAATTTAAAACATAATATATTATATATAAAACATAAGAAAATATAAAAAAATAAAATAAACGAGTTTATAATAATTAGACTTCTCGTTTTTTTTAATAAACAAGACAATACATGTAAAATGATAATAAAAAAAAATTATAATAATAAATAAAAATTTACTTATAACTAATAATAATACTTTCGTAAAATATAGAGTATATATTAGTTTATAAATAATATATTTTTTTACAGTATAAAATGATAAGAAATTTTTTTCCAATAAAGTAGGAGCTTATTATAAAAAATCTCAATTTGTAACTTTTCATGAAGAAGAGCTTATTAAGAAGAATAAATTATCAAAAGTTTATTATTGATTTTTACCAAAAAATCTAAAAGAGCTTATTGAGATGGAATAAACTATAGGCAAACTCAACCGAACGGAGTCTAAATCTATTCAGGATGACTAAACTATAATTTAATTGTTCGCCTGGTGGAAAATATTATCTCTATGTATAAAAACTTTTAGTTTGGTAAAAAATTTTAGTAAGCTACTATTTGTTGATAGAGACCAAAAACTCAGTTCGTAAAAAAAAGAAGATAAATAACGTATTTTTTCTAATCAATTGATGGATGATTGAATTTTTTTTATTTCATCATTTTTTATATATACACTACTTCTATATAGTAAAATATTATTTTATATTTTTACAAAATTACTATCTTAATGTATAAGTAAATCTTTGTTTATTAATATAATTAATTTGATATCATTGTTTATATTATTCTCTTAATTTTATTTTTTATTTTTAGTAAGTTTTATTTATTATCATTTATATATTTTTTTTTAATTTTTTCATATTTCAATCACGTGTACATTGTTAAATTCAGGTACCACTTGGTCGAGCGATTCGTAAAAGCTGATAGCTTATTCAACCCAATCAACTCATTTATACCGTTTCATAAAAATTTATAATCAGCTTATAATAGTTGACTAGGCTCACGTTTCGAAAAAATTGTACAATTCTTAATTTTTTTTATAATCATGTGATAGTTAATTGTAGAAAATATCCTATTTACCCTGTTCTTTATATAATATATTTTTTATATACTAACACATTATTTTATATTTTTACATAAATATTATTTTCATAATGAAATATATATTTATCAAAGTAATTGTTTATATTTTTTAGGAAGTTTTTATTTATTATCTTATATTTATAAAATATTATTTTTCATATACTAACACATAATTTTAAAGTTTTACATAAATATTATTTTTATACATACGTATTTCTTTATTTAGCGAAATAATTACTGTGGTATCATTGTTTATATTTTTTCTCCTAATTTTAAATATTTTTTAGGAAGTCTTTATATAGCATCTAAGTTTATTTATTATTATTTTTATGTTTTTTTTATTTTTTATGTATATATTTTTTATTATTTAAATCAACTAATTTATCAAATAATATTTTACATTCTACGGTCAATTATTAACTCAACTAAAACATTTTTTTTCACAATTAAGCACCAATAAATTTGAACCCAAGTCTCCTTGATCAAAAGATAATCTTTACTTACCGCCTAAATCCAATTCCCATCCCAAGGAAAGATTTTTATTTGCATGAAAAAACTCTACCAAAAGGGCACATTTGACCGTCCGTTGGACAATTTAATAAATTGCAAACGTGAAATCCATCGGGTGTTACATTTGGACCCATATCCGTCATTTAACCCTCAGCATTCAAATTTCCGGATCCTATTGACCTCGCCGCTCTCTCTCTCCCCCATTTTTTCCTGTCAAAGACAATACATACAACCTCCTGTCTCTATCGTACGCACCACAAATCCACATTTCAATTCTCATTCTCTCTCGCACTTCAAGAAGTCTCATCAGCCCTCAGCTTTTTTCTCTCTCCCAGACTCGGCTCTCGGATACTTCTCAATCTACAGGGAAAAGCTGAAAACATTTGTATATATAGAGAGAGAAAGAGTGAGGTGAATACGAAAATGGAAGAAGAAATGGTGGAGGATACTGTGAATGAAGAGGAGGCGGAGTACAGCTTCACGGTGTACGAAATTGATCTGGATTATGAGTTCGACGCGGCTCGCTTCTTCGACTTCAGCCGAGACGAGTCGCCTCTGGAGACGCGCCAAGCCGAGCTCTGGTTTGACTCCGCCGGAAGCTATCCTCCCTCTCGTAATCTTCGTTTCTCATTCCCTGCACTGAACACCATCCTCTATTTTAAATATTGTCTTTTTGTTACATCGTTTTTTCTCTGATCAGTGGTGAAGTTGTGCGTCTCGTTTGAATACTTGTACCTTAGGTTGGATACGTTATATCCGTTATTTTTTTTTTCATCTTTACTGGTTGTTTTATGTGATAGTGCCTTGAAATGCCCAAAATTTGAAGATTGACACACTTGGAGTTGGAGATTGACACAGAGCATCGTCTCACTGTTGTGGAGCGAATAGTTTTTTCTTTTCAATGAAGTGCGCTGAGAAATTGTAACACAATCTGCATGTGTAATTTGATTAGGGACTCCTTGACTTGTCATCAATTTGCTGGTTCGGAAGCTGCCAATGGCGTTCTCAGTTTAATTGAGCTAAAGAGTGCTTAATAATGGTGTCTTTAAATGTCGTGAAAATTAGTATTTAATATTTGGACAGTATATTTTTTCTGGGTGAAACAACAGTGCACTGTAGCTAATTATAATGAGAGAAATCTCAGAAGCATAGATTCTGCAAAACATAATTAAAGTATAAACTCAGAATAAATGCATTGAAAATCATGTGTATAAAGCACTGGGATAAATCGATGAAGATGAATTGCTATGTAAGCGGAAATGATTGATGTATAGCTTTGCCAGTTAACATTTTCTAATGATTTGTTGAGTTATCTTTTTATTGCTCAATAGACAATTTTCAAGCCAACTTCATTTTGTTTTTTTTCGCTCTTAAGCTTTCTTAGTCAATTTGATTAAACTTATAAACTACTGCGATATTCCCTTTTCAGCTTTCGTGGCGATGTTAGTTCCAAGAGAGGATATATTGATGGAAAATGTCAATATCTCCCCCAAATCTAAAGGCGTGGAGACCATGAACTTGTCTAACAGTGACTCGGATGTTGAGGCAGATCATGAAATTTCTGCTACGGAGATGAACTATAGAGGTACTACCACTAATGGAAATGCAAAATTCTCTTCTTCTTTGCTACATTAGTTTCATTATTACACATTTATAACCATTCTACTTATTGTAAAGTAGAATCACATTTACTATACAATTGCTATGTCATAGAGGTTCTTAAGATTGCACATTGGTATTGATCTATGTTTTGAGGCTAAACTTAACCATGCTTTATTCCAAATTCTTCTCACAATTTTAAATTTCAAATATATTATCATATCCATCGCAAGATTTCTAGGAACGCGGGACCAATCTGAAAAGAGATTCATATTCCTTGGTCATTGATTCTTCTCTGATATATTCAACTAGAGGATGGAGACTGAAATCCTTTCCAATGGATTTGGTGTCTAATTGAAGATTGTTAGTCGATTAAATGATGCAACACAGGTTGGATCTCTTTTGGTGAGAGGACCAATAGCAAACTTAAACTTGGAAAGCTAATTGCACAGGAAATGTTCATGTGGAAGATTGCAATCAGTTTATTAGCAGTCTTTGGAGCTCTAGCTGGTATTTACTGGAGAGTAGCCTGCAAACTAAAATTGTTGGCTATGAATTTCCATGCATGCAACTATTAATCTGCCAGCAAACCAAACAGAAAAAAGGAAAGTTTGTAGAGCATAACTTGGCTTGAAGCCTGGGCTCTGGCTTTCCTTATGGTCATTTGTGCTTCAATGAACACGTTCTTTGTGGATGTGGTCAAATCCTATGACCGGGGTTGTCATTAGGGCATCTCTGATATGACATGTTAAATGAAGAACCTTGCAGATAATTAAACTAATGAGACTTTCATGCAGGAAGCATCACATCGGTTCACTTGGCTTTGTCTTTGCCAAGAGAAGTATAGATGCATCTTTAATAAAGATGTTAGATTGACCACTGATATTGTGGTCATGACTCCGAATGACGGTTATCCATGCTAGCTACAATACAATTTGGGACGCAGAAGCTGTAAATGCCAATTGTCCTGATAATATGATGGAGAATCATGGTTTTGAATTGGCTGGAGATATTCACACAAGATAATGATAAGACAGTGAAATGAGAATGGTAACTAGCTTGAAGATAGAGTCTGGAGTTAAGAGGCCATTCATTCAATCAACTATGATGGTGTTAAGTGGAAGTGATGAATGAATCAAAGAATTGAAATTATTAATGAGGTTTTCTACAAATTAATGAAGTGTTGTATATTTGTTATTGTAATTCTATGAGGTATTTTGAAGGTGGATCTGTCTAGGAGAATACATTTGTCAATTTTATTTGTTTTATGCTCTGTAATGGAAACTGATCTCCTTTTGGCATTTATTTTGTGAAAGATGAACTTGTCAATATATATATATATATATATATATATATATATATATATATATATATATATATATATTTACAAGTTAGCACGACTAGATTGTTACTGACTGCAGAGTTTCTATATCTAGATCCAAGTGATATCCTCTATTTGCTGACAATTTTGAATATTTACATCTTACAGGTGAAGGACGAGAGGGAACTTCCTCCTCTGTACATATTTGCAGCCAACAAAAATTTCAGAATCAATTCCAAAAGTTGCCCTCAGGTCAGCATTCTTACTTGATGGTTTCATGTGGAAAGGTTCAATCTTATTTCCTCAAGTGTTCTGTTCTTGGCATATGCTAATTTTATCATTTTAATTCCAGTGAGAATTTAGTGAGCACTTGTTCTTGAGGGCCTCAGATATAATATCTCGTTTTCCTGTAGGATCACATCTTTGAATTTCCTAATAATGTAAAATTTCTTGAATCCTATATTGGTTCAGGGTTAGCCTTTTACAATCACATGGTGAATACCGTAAACTCAGAAAATCAAACGAAGCTGTCCAAGAAGCCTGCTTTCCCAAGGACTTCAACTCTTATGAAGCCAACAGCAAGTCAATTGGCCAAGCAAAATCGTCCCCAGGCTGGTCATTCTAGGTGAGAAAACATATTTTGTTTTAGTCTCACGCATAAATTTACCATTGTATTCTGTTTCTTTTAAAATTTGAGGTATTTGAAAACCAGGAATTACTGATAACATCGTTAAAATTTCTTTTGGTAAAAGGTACCTTGACAATCAGTTAATACTTTAACATTTTTTAATCATATGGAGGATCTGCATGAGGATTTTATGCATAAGTCATTAGTAAAAAATCTTTGTTACTTCAAATGCTAGGTCATGTGTGTCTGTGTTAGATAAAACATCTAAAAGAGTTGCTAGCACTTGTGTGATTGAGAATCAAGCTGCGAAAAGGCAAAAGCTTGACGGTGGTCATCTGCGGAAGGTATATAATATTTTTCTTTATCTTTATTTAATTACCTGTGTTTTATTCATTGTTTTGGTTTTTGTAATCATTCTTTTATGAGCTGGTTTTGGGCTGAGCCTTTTTCATGACCTGTGCGTTAATTGGATAGTTACTGGAGAGTTTTCGTGTAATGTCTTCAAATGTTGCTCCTTATCATGAAGGTTCTCTGGTAAGCGCGTAAGGAACAAAGTGGATAAAATTCTTGCGAGCAGATGCCTGCTTAATTTTCTAAATGGTTGAATTATTCTAGTTGATGACTAAAGTATCCCGGCAGTGGAGACTATATAATTTAATTAGTTATTTCAGAGCATCATTTGTGGTTTAGTAGCACAAGTAGCTTGGATTCTTTGAGCTCTTGTATCCTGCTTCCGTTCTTTAAGTTTTTCTTGTGGCAGAATTGCACAACATCTTACTTATTGAGTGTATAATATATAAATTGTTTTTCTTATTTTGGTCAAAAGAGGTTCAGTTCAGGAATGAATATGCTTATCAGTTGATACAAAGTTGATCAAGAGTGTTATGTTTTTTTTCCCCCTTCCTATTTTACTACTTCTCAGAAGCTTATAACTCTACACAACAGGTTATGGGTGCAGTGCAGCTGCAGCAGACTAGTTTTGTTCATAAGGCACCCAAACGGGTATGTTAATTACATCCAAAACCATGATCTTATCGGCTTTACAAAGTTACTCATAGAAATGTCTGTTTTTTCCCCCATGCATTCCTAAGTATTAATGCTACTGATGAAGAACTACATAAAAGGCTTTTACAATTTGAATTAATTGCCCATATTTATCTAAGATCTTTTAAATTTGGTAGGATGGACTCCTTGATGGAAACATGACTCACACTAAGCCAAGGATCACTATCCCTAGAGATCCGGGTCTTGAAACGGCTAACAGGGCCCAAAGGACAAGGTTGGTTTGATCCGCTCCAGCGGCAGTTCTGTTCTTATATTGCGGCACATTCTTGGTGCTTAAGGAAATAACAGTCTTAATGGTGTTTCAATGTCTTGCTGTTGGTTTTCAGGGAAAAAAGTAGTAAAGATGAAAATGTAACTTCAACTGTTCGTAGATTCAAAGCTCTTCCACTTAATAGAAAAGTTAGTGTCAAACTTGCATAACTTCAAGTTATTGTATGCTATTCAGATCTAACCGTGACTATTTTTTCAGATTCTCGAAGCTCCTTCATTGCTTCCGAAGAGAAGCACTCCTCGTGTACCAGATTTTCAAGTAAGTTCAATTGTAAATTGGTAATCATTCAAAAGTTTCAATTTATGTGAATATCTTTGCTGAAATTGTTTCGGTAAATTTGGTTCCAGGAATTTCATTTGAAGACATCAGAGAGGGCTCTGCAACATAGCTCAGCAACTTTAAAGTCCACAGTCCCTTCAAATCATTCTAATAAGGTTGTTTATTGAATTTTTGAGACATGATTCTCACAAGGTTTATAATCTGTCTATTTTATGTCTGAGATAGCCTTTTAACTTTAATGGGTCTAGTTCTTTCCAAACGAAAAAGAGTTCCTGATCTTTGAATTGTTCTCTGTTAGCTTTAGTGTGAGTGGGGTTAGACTCACTTCAATCTAGTATAACACGGGCTTCAACAATAGTGGAGGCGTGTTGATGATGTTTTCTTGTCCTCTTTTTATCTTGTGCAGGACTTTTACAAGTTCACCTCTAATTTAACCACAGATTGTGGAAGCAGAGAACCTGGAAGGTAATGTTTGAGATGTTGATTCTGTTCTCCAAACTTTTGGTACTCTTCATTGTAGGTTTACTTTCCTGCTTCCGGTTCACATGTGAATGTTGTTAACCAATGCTTATTTAAAAGCGTAAATCTTGGCTAGTCAAACCTTTTATTGTTTTCATAATTTTTGTTATCCCTATGGACTGGAAATTCGGTATTTGCCTCAGTAATTACATATTCATGACAACAGATGGACCCTTTCTCTCCCTAAACAATATTTTTTTCTCCCTAACCTGTAGTGCTTTCGTATTGTCAGACCTAGCCTCATGAATAATAATTCTTCAAGGCCGGATGGTTGTCAGCCATCTCACAGCTTCAAAGCTCTTCCCCTCAATAAGAAGGTAGTATTTGTAATCATTTTTATCCGAAGCTTTTTATGGCAACGTTTCAAACATAATTCAGTGTATTTTTATTTGCAGATATTATCAAGCAAGGGGGATATTGGAATTTTCCGGAATTTTAAAAAGGAATCCACAGTCCCGATGGTAGTTGACACACACACACACACACACACACACACACACATATATATATGTATATATTTTTTATAGTTTATAGTATTTTAAATTATCTTGAAAATATTACATCACAGTGTATTGCCTTTCCTTCATCACAGGAATTCAATTTCCAAACGGAGAAGAGACTTCATAATAATCCTCCAATCGATCTATTCAATAAGGTAAAATATTACTCCCTTCTGGTTGAAAGATCTTCATTGTGGACTTGTTGCTCCACGTAACCACTTCCAAGAAGCAGATATGAGTACTTTAAATTCGTAGACTACATAATATGTAGTTCTAGTCTCATTCTCAAGCCTATACCTGTTATGCTCATATTGTTTCTATATAGTATCACCAAGGGAAATTGCATTTAGTGATATTTATCTCTTCTGCTGAACTAGCTCTCTCTGGCGTGTGAAACACAAGCTGAACCCAAAGTATCATGGTCTCTCAGCACAACATCAAAGGTTCCTCTAGACTCTCCTTATCATATTAAATCATTTTAATTTAAGGTGCTTATTTTGAATAAATTTATTTTTTTAAGGGGTCAAAAGAGAACAGACGGGGTTGCTTCCAGCAAGGAAATGAGGTAATCCATTGCTTTCTCGACTCTGTTTCAGTTCAAACTTAGTTTCCTTTAAATGTTACAGTTGCGCAATTTTTTTCTTCTTAATTTAACTTGACTGGCGGCGCAGATAAAACAACCTACAAAACTGAAACTGCCTTTGTTTGGAGGAATGCATCAATTTCCTGCCAACGAGGATAAAATTGACATCAGTTTTGCCAGCTGGTAATATATTCACCTTTTTTAATGTTTCGCACTCGTTCAGCTTATTCGTGTAAAGCTGATATAGTGCTTGTTACAGGAGTAAGCCCATTCGGTAAAAGTTTACAAGGGGGAATATATCAATTATATACTGATGAAGATCATCAAACGATCTTCAAGTTTTTCGCCATTTGGCTTGAGGCTGGCAAATGATGCTGGGGCATTGGCAAGTACATAAATCTCATGAAATATTAAGGCCTTGGGATATCCGAGGATCTTGAATCCCTCAAGTGTAACAATAGAAGTCATTATAATACTAGCAAATGCTAAACACTCTTGACAGGTGCATACCTAGACGTGGAATACAAGTTACATGTAATTCTCTGTTGATTCATAAAATGAAATGTTGTAGGCTTTTTGTACAGCAAGAACAGTCTGTTCCATACAAACCTAGTCATGCTTGGAAGGTTTTTTTTCTCCTCTGTGCGACTCAACTTGGTCTTTTTATACATATCAACTTCGTAGCAAATTATTGAGCTGAATGTAATACTCATACTCTATATTGCCCTAAATCCTGAGAGACAATCGTCTCAATAATTACAATTGAAAATCGCTAATCCATAAGTGAAGCTTTTCACTGCACTCTTTCAATGATATCCCCTTCGTAGCAAACCTTGTACGGATATCTGAATAGTTCACAAAATCGAAATATTTCACTTTGCAATGTAAAAAAAGATCCTGGGATAATTATGGTCCATAATTATTGGTAAAGATAGTACCATAATATACAACACTCGTAGTAAGCAAATCCTAAAACTCATAATAACCGTACAAAGCAGTTTGTTAAAGGAAACATCATTCATCACAATGGGATAAAATAGCACCATCTGGTCTAATGGGTGTTTATACTCGGGCGGACCATGATTTTAAAAGACGAGGATTTCAACGTAACAAAAAAAGTTGAGAAAAATAACAAAAAAGGATTATCACAAATAAGACAAAATATTCAAGCATTATACATAAACTAAGTGTAACGACAGTGTGTTACATGTGATTTATCAAATAAATATAAAAAATATTTATATTAATCACACAATTTAAAATCTAAAAGTAAAAAATTCAAAGATGTATTTTCAACCTGTGCATTTATAAAGTTTCTCGAGAACCTATCTATGCATTATATATGTAAATATGAGCTCTAAAGCTGTAGAGTTCTTTCTAAGAAATTGCTTTCTTTTATGAATGACAACAAACATTGTTAAAACAGGGACCCATCTACCCTCATCCCGACTTGAATTTGCGGGGGCATGAGGATAATGTCCCCTCACCGGGTACCCGCGGGCACCAGTCCTCGTGTTATACTCGTTTGAGCCCGCATATATTATTACTTAAATATTTATTTTTAAATGTACTAATTAAGTGTTTTTGTCATACTTATTGAACTTTCTTATAATTTTATTTCTTTATATTTAAGTCGATCCGAAAATAATTATTTTTTTAAAATTTCTTTTAAGTAGTAATAATTAATATGCGGACGGGTACGAGTCGGGCATTGC
>BMAC01000034.1:2489386-2524664 GCA_014905375.1 Phtheirospermum japonicum
AGTTAAAAAGCATTGTTTTATCAACACCTTGTAGGCGACGATTGCAAGCATCTCCGCAAATCAGAATTGGAGGGAATTTCATTCAGGCGTTTTATCAAACACCTTGTGGGCGCCTCTGCATTGAGGCAATTTTGCAATGATTGGTTCCCATAGTTCGTCTCCACAGAATCACGATTAATCGCTGAAGAAAAATCACAATACAAAAATTTGTACTCAATAAACAAATCAGAAACTAGAACAAAAAAAAAAAAAGAATTGAAAAATAAAATATGATAGAAACTTGAATTTTGGAATCGTACATTGAAAAATTTGAAGACGAATTACAGAAACAACGTCGATACTAAAATCCGAATATTTGTAGCAACAATCGAACTCCGGCGGCGAACTCCGCCATTCAGATGGCGCAGCCGGAGAGCTTCTCTTCCATCTCGTCCTCTCCGACCGTCTGTTTCGGCAACGATTTCAGGACCTTCTTCTTGAGGCCCTTGTTGGCCGACGCCGACGGAGAGAATTCCGTTGATGCCCAACCGTCAGCGGGCGAAAGCGACGATGCCTGCGAGAGAGAGCAGATACATTATCTATGCGTTATCTTTCTATAATTATTATATTAATGGTTGGGTGGGTTGGGCAGGATAATGGGCGGGGCAGATTAGTGGGCGGCCCATATAAATTGGGTAAAAAGTGGTTTCATACTATGAGACCGGTCTCACCCAGGTATTTGCCATGAATAATAGTATTTGATACCTCAAAATAAAAAAACATTCAACTCGATTGAATTTATTCTATTGATAAACATGTTTGAAATACTGAAAATAAATCATCAACATCAATGTCAAATGTACAATATTATGTTTCACCGCATTTTGAGACTTAACGCAACATTCATGCAATTTAATTTCATTCAATGAATACAACTATGCTTTTAAAAAAAGTCAATAATACCTTCAATAACTTCCAATTTTTCAAATCTATTCTTTAAGAATGAAATTGCAATATTCTCTAGAATCACTGCAGCAATAAAATAATTAACCCTAAATGACTCTTCAGAGACGATGAATCTCTTTATGACAAATTTTAATCAAATTCCCTTTGAGGACAATAGGACAAATTTCCATTTTAGATTACAAGTTCATTAGATATTGACACGACTAACTGAAAACCTTCCTCCCTATAATTTTCAAAATAAGAAATAAAAAATTTCAAAATATTTATTACGATCAAATTAATTTTATAGATGTCATATATAGTCGTAGCCAACAAAAATACAAAATACTCAAGTTTGTGAGTTTCTAAAGACTCATTCTCACTCATAATTTCGACATCTTCACAAAATCTTGATATTTCATATAATTTTTTTTTATCTTATTAGGCTGAGTTATTATAATTATAATGCTAGTAAAATATTTTCATCTTGTTGCTTATATATATATATATATATATATATATATATATATATATATTTGGGTCACCAGAAAATTGGAGTAATTTATTACATGGACTTTGGTGCAACTTGCTAGGTGCGCCCTACATAAATTTATTATCATCCAGTTATATGTGTTGGTATATGACAGTTATACATGATTATATATGATGATATGTGACAAAAATTTAGAGTTTAGGGTTTACTTTTCCATTTTAGGGTTTAGTTTTATATTTTGGAGCTAGTTTTTCATTTTTAAGGTTTAATTTTCTATTTTAGGGTTTAATTTTTTATTTTTGGTTTAGTTTTCCATCTTAGGCCCCCGCATAAATCTATCATTCTATTAGTTATATGTGATGATATGTGTCAGTTATATGTCATGATATATGATAAAATTAGGGTTTAAGGTTTAATATTCTAATTTAGGGGTTTAGTTTTTCGTTTTATGTTTATTTTTCCATTTTAGGATTTTACATTTTAGATTTAGTATTTCAATTATTTGTGATGATATATATCATTTATATATGATGATATATGTGATGATATCTGTCAATTATACGTAGAGGTGCAAGTGAGTCGAGACAGCTTGTGAGCTACTCGAAATCGACTAAAAGAAAATCTCAAAATCAGCTCGAGGTTAATCGAGTCGAGTTCGAGTATGTATCGAGTTCATTGATACTCAACTCGATAGGCTCGAGAGCCTAATCGAGTTTTGATAGATTTACCATTTTACTACCTTCCTAGAAAGACTATAATCGTCTACTCTTCAAATCCAAAACTCACTCTTTTCCAACTCTTTCTCATCGCAAAGCTATATACTTACTTATTTACATATATACCCTAAATATATAATAAAAAATTAATATGAAGTATTTTATATTATGCTTTTTACATTTTTTTTATTAATATTATGTAACTCGAGTCGAGTCGATTTAAACTCGAACTTGCCAAATTTTCAAACGAGTCGAGTTCGAACTTGAGAAAATTGAGGTCATTCGAACTCGAACCGAGCTCAAGTTTCGAATTTTGTAATCAAGTTTAAACTCGAGCCTGACAATATTGAACTTGAATCGACTCAATAATACCTCTAATTATCTATGATGATAAATTAAATTATTAAATATATTCTATAAAATACACCCAATCTACGATATAATGACTCAAAAATCGGGGGCCGGGCTTATGAAACTGATTCATCTTAAGCAAGTGGTGCTGCAAATAAATGCAAATGCGCAAGATTCTTGGCTGCCTATTACAAATCTTATACGTGCATCGCCTTGCAAAGAATGGTACCAAATGTATTTTCACCCTGATTTTAATAATATTTTTTCTGTTTTTTGTAACTTTAGATTTATTAGAACTTATTTATAATCTTTTGCATTGTTATATACTTTTGAGGTAAAGGGATTGTTCAATAAATAAAACGCCAAGACATTTTGTTTACTAAACTCCACGTCCTTTTTATTTGCCTACTAATTACAAATTGAATAAAAAATACCTTAATATAATTTTTTTTAGGCTTTCTCCCTTCCTCCATAATCAAATGTGTCACACACTCTCTCTTTCCTTACAACTTTGGCGTGAATTTCGGCCATCTTTGATGTTCATTTAATTTAAAAATTGTAGGTCAATTAGAGTTCTTTTGCTCTCTTGAATTGCCAGTCAAAATTTTGATTTTTTCATTTTACAGTTTTTTCACACATAAAATCAGAAACTTACGGCGTCGATTCCGTCCATATTCGGCGTTCATTTAACCTGAAAATCTTATCATTGACTTGTGTTATTATTTTGAGTCTACTTGTAAAATTTCAGGTCAAAATCTCGATTTTGATATTTTTTTAAAACAAAAAATCAGAAACTTGCGGCGTCGATTCCGACCATCTCCGACGTCCATTTAATACGAAAACTTTACCATTGATTTATATTATCAAATAGAGTCTACTTTTAGAATTCCAGGTCAAATGGAATTCATTTGATTGCTTAATCGCCACTTAAAGTTTTGATTTTCACAGTTTTTCATACAATAAATAAAAGACTTGCGGCGACGATTTCGGCCAGATACGACATCCATTTAATTTGATTCTTTTAACATTGACTTTCTTTATCATTTCGAGTTGAATTGAAACTTTTTAAGTCAATCGAAGTTTTTTGTCTCGTTGAGTCGTTGGTCAAAATTTCAATTTTCAAATATTTTTCACACAAAAATCAATAAAACTTCGCCATCGATTCCGGATCGCTCCGATATCCGATTAATTTGAAATTGTCCCATTGAGTTCTTGTTATTATTTCAAGTCAATTGATACTAGCCTCACTGCCAGCCGAAATCGATTTTAATGAGCGACCAGAAACCTGAATTAACGAATTCGATGCCCAGCGATAAGATTACCAGAACTATTAATCTAAAAATCACCACAGACATTAATAAATTATCACAAAAAATAGGAAAAAAAATATTTTTTGCAACTTGTACTATAGACGTTTTTACGCTTTGCAACCAAATATCTTTTTCGTTGTCAATTGCAACCTGTACTACAATTTTGCAACATAATTTTTTTTTTTCACGCTCTAGGTTGCAAAATTTTGTACAGGTTGCAATTGACAACAAAAAAACATTTGGTTGCAAAGTGTGAAAACGCTTATAGTACAGGTTGCAAAAAATATTTTTCCCAAAAAAATAATACTAAGTTTATCGCATATAATAATCAGATTATTACACGTTGCAATAAAATTGACGCAACTACTAATCTAAAAACTACTACAACCGCTAATAAACTAACACAACCAATAATACAATAATGAGATCATTAACAGTTGAGATAAGATTACCACAATCACTAGTAATATTCCCACTGGTTATAAGATTTATTGGTACTTGTAATATGATTACTACCATTGGTAATAAGATTACTCATATTGATTATATGATTACTACCGCTGGTAATAAGATTATTGGTAATGATAATAAGATTACTAAGATTACTGATACAGATAATATGATTACTACCAACGTATAGGATTATTGATATTGGTAATATGATTACTACCACTGGTAATAAGAGTACTAGTATTGATAATATGATTACTACCACTTCTAATAAGATAACTAATATAAGATTATTGATATTGATAATATGATTACTACCACTAATAATACTATAAAATTACTGGTGTAATAAGATTACTACCACATAGTTACAAGATTATTGGTATTAGTAATAATTGCTATTACTAGTAATAAAATTACTAGTACTGGTAATATGATTACTATCACTTTTTAAGAGGCCTAAATATTAAATATAAATGTCTATATCTCTAGCAAGACAACCATGCAATTAAAGAGTGCAAATAAAGACAGATTGCAATGATCATTAACTTTTTCTGTTTTTTCTTACCTTCTAAAGGAAAGGATGTATATTAAACTTACAATTGAACAACAATATAACATCAAGTTCTTCCATCGGTATTTGTACATCATATAAGCTATCTAAGAAATTTCTCAGAACTAGAAAAAAGTATTTATAATATATTGTCGTTAGATTAAGATTGTGAGGATGTGGATAGCCGATTATCTTGTTTCTCTATCATCACGCATCTTGACAGTAGATCGAACAAGCTTAAACTACCTACAAAACCGAGCAAATGAGTTAAACGCTTGCTTGGGATCATCGCTCCAAATTCAAAAGATGGATTGATTAAAATTTATTTCGTTTGAAGAATGCAACAATTTCAATATTGCATCGATGGACAAATCAATCTTACTACCGATTAGAGATTAGATTGATTGCCAGTTTAACTTGTATGATGGAAATCAATGGCATTATTTTGTTACATCATTTAAAACAATAGTAATAATAGATTGCTTATTATGCAATAAATACTATAGGGTACGATAATACATAATTCGCAAAAACATCATATATATTGAAAGTATAAATGTCTTAGAGACAACTAGATTATATATATCATTATATATAAGGCATTGAATTTATGAAATAACTATTTTGATTATTTGCAATTATTCATATAAATGTTCCAGTAAGTTAATGTTGCCATTGATAAGGTGAAATGTTAGTGATAGAATACTCTTAAAATAGCCACGACTAATGATTATCAAGATTGGTATATTGATAATATAATATATGTCGACATGTGGTCTGCATCACATTCTTAGAGAATGCGGTTAGTTTCATGCTTGCGAATAAATATTATTCATGATCGACACATAGATACTTTAGAGAGTATTGGTAAAGCCTACTGATAAAATATTTGTTGTATGTCTATAAACTTATTGGTGTATAAAGCGTGTGATAATCTTTTGACTTGAGTTCAAAACACACATTGTTTGGTGTACCTTGATCATGACCAATGCTTGCACTCCTTTTGTAGTATATATGAATTGTGTTGGGTACATCATGATGTAGATGAAGGTGGTAGTTGAGGTAAGAAAGAATTCATTCCTCGATTGGAAGAGAGAGAGAGAGAGAGAGAGAGAGAGAGAGAGAGAGAGAGATCACTCATAATCTGTATATTAGGTCGACTAAAGTCATTGGACAATGCAAAAGATATATTCAATATAGTAGTTGAGTATCATGAATTATATTGTTTCGATGACTAAATATAGGTCTAAGGTGAGTTTATATTATAATTAATATGAAAAATGAAGGTTGAGATGTCAAAATTTAATTTTTCTGGGTTTAGGGCTCATAGATAAATCAAACAATATTGGACAAAATCTGAACATGTAGTCCGTCCTAGTCTATTGAAAAAATGTCAATATTTCAGCCATAATTGACTGAGGTTTTCTCCAGATTTTGGTCCGTTGGCCATCAAAAGTAAAATATCAGTTTCTACAGCGGTTTAAAAACCGATATAGTAAGTCCGGGTTGGATGAGATTATCCAACAAATCTTAGTCTTATTGGGTGAAATTATATGGAAAATTTTGGCAATTATTGGCTGAAACTAATAGAACATTTTGGCCACTGGTGGCTAAAATTTTTCTGAAATTTCAGCGGACCAAGGCCAAAAAAATTGCAAGCAGTTTTTTGAGTTTTTGATCTATAACTAACAACAGGAATGCAATAAATAAAATAAATTGTTAGATGTAAAATACGAAATACTTACATTTTTTATTTTCATGTCTATTTCATCATTCATTATTGACTTTTTGTAATGTTTGAATAATTCAGGTTTGAAAAAGGAAGTTGGAGTGAGGTTGAATAAAAAGTGGTGAAATAATTGAAGAGCGGTAAGAAAAAAGAGTATGGACAATTACTATATGTATCATTAGAGAAACATATTACCTCAAATAATCAAGTGAAAACATGAAATTCTCATTTGATCGATAAACTTTGCATTTACTCTAAACTACTTAGATAAGAGTATTAATTTACCATTCTTTCAATTTTTTTAAATGATGAATTCAAATAAAATTCATACTAATTCAGATAATTTCACAGTGCCTATGTTATATTTCATACTGACCGTCCGGTCAAATTTCATAATTAGAATTTCATAATACCTCGTCAAATCTCATACTACTTCGTTGTTGAATTTCATACTACATCGTAGAATTACATACTACATTCGTGGAATTCATACTATTTTGTAAAATGTCATATTAAATCATGTAATTTAACGCTTATTCGTTAAATTACATACTAGTCCTATTAAATTTCATAGTAATCATATTAAATTTTAGAGAAAAAGCATCCAAGCAAACAACCTACATAATACAAACTCTTTTGTCTACATGGTTCATAAGAAAACTCTTTTATACACCAAAGTGGGCGAAGAGACCAAAATACCTTTCAATTTAACAATAACAAATAGGGGCAACTGCTAAATACTACATAAGAGAAAATATTTTTGTTAAACACTCCTACTAATTATACAAAATGTGTAATAGTCCAAACACAATTGCAAATTGACACAATTAACCCCTTCCTATTGTTTTAATCCCCAACCATCTCGTAGCTTCCTTTGAAAAAACTCCTCTCAATTTCTTTCGTGTTTCTTCAAAATTCTCACACAAAATTCAGAAAAATCTCAAGATATCAAATAATGAAAAAAATTCAAAGAAACAAGTGGAAAAAGCGATGGCGAGATCTAAAAAAAAAGATCTAGTAGAAACAGATCAACCTGGCACCCAATCGAAAAAATTTTGGAGACGAAGAACAGGTCACGGTAAGTTTTTTGGTATTCCGATTCAGTAAGTAATTGGAGATTAGGTTTTTTTTGAGGATTTTCTTCAAATTAATGTGTGAAATACCTTCTTGTTTTGGTTTGATTCAGAAAAAAATTGTGATTAGATTTTTTGAGGATTTTTCTTCAAAGTAATTTGTGAAACACCTTCGTGTTTTGGTTTTCTAATTTAGTAAGAAATTGTGATTAAGAATTTGAGGATTTTCTACACCTTTGTGCTTTGGTTATTTGATTTAGTAAGAAAGTCTAAGAACATATTATGAGAATTTCTTCAAATAAATGTGTGAAACACCTTCGTGTTTTGGTTTCCTGATTTAGTGAGAAATTGCGGTTAGGTTTTCTGAGGATTTTCTTCAAATTATAGTATGAAAATACATTCATGTTTTTAGCTTTCCGATTTAGTAAGAAATTCTGAGAATATTTCTAAGAATTTTCTTCAAATTAATGTGTGAAACACCTCCGTGTTTTGGTTTTCCGATTTAGTAAGAAATTGTGATTAGTTTTTTTTTGAGGATTTCCTTCAAATTACATTGTGAAAAAAAATTAGTGTTTTGGTTTTTCGATTCAGTAAGAAATTCCAATTACATTTTCTGTGCTTTTCTTCAAAAAAAATTAATATATGTGTTTTATTCACACATGTGATGTCTGTTGTTATGTAGTGATAAATTACTAATTGCTTGTAGTAAGAAAATTGTGATTTGATGCAACTTCTGTAGTAAAAAATTGCCATTAATTGGTTATCATTATTTTATTAGGGCTAGTGAGCAAATGAGGTCTACGATGACTACAATAATAAGGACTATTACATGCATATGAGATCAATTAAAAGAGTATCATCTCAATGTGATGGCTAAAACCCCCTTTTTTTTTTTGCTATTTAAGTGCATTTACGATGAGAACTAACAACTACAAATTTCTGAAAGAATGAGAAGAATATAATGTCAATAATTCATAATTTTAATAAAGATACGGGAACGATTAAGCTTGGGTCTCACGATGTTAAGATACATGCAAAGGACGTTAGGTTTGTTTTTGTGCTGGTTGACGAAACATGTCATATCAAGGTTTATAAGGGTAAGAAGTATGAATGGGAATTCACTAATCTTATATTTAGTTGTTTGGAGGATAAGGAGTCGACTGTTAAGCTACTTAAATCTTGATTGACGTTAGTCCTGAATACTGAAGGCGGTGTTGCAAATTGAAGATACTGTCAGAATATTATGTTTAATAACCATTTGTTCATTGTTTTTCTTTACAACTAGGACTTCGATATCGTGAGGGTGGGTTCAGTAACATTGACGAGATGAAGACGTATGACTGATGTGAGGCTATTTGAGTACTCTTGTTCAGTCCATTATTGAAAAGCATGATCAACCATCAAAAGTTCTAGGATGTACTACATTTTGATGGTAAGATATTTCACCATCAGTTATAACTAATATCACTTCCTCAATTTTTATTTAACTAATATGGGATTTGTTTGAAATAGAAAACATTGCAGCATTGGCTTTGCGAGCATGCAAGAATAGCTATCCTGAGAGAAGGTGACCTCATACCAAGGGTTTTGGAATTACACTTGCCTGGTGTGTGGGAAAAAGTGAACAAAATTAGTTTGCTAAACTTTCTAAATGACAAGGTAAATAATTTTTCAAAGCCGTTACATTATTTCTGCCTTGGTTTTATAATATTAAAATAGTTTTTGGCATACAGTTAGTAACAATGACATATAATAAGTAATAAAAATGTTTTTAATTTGGATATATCTTAGGAACAAATGTCATAAAGTAAGGAACTTAACACATAAAATAGGAACACATTGACATAAAGTAAGGAATTTAACATATGTAATAGGAACATATGTCAGAAAGTAAGGAATTTAGCACATATAGTAGGAAACAGTGACATAGAATAAGGAATTTAACATGTGGTATTACTAAATTACAGGTGATCGATGATGCTCTAACACCCACAATTAATGAAGCAGACAGGTACAAGAGTTTAAAGACTATTGTCAATGAAAAGCCAATTGAGGTGAAGTTGAAATTATGATAAAAAACTAAAGCGCCATCGATTGAGTGGGGAAGAATTGTGGAAACTTAAAAACTGTTAGATGAAAATGAAAATTTCCAAGAGTAAAAGCATTAAATGTATGAAGAGCTAGTGGCTGTACAAAAATTGTACCAAGATCTTCTACTGCACACAATGCTCTCGAAGCCCAATGCACAAGTCTCGAGCAAGAAAACAAAAATTTGAAGGGCATGATTAGTGTGTTGGAGGCTGAGCTGGATAGTACTACATCACTAGATGTTGACCTACAAACTGTGAATAGGGATTAGTTAACATACAATGAGGCTATCGATAGGCTGAGGAATCGGAAGGAAATCAGGTTAAGAGAACTAAATGAAGCAGCTATGAAATTGCTATTCTTGAAGAAGAAATTAAAATTCTTAAAAAAGAGAAGATCAATAAAGATAAAATCATTGGGGATCTTGATGCTGAATTATTTGTAATTCAGGTCGAGGATGAGGTACATGCAATCACCCAAGCTCATTTTGAGGGGGAAAATAACGTTGAAGGTGTTGAAAGCAAACAAACTCAATGTATCAGGAGATCAAGGACAAAAAAAGGAAGCAGAATGAAAGCAAAGATTATGATTATGGGGGAAGGGAGACAAAAATCAAAGATGTAAGAAGAGGTTCCCAATTTTAATAGAATAGTGGATTGAGAATATACTGCTGGTCAAATCAAACTCCTTGAAAAAGTAGATAGACAGTCACAAACAAATTGTGGATGGGGTTTGCCCCCAGAAAGTTTAAAATCCTTTATACTATTGGGCCAGATAAGGATAATGTAAGATTTCTTACTTTATGTCACGGTTTAATACTATATGTTACTGTTTCATACTGGATGTGTATTATTTCGTTTTTATTTTTTGTTTTTCCAACAAGGAGACATTTTTATATAAAAAAGAAAATCTCGTCCTCGTGACTGTGGAGAATATCATAGATATATTAAGATATAAATACAGAAATTGTGTAAGTAAAAATAATTTTTAATCTATTTAATTCAGTAATAAATTATTTGTCATGTACAATATTGATTTGTACATATTTGTGTATGATTTTCGTATATCTTTGTGTCTTGTCTTGTTTGCTTTAGTCGGATTTAGTCGTCTTTCATCCACTTTTTCCTTATTTTGCATTTTCATAGCGTTTGTCGTCTTTTCAGTGTTTTTCATATTTCTTTATTACTTTATGTAGATTTTTATGTTATATTGCTTTTTTTTTTGTTTTAGGATAGTTGATCAAGTTTAAGAGCATTCACGGGGATCACAACTGGCTCAATTTGATGAAAACACGACTCGGACCTGTGAAGCACAACCATCGATCGATGCGCCATCGACGCGCCATCGACGGGGTCATTTTTTAGCATCAGTGGTCAGGCCGTTTTCAGCCATTTTTGGGAAAAAAGACTAATTTGCTCATACTTTCACCCGTATAAATATTATTTTTCTTCTTAGAAATCAGAGCTCTTGGACCACCTAAGGTTTAACAGCCCAAACCTTCTCTTATTTTCTTCATTATTCTTTCACTTTCAAGCATACAATCCTTAATAAATTAGCTTAGTTTGTTGAATTTTAACTTAGCATCTAGTTAGATATATTTATAATTTGAAGATACTCAATGTTCTTGGGCAGCTCTCTCTCTCTCTCTCTTTTGGTTTTGAAGATTCTTAGAGCTTTTCTAATTTGGTAATCTTTCATTCTTAATTGATTACATTTTTCTTGTTATACTTAACGGATGTTTGGAGCTATCAATTCTCTTGCGTATGGGTTTTAGTTTAATTGTTGAAAGTTATGTTTGATTATTAATGAAGGTTAATTATTTTCCATTGCTGTCTTCTTTCAAACTTTTTATCTTTAATCATGTTCAAGCTTATTTTAAGTTTATGTTATTGGATATCTTGATTATTGTTGGTTAGAATTCACGGGTCTAGTGCTTAGATGAGTTTAGAACCATCAACTGGCATTGCTGGGTGTTTAATCTACAAGTTGGGATTGACAATCCCAACTCGTAGATTAAGTGTTCAATCAAATGCTAATTGATCATGGACATGATTCTAGAGCCCTAGACCCCCGTTTTATTAATCATTTCAAAGTTATCGATTTTATTTCTCGTCATTTAAATCAATGTCTTCGATATTTATAACTTACAAACCAAAACTTGATCATGTGTTTAGCGTAGCCTTTTCCTTGTCTTCACATTCGTGAATCAAGAACGAGAGTTGCTTTCAATTAGTTTTCCTCGAGAGATTCGACTCGACTCAAGCTTTCTACTTATAATTGCTCCGTTCTCTTGCAAACGGATTTTTTTATAATAAAAAGTTAGTGCAAAAAGTTTGATTCAAATTTAATTGAAAAGTGTATTCTTATTGTTGACTCATTGCATTATATTTAGTGATTGATGCCTATGCACAACATTTGTTGAAAATAAGTATTCAGATGGCAAGGCAGTGATAGTTCCTGCACATTACTGGGTACATTCAAAAAACTTATTTAGCTTACATTAGTGTCATTATCAATCATATCATAACAATTTCCTTTAAAAAAAAATGCAGACCTCTATGTTAAGCAAAAACCTGTCGACAATTCCATTTACAAACAAGTGGCGGATGCATCGTCAGTCAAGGATGCAATTGTTCTTTTCCCAATCGTGTCGATAGGATACAACAAAGAAACAAAACTATTTCACCAAACTCTCTTAAAATATGATGTTTCTGCAAACAAATGTAGGTTCTACAACTCCATGAAGCCTAGAAAGAAAAAGAAAGATGTATTTCCTGAAGACGCAAAAGTTATGGTATGACAAAATCATTAATTAAACTAGTTGTGTGACAAAACCATTCGTTATTTCCTACTTAATAGAAAGAAATTATATAGATAAATGTGGCCAAGATGTTAAGCAAGAACGGAGAGTCTACTCACTTACAACTGGAGAGTGTAAGAGAAATCCCTCAACAAAGAGCATAAATGTAAGTGTTTTAAATAACCTTAATAATTTATTATTTCATATAAATGTTCTCATCTTAATAATTTCATGTCCCAGGATCGATTGTGTAATTTATATTTTCTATTTCATGAAGCAAATCACGCAAAAGGAGAAGGTTCCAAAGAATCTTTCAAAAGATTATCTTCAAGTTTTCAAAGCAGAGATTGTTAAGACTATTGTAATGAATGGCTAGAAATTGTAATATAGTTATTTTGGAAAACATTTTTTTTTTCTATTTTGATGTGTCTAAGATCTAGTAAAAAAATCTAGTGTTAAAGTTGTAAACACTAAGAAAGAAATGCTTTGATGTGGTTGTACTCCATTGAATCTTATATTGATCAAAACAACGAATTCCAAGTTTAATGCAATGTATATGCATGGTTATTGAAATTGCATGGTTTCAATGTATCATCAAATTCCTATGATTACCTGTATGATGTGTGTTCAATGATTCAATATACATATAGTAAGAAACCTGTTCAAACTGTAATAAATCTTGGTGATTAAGTAAGAAATTCACATATTACGTAAGATTCTTTTTCAATTGTAAGAGATCTTGGTGTTTCAGTGAGAAATTCACATTTTCCTTAAGAACATTCGTACGTAATATGTGGATTTCTTACTCATAACCAAAAATTTATGGTCTTATTGTGTAAATAAGAACTTCGCTTAATACACTTAAAAAACCATCAAGTAAGAATCGTCAACTTATAGTACATCGGTATTTAGGTCTACTAGAGTGTGGGAAATCTAAACAAGAGGTTCAATTCATGTTTTTATTTTATTTTTTTTAATTATGATTGTCGACATGTCTACATCTATCGCATTTCATAGCTCTCGGAATGTGTTCTCCCCTAGCCAATTGCCTCTTTCTTTTAGGTCTTCCAGGAGGCCTCCTCGATTCTGGTGGAATAACCAAAGCATTATCTGGATGGGCTTGGGGTTTGTCAAACATTTAAATGGATTGAAGGGGTGCTGAATATGACTTTATATAACTATATGCATGATGGAGTCATCAAAGGCCTACCTTCATTCATTATGCATGTGATCGCATGCGAATATGGTAGACCGGTGATTTGCCATTGTCGATAAGAACAAATGCACTCCAAAATACTAACCACAAATGAATGGGCACGTTTCACTTCGTAAATTAAATCAGACGACCCAACAACAATCCATGTTCTCCCTTTATCAATGAGCATCGTTAATTTCTTCTCAATTGACAGATAGAATACATTGGTCCAATTCTGACAACTTGCTCTTCTATCTGAGAACAAATTAAATAAATGAATTATTGATTTCTTATTTGATGCATTAGAAATATATTAGAAAATCACTTTTAATTACACACTAAATCAACAAGAAATTTCTTACTATAAAAAATCACTATTAATCTCACATTAAATCAACAATAGATTTCTTATTATAAAAAATCGCTATTAATTTCATACTAAATCAACAGAAAATTTCTTACTATATGTCTTGATAGAGAAAATTTAAAGTATTTTTACATAATTCTAAATATCATCAAAGGGATAAAAAGTGTTACATACCAAAAAATGACTTCATCATCTTCACCGTGATTGAGTTGACCAAAGCTATGATTGGGAGATGCCTTGCTTGAAGAATCCAATTATTAAATAATTCTACCACATTAGAGCTCATCTCTCCACATCTTTGTCCCACAAATTACACATTAGCCTAGTGGCATGGATCGATATTTTCAAATAAACTATGTGCCGTGTGTCCACCTTCTTTTAATAGATCATCCATGTTCCGTTGATATGCTTCGACTATGGGGGTATATGCACAATTCATCAAAAGTCTAATAATTATACTTCGCAAGCCCTTAGTCTCCCTTTTCCCACCAAATTTATCCTTCAAATTCAACTTCAGATTGTTTAAACAATATCCGTGGGAGAAACTTGGGAAGATTTTACTATGGCCTCAAGTTGATCAAGGTTCCTATCTGAAAGAAAAAGTTACCATACGGGATGTCATAATAATTTTCTTAAGGTTTTTCATAAACCATTTCCAGTTTGCAGTATTCTCAGAATCCACGACGGCACCAAAGGGTATAAACCTATATATATATGACGAAAAATGAACAAAAACCAGACAAGTAACTACAAAAAATGAATGGTAGTAAATTGAGTAGGAAATATAGTGAGTTGTACATATAGTAGGAACATTACCTCTATCACCATCCTTGTCTGTATCAATTAGCAAGTGTCCATTGAACTTCCCCCTTAGATACGTTCCATCTAGAAACAATAATGGAAGATAAAAGTTAAATCCACCAATACAACCTTACAAAGATAAGAAACTTTTGCAAAATTTTCAAGATATTGCATTCATGTCCAAAAATAACATGTGAGCCTGGGTTCGATTCTGAAATAGCTTTTACATGTCAACCGAACATTTTGAATGAATCGTTGTCAACACAATGAATGCACTTATTCGCCTTCTCAACGCCATCAAATGTGATGGTGTATGATATTTCTAGACCATTTTCATGTAAAAACAACTTTACAATATCAATCGGCCGAGTCTGTGAGTTCTTATGCACTTGGTCTACAATCAAGCTACAAACCAAATCTTCACACACCGATTATGTTTAAAATATCGAAAACATGAACCACATATATGTACATTTTTCTTTATCTTCACATAAAATAACCATTTCTAGGCTCCATTTTCGCATACACATACCAACCACACCCCGTCTTCTCATTCTTTAAGCATGTTGCTAAAACTCTTTTTGAATCATTCTTCCTCCAATTAAAATCAAAGTCGACACCAATTGCGATTTTAAGTAGTGCAATACAAAACTCTCTAGTGCCACCTTCAAATATCTGACCAACATTCGTAATTTTTTTTTATCCCAACCACCCGTCAAAAGAGTCTTGTTATTTATGGGATAAAAGAGCGGAAGTAAATCTTTTTCAACACCATTATTATCAACATCCGTCAAAAGACCATTGTCATTATAAGACGAACATACAGACTACTCACAAATTTTATTCTTCATCCTTAACTGGAAACTAACAAAATCGACTGACTTCTATCAAAAGTACACATGCTACACTTACTTAAAACCAATTAACAAAATGTTATATCGAAGGAATCACAAAAAGTAACAAAAATCCATTGGTGATTATTTGAAACCAATTATACTTCAAATAATCACTAAACAAATTACCATACGTTTTACTCGAATTAGAAGCCATTATTTGTACTTGAATCTCAGTTTTTTCAGAAATCATGGAAGAAGAGAATAACATGAGTGTGGAGTAGTATAATCAAATCTAAAATACAAGCATGTAGGTTGTGTTGGGATTTGATGGTACCGTCGCGCAGCGGAAAACAAAAATTTTTAAATAAAAGGAATTTGAATCGTATTCAAATTGACGACGGCCCATTTTAATTTTTCAATTAATTCAAACAATGTTTTAAAAACTTTATAAAAGAAACAATTCGATTTTCGTAAAATCGAACGAGCATGATTCGTTTCTATTTAATATACTAAACACATACATAACGATTATATATATGTATTAATATATTAATCATATAAATAATTATATATTATATATTCATATCACTTATATATATATAATATACATTTATACTCATATTACATGCATTATTAATACAAAACTCATGCACACATACATATATATACTTAGATTACACACACAGTACACATATAGCATGCATGCATTTTATATATATATTCAGCATGCACTTATACATATATCATATATATATATTAGTACACTGCATACATACATATATATACTTAGATTACACACACAGTACACATATAATATCGCATACATATATATGTGTAGACATGTCCAGCCACCTTACCTCACGACACGGCGGACAGATCGGCGCGGCTGGAGCTCCGGCGACGAGGCGGCAGCACCGGTTGCGAGGCCCGAAACGGAGCGACGGAGCGGCTGGGCAGTCGGCTCCCGGCGACGAGGCGACAGCAGGTGCGTCTGGGAATGGCGAAGCGGCTGGGCAGTCGGCTTCCGGTCGTCCAGTGTAGCACTCGCGATGACACAGCAGCGGCAACGCTCCTGCTTGACCAGCCGTACGGAGACGACAACAAGGCGTTGACGGGGAGCGGCGACTCCAGCAAAGGCGCGACGACAGCGGTGGGAAGGCGCTGTCGGGGAACGGCCTTTTTCCTCTCAGCAGCGGCAGCAGCACGATGACAGCTGCGGCAGGCGGCTCGGCGCGGCGTTTGGAACGGCAACGACGATCGGATGTTTTCTCTCGGCAGCGGCAGGCGGCTGTCCGGCGGCTGCGACGCGTCCACAAAGGCGGCTGTCCGGCGGCTGCGACGCGTCCACAAAGGCGGCTGTCCGGCGGCTGCGAAGTGTCTCCGACGAATTGGTGTCACACACTGTATAACCCGACGTCCTTACGACGGAGCACTAGATCCGACGAGGGATTGAAAACGACGGAGAAAATGACGAGGACGAGTGTTTTCGTGCGGCGGCGGTCGGCGGCAAGCGACGACGGCCGGAGGTGGACGGGAGGGTGGCTAGGATTTTTCCAAAACCGTGTGTATATGTAATCCCTGTCTCCTTCTTCTTTAAAAACCCTTCTTCTTTAAAACCTTCTTCTTATTCAAGTTTTTTTTTTTTTTTTTTAATTTTAAAAGGGCTCAAGCCCAAATACAAATGGGCTCTTCTTGTTTTTATTATTTTTAAAACAAGCTCAAGCCCAATAACAAAAGGGTTGTGGGCTGGCCCAATTTCAAAATAAAGACAAACCTTTTAATTTAAAATAGCACCGGCCCAATGATTTTAGAAAAGGCTTATTGGCCCGACCCAATTTTAAATCAAAATAGCCCATTGGAATTAAATCATTTCTCACAAACGATACCTCCGAAAAATATAACAATTATATTTTCGCGTCCAGAATAACTTTCTCGTATTTTTCTCAATTCATAATCACAATTACGAACCTTAGATTCAATCATATTGACATCTAACTTTGCTAAAATTAACAATTAATTTCTAGCTATTATTTTCAATAATCAGGAAACACGTGGTGTGACCCTCAATGGTTCAGGTGTAAGCTAGCCGTGGGTTCACAACACATTGTGATTCGAACAACACATTGTTCTTATATGAACTCGTCCCTTAGAGTCCCTGATTAAATAAAACTCTTTTACTTAATCACTGGTCAAACCAGAACCCAACGAATTATGAGAGGCGCCTAGCAACAACGCATCTAATTCCCTAGATACAAATGAAGTGCCTGCAAGAACCTTGTGATATAGCTTATATGTACAGTACGATCCCTTCGCGATCTATGTCCCGATTGAACAAGAGATATTGGTTCATCGAGACCTCTTTCTAGTTCAATAACTGTGTGTACGTTCTAGGTTCAAGATAATCCGTTCGTGTGTGATTTAGAGAAACATATTTCTCTAAACACCCCACTATCAGCTCTGGCCAGAGACTCCGAGGATTTATCAACCATCAGAACACACAGGACATCCATGACTTATCATGCGTCCGAATCCCCTACTACCATGCACAGACTTCCCACTAGATTCCCGACTATGTGAACGTTGCCCCTTTTGATTGGCCTCCAAAGAGACACAGAGACAGGTCACAACATAGCCTGTCCACTAGTGAAGTCACGGTGAGGTCTGGGTCTTAAGGATTAATGTTGTACGCTATACCATAGAAATCATCTACTCGATGAGTGAGAACCACTTAGAGATTTCTAGGTGAGGGAGTTCAGTGAACTCATCTTATGAGCACCTACTTATGTATGTCGATGTCCAGACACCGTGATCGATGAGATGCGGTCCACATACACTAAGTACTAGTCTTAATGGGAAAGGCCTGTATTCTCATTATGGCGTAACCCTTTGACTAGGAACAAGTTCGACGAGTTACATTATGTGCTGGATTATCTCACGGTTCTGCTAGACCAATCTACCGTAATCAAGTAACTTCATCAGGACCATACCTATGCAACTAGCATGGGAYAAAAAATATGGAATGCCAATATGTATAAAAAGATATTATTACGAATAAAAACCGATTGTATTACAAGAGAATGGTCAGACCACAGCCACAAGTTGGCTTGTTGGTCACCTTATTCTAACAGGTTGTAGCTATCGAATCAAGGAGAAACAAAGAAATAAAACTATTGAATCGTATATCAGAAACATTTAATCCAGTAGATTGAGGAAGAAAGGGGTCGAAAGTAAATTATTGAAGAAAAAATAGGGATATGATTATAATTGACCTTTTACATCATATTTTCAAGTATTATTGACCTTTTACATCATATTTTTGGATTATTTGACAAAAAGGAGGGTCTATTTGACTTAAATTTGGAAGTAGGACTAATTGACAAATGGACCTCCATTTGGAGGACTATTTGGCAATTTTCCCTAACAAATAAACTCAATAAACTTAAGTTAGGAGCAAAATCAAGATTATGTCACCACGCGTCACACCCATACTATGAAAACAAGAAGCTATTGATTTTACCAAAGAATCGATATTAATTAGCTAGGTTTTAACAATCTCATATGTGATGTGTGGGCGCCTTGGCACGACTGATTGGGTTTGGGATTAAATTAAAATTTGCACTAGTAATAATCAATATAACCTTGGAAAAGGGAATGTCTTGATCTTGAAAACATGCCAAACATGATTTCAAATCCATCGTATTTTTCTTTTTTGCAATCTGATGAACAAATACTGAATATAGAAAAGGCCCCATTGGTACTTCGCATATTTCTTAGAGAAACGTAATTATTATACTTGTTCATTGACGTATGTGTTGTATCCTGAAAATTAAGTTAACGGGAAGGTGAAAAAATATATTTTGTGAATTCTCAAATTCGAACCGATGAGTTCCCGATATGTCGGGACAAAAATATTGTGAAACTCACGCTTTCCCGACTTTTGTGAGTTCCTGAATATCGGGAACTCGTGGGTTCCCAACTTTTGCGAATTGTAGAATACTGAGAATTCGTGATTTCATGTTGCGAACTCTCAATTTCATTTTTTTAAGTCTCGCCCAAGTAAAGAGAAGACAATTTCAGTTTTGTTTTTGAATACCAGTGTTTGAGTGTGGAAGAAGAAGGGAATAGGATGGGGGTGGGGTGGCGGGGTAGTATGGTTGGAAAAATGTATGGGTAGACCAGTCTTTTAAGATGGAAAAGAGTTTTCTTATGAACCTAGCAGACAAATACTTTTTGGAAAAATTCTACAGTGCCCTTAAGAGCACCATGCCCCCCACCCCCTGCATTTACAACCATAGATCTTTTAATCTGAAAAGCCTAAATTTAATCTAATGGTTACTATTAAACCCCACAATGTGAAGAATGGTGCCGTGAAGGCACTGTAGAAGTTCCCTACTTTTTGTTATGTTATGTTATGTGTTTGTATAGATTTTATGTCCGTTTCATAACAATTCTATTAACTTCATACCACATTTATCAAATTTACTACTAAGGGATTATTTGGTTGGGCAAGATATCAAATTTATCACATCAAAGACAAAGCTATATTCCTTATTTTAGTAGGCACTAATATTCTGAGTATTCCAATAACAAGAGAAAGTCTCAAGTCCGAGGAGAGTAGTTGGACCTGGATCAATCAACAAACCAAATGCCTTCAAAGAATGAGAAAATGGGCAAAAGACTACCCCCACTCAATAGAAGTTTGAATGAAAACGAATTTATAAATATAATAATACATGAAAAAGAAAAAAAAAGAAGAAAAAAATACGGTTGCCTATTCTATTGTGTTTTCGAAGAATACGGGGTATGGATAAGAGTCCAGGATTGATACCAGGATCCCAATTCCGTATCCGAAACCAAGACCCGAATTCCAAATGCCATTTCCCGTCATACTTGCTTGAAATGCCGCCACCTATCACCGTTGCTATTGTCCATCTCTAGTGTGATGTGTGTGCACGCCGTGTTGAAGGGAGAAAATGAAAAAGAAGGAGAAGAAGAGTTTTAATTCGTGCGTGCACATATATATTGGAGTTTTTCAAGTTGAGGAGTGTTTTTGATAATTTAAATGCTTTCTCGATTAAATAAGATGTATTTTACTTATATGTGATGAAAACTGAGTTAAATGATTTTGAGAATTAATGGTGATGTAACTGCAACATATGAGAATTATCACAAAAAGAGAAATTATATGTTTGTGTATAGCAATTTTTATGTTTTGTAGGTGTATTTAGCAATTGATATAAATTATAGTGTATAAGAATCTAATAAGACCATATGAGACAATTAATTAAATGACATTTCTAAATTAAAATTAATTCAAGTACAACCAAAAAAAGATATAGAATCACCCTTTACAAAATCCAATCCGACACTCTCAAAGCCCAGAACAAACATAGCCTTGAATTCCAATGTTAGCTCGGATTGGGCCGGTTCCAAATACACCGCAAATTTGTTCCATTGCATCGCACGAGGCATAAAAATGAGGACGCCTTTTTTTCTTCCTGCACAGCTTCTTCCAATTTCCAGGGGCATTCTTGCCTTCAAAATCTCGAACCCCTCCACTAGCACTAGTCATCTTTGTAAAACTATTTCAAATTTCTCTGCAAAAATGACCTCCGAGTCAGCCTCACCCCAACTCACTCACACCGTCAACCTCCCGGGTCAGCTCGGCGAACCCGTCACCATCGCGGCCGCTGCTGGTGTCTCGGATTCTGATTTCAGGCACGCTATTCATCTCATTCTGCTATTCATCTCATTCTTCAATAAGTAACCCTCAGAATTTATTCTTCTTTCACAATTTTCTTTTTCTTTTTTAATTTGGCGACTGTAGTTTTACATTAGTGGAGTTGATGTTATTCTGGTCGCGCTTGGTTTTAATTTGAGCCTTTTGAGTTAGTGATAGTAATTTTTTATTACTGTTGTAACCATTTGAAAGAGTATTCACTAGGGTTCTAAGCCTATACCTTACCTTTTATTTGGTTCTTGTTACCCCATTTCCTCCACTCCACACACAACTATGATTTTTGTTTCCGAACACAGTTTAAAACATTAGTTTTTTTAAATAAAATTTTCATTTTAAATGTTCATGGTGGAATGGGAATCTATATCTAAAGGGCAGAACAAAGACTACTCAGTTTCTGTCTAGTATGATGTTCTGGAGTTTTAAATGATATAGTTTCTGTCTGTACCTAAAACTCAAGAAATCGCGAAGTAAGTTTTAAATGATATATAGTAAGCTGAAATAAGTAAATGCCAATTATACAAGTTTTGTGCTAGAGACATGTGGCTCATGAACGGTTGCAAAGATGATAGAACTTGTGTATAAATTATTGTGTATTTATGTGTCTTGTTGTAAATTTTAAAAGAAAAATGGAATTGCTGTGGCTTTAATTTACTGATCAATTTTTTGAGTGGGCAATTGTTTCATACGTTTTAAGTCAATCGGTGCCACTTGAACCTGAACATGAATTTGAATATCAGTTTTGATGTACACCAATATAACTATCTTCATCATGACAGTTATATATTTTCTGTTTGTGTGATGTTTACCGAGTCTATTGCTGTTGCAGGAATGCCATTGAATGTACGCTGTTCAAACAGTGGCTAAAAAACATTCAAACCGAAACAGGATTGCTGTCTAGTGGGGCCATGTCCGTTAGACAAGTTATCATTCAGGTTAGTAACTGCACGTTTGAATGTCCTCTCGATATAGTGGTTATTAATTCTTTCCACATTTTCTTTTTTCAATTTTTTTTTATAGTGAAGTGGAATGTTGTTTTTCTGTGTCTTGAAGATGATTTTAGTTAATACATCCTTTTACATTTATTTAATTGATATATTTTTAATTTTCTGTCTGGTTTTTGATTTCGGATATTGATATTTGAATGTGTTGTCATATTTGTATTTATACTTGGTACTTATATGTTGATCTGTGGGTCATACTTAAGGGAGACTATGAAAGAGGTAAATTGCTTAACATTTTTTTTTTGTATATTTAAAGGCCTTAGTTGATGCTTATTTGTTTCTGCTGTTTCGTTTAGGATATTAAGACGATCATTTGCACTTATTTGATGTTTGCTAGCAACAATTGAAGTTAAGCTACTGCTGCTGCCACTGTTTTCATGATCTGCCCAATTGGCAGGAGCAATATGTCTGTAATATACTTCAATGGGATTCATACCAAGAAAATCAACTCTTCAATTGTTATGGACAAATGCTTATATATTAGATGAAACTTTAAAAGTAAAAAATTGTCTTTGTTAGAAACTGTTGTTTTCTGCTAAGTTTTGAACTCTGTTGCAATTTTATCATTTTGACTATACCACGGATGCCTAATGTTATCCAGTGCAAAGTGTCTTAAACTTTGAATTGATTTTGTAAAACCTTATTAAATATTACTTGATGCTGAGAAATGTAATTCGAATAAGGACATGAAGTTTTAAGTGATGGATGATGCTGTTAGAAACCATCTAAGATTCATTTTGTGAAGTAGTTTTATATGAACAATCAACATGCTCCTTTTGTTTTCTCTCTGTTGTTTGCAAGGTTATATGAGCAGATCATTTTTTGTATTTGTGTTGTGTTATTTTGAAATGCATGATGAAAGTGCTAATTCTTGTATGGAGCTGAAGAGTGTCAGAAATTACATTCTCTTTTCATTATTTGTTTAAATATTAAAAGTAAGCATCACATGATTCTCCGAAAAATAAAAATAGAAGTAAGCATCTCATTTACCTTTTAATCATACCTGGCATCTTAATCTTCTTATTGAGGTCTCAGATTTGTGCTCAAGTTGTCTGACTTGTTCTACTACTGCTTTACAAGGGCGTGGATATGTTTGGCAACCGCGTTGGATTTCTAAAGTTCAAAGCAGATATAATCGATAAAGAAACAGGGAACAAGGTATTATGCTTAGCATTCCTGTGTTAAGACTATTATTGATTCATTTAACTGGACGAGGCTGAAAAGTCTTTGTAATCTTCATCACCACCTTTTTATTTTTGTCCATATATTATTTTTTTGAGTATTTTTCCTCAAAACATGGACAGGTTCCAGGCATTGTTTTTGCGCGAGGACCGGCTGTTGCAGTGCTGATCCTTTTGGAATCAGATGGAGAGACCTATGCTGTGCTGACAGAGCAGGTAAGTTTTTATCATTTTTCTTTGACTTGGGCATTTAAAGTTGTCAAACACTATTTACCTTCTGGCTCCTGAAACTCTGATTAACTTTCGTAAACATGGAAGGTTCGGGTCCCAGTTGGGAAGCTTGTATTGGAATTACCGGCTGGAATGTTGGATGATGACAAAGGTGATGTAGTTGGAACAGCTGTCCGTGAGGTCCCTGTCTCTCTCTCTTGCTTTCTATGAATGTCAAAGTATCTTCAATTTCACTTGTTGGATCAGATGCTTGACAGGTTGAGGAGGAGACTGGATTGCACTTGAATCTGAATGACCTTGTCGATCTCACTGCCTTTCTAGATCCGTCAACTGGACATAGAGTTTTTCCTTCTCCGGTGCGTACACTTATTTTTTATTCTGAAGTTCTTTATTGTTGCTGGAGGGATCATTTTTTTGTGTACACATGTATTGGACATTATCAGCACAAAGCATTGATGTAGGAAAAGAAAAAACTTGTCTTGCAGTTGGGTGATTTATAAATGGTATTTTCGAAATAAAATTGAGAATATCAAAATTTGAATTTCCAGGTGATTTGAAATTATAGTCTACCACTTCTATGGATACATAGTGTTTGCGCTGCCCCCCCCCCCCCCCCAGTATAATTGAGGGAATGTAATATTGACGTTAGTTCAGTGCGTCAGTTCAAACAAAATTGTTTTACGGTACTGCATTATTATTATTATTATTATTATTATTATTATTATTATTATTATCATCATCATTGTTTCTTTTCTGTTTTCGCTGTTGAACTGATACTTTGGATATTAGGGTGGTTGTGACGAAGAGCTCGGCCTGTTTTTGTATAGAGGAAGTGTGAATAAAGAGATCATTAAACAGCTGCAAGGGAAAGAAACAGGTCTTCGGGATCACGGTGAGCTGATCCGGGTGCATGTCGTTCCTTATAAAAACCTGTGGCGAATGACACCTGATGCTAAAGTCCTTATGGCCATTGCTCTCTATGAAATGGCCATGAGGGACGGGCTTCTGCCGCCTCGGAATGATTGAGATTTTTTTTTTTTTAAAAATTCTCAAATACTGATTATTTCTTTTGTGAAAAAAAAAAATCTATCAGCAGGTGGTACGTCCCAGATAATATAACCAGTTCAATATTTATTTTCTAATTAATTTCTCATTTATGTACATAAATCATCATTTTGACAGCACGGGTTTTCATGGCTAATAGTGTTTCCATTTGATTTCCTCGACTCATTATCCTTAATTTGTGAATCTTGCTCTGCCGACAAAGTTATTTTAGAACCAACAGAGGACATAAAATCCTGACTAGTCGCTTTGCGAAGCAGGAAATGACAAGAGGGTTAAAACCAAATTTAACATATTCATACTTTAATTATATTTTGTGATATTTTAATATAATTATTTTATATAATATTAATTAGTATTTTACTTGTTTGTTGCATGCCCATTTTTTCTAATCTTTTATCGTAAGTGAAATAAATATTATTGATATTTAGTTAATTAGAATTATTAATTAAGTGATTATATATATGTGGAATTAAATATTATAAATTAAAATAAAAATAATATTACTATTTTTCATAGATCGAATATTATGAAATAATAAATATTTTGATCCATACAAAGACTATTAATTAAAAGGAATATTTTATGCAAATTATGAAACACTTTCTTATACACAACCTTTTTAATTTTGTTAAAATATATTTTCATCATTGACAATTAATATGGTTAAATACGATTAGTCACTCTTGATATAATAATATAAAATTAATTATAACTGAAAATTAGCTTTATTAATGAAAAGTTCTACACGAGAGAGAGATTGTCTTTAACTTTTGTTGATCGTAGTTGCGTGTTGCACAATCACTGCAAATTATTGTTGTTGGAACTTAAAAGTTCACCTCATATTATATGGCGTGACGGTTATTCTAGAGATCAATACTAATCCAAATGCATTGTTTATTTATAAAATCTTAGCCTCTAAAAGATGATTGCCATATTTTGTAACAACCAACCTCGTCATTGTACAACCCAAGAGAATGTTCAACATTTCACAATAACATGATTGGAGTTCCAACTTTTAATGCTAGCTCATGGTTCGGCAATTCAGGACAAGTGATTGTGCTTAGAAACATCGGTGAGTATACACATACAATATGCCAATGTTAATTGGATTTGTACACACTGTTACAACTTGATATACTTTACATTCTCCTTCATTCAATGACTTCATATATTCATTAATCAAATCGACAACACTAATTACTGAGACAACAATAATATGACTCTCCAAATAAACGTAACATTCAGTAGTTATTCCAAACTGTGGATATGTGACCACCACAATTGATATAATATGATCACCAGCATCTTTCAACCAAAGATCAACTGGAATTTCAATTTCAACATCATCATTGGTTCCTCGAACTGTTCTACCTCCTATGCTATTAATAAAAACAATAGATAATTTATGAAATATTCAAAATAATTATATAAAAAACGTGAAAACAAACCCCGAAAACATAAAAATAAACATAAATACTATAAGAAGAGATACCATAATACTATTTCTTAAAAATAATATAAAATCTTATAAGTAAATTGTAAATACTTATTTAGTAAATCTGAAATATTAATAAATAGTATAAAATATGAAAAATATAAAATAAATATGGAAAACTTATAAAATTATTATAACAAACAAACAAATCATTAATAACTTCCAAAATATTTATTTAAAATACTAAAAACCAAAAAAATAAATTATATTAAATGATGTAATATAAAAACAGATAAAATTATAGAAATAAATGAAAATTAATTTTTTTATACTTTATTAATAAACTTGAAAAATGAAAAAAATAAATAAAAAATTAATTATATTACAATATAATATTGAAAATTCTTAATAAGTGAGGCAAAATATGTAGTTCATAATTTACTTCTATATAGTTGTTAATAGTCTTTAAAAAAAATATAAACAATAAAATTGAAAAATCATTAATTAAGTTGAACAAATACATGAACTTAGACATTATATCTAAACAAATATTTAATAAGTTTGATAATGAGAAATATACTAAAGAATAAAGCATGACAAAGGTAGCGACAAAGATGAAAAAACTAAATTCGGTATTAAGAAATTGACTTGACTTCCATAATCGTCATATTACCCGACCTGGTGAGGTAGGGTCCAAACCTAAGCCTGAAAATATTTTTTGACCGAATTGCACGGGACTTGACCAATACCTAGGCTAACCAAACTTTGAGCCAAATTGGGTTATGTGATTAATCAGAACCTTCTCCGTAATCTTAAAATCATTTAATTGAATAAGAAATTATACCAGTAATAATAAATTAATATGAAAAATATAATTACCTTTATACAATTATTTGATGTAAAATAAAAGATTAAAAATATATTGATAAACACGAATTTTCGTACATATTGGAACTTATAAAATTGGTTCCACAACTAATTGTACGTCTTTAACGTCTTTTTTTTTTTTTTTAATTCCTACTATTTGGAAGTTATTACGTGTTTGGTATTTTTATGTTGACTTTATATAATTTTGGAGTTAACTGGGGTAATTAGGCTTCAAAGAGTATAAAGAAATGATGATTTGGACTGAGGCTAAGAAGAAGGAGAGTTAGTTGGGCCAAGATTGGAGTGAGCCCACGAAGTCAGCTAGTCAATGAAGTTCAGAAGCCCAGTCACGACCCTATTCGCAGTCGAGACTCGACCCGTTAATGCGGGACATTTTCAAGGCAAGCAGTCGCACCCCATTCACGATTGCAATTTGGTCCGTTACTGCAGGACGTTTTCAATGTAAGCAGTCACGACCCCATTCGCGCATCGCAACTCGGCCTTTTACTGGAAGCTGTTTTCACAGCGACCGTTCGCGGTCACGAATTGGGTCACAAACGGGTCAGAAACCATTACAAATACGATTTAAATGTTGAGTTTCGTCCTGGAGACTATAAAACTAAAGAAGCTGACCAAATCAATCTTTGAACATTCCTCTGGCATTCACCACAAAGATACACTTTCATAGTGTGAGATAGAGAGATTAAATGGGAGTTCGAAGGAGGAACGCGAAAAACAAGAATACCGGAGGATCCAATCCACCATTTCCGATGTTCTTTTTTTAATCATTTTTATCAGTTTTTCTTATGAACACCACGTGTTCGATGAATTATGTAGCTTGTCTTTTAATCATGTCTAGCTAGTTCATTCGTATTCTGGGTATGGTAAATAATGAACGCTTAATATTAGATACTTCTTTCAATCAAGTATGATCCTTTCAATATTTCTTATTCTTGATTTCAGGACACCAGAATATCGAACCATGAACGAAGTTACATATATGGATAATTTCTTGACAAAATCTTCTACTTATTAGTTTTAGCAAATCATAAATCGAGAGATGAGGTTTGTTAATAGAACTTTGAATTCAAAATACTCTAATCAATAAGATCAAGAGATATGAGATTAGAAGTGATTTTGTATAAATCTTTGAAACTTCTAGGAGTTCTAAGTGCGGTTGACAACGTGTCTCGCATTTAGAACCCACAGTTTAATCACTTTGAGAGAAGGGTTAAACTATATTTGTGATGACCTTATACTGAATTGGATTACAAACAATACTTGGTTGAGTGAAAGCATTTTACATTCGAGTATGATTCCTTTACTATTTTTATGTTTGATTTCATTGTTGCATAATTGATTGACACCTATTATGCTTATACTGTTGTAATCGATTGGCAACCTTTTATAACTACTAGTTTTGATGAATCATAATTCAAGAGATGCATGGGGTTTATCAATTAGGTTTTCAAACACGAAACACTCTAATCAACATTACTTTAGGTTTGAGATTAGTAGTGAAGTCCTATAAATCTTTAAATCTTTTTGCAGTATTAAGCATGATCTTGACAATGCGTTTCACATTTAGAATCCACGGTTTAATCATTTCGAGAAAAGGGTTAAACTATACTTGTGATTGACTCATATTAAATTGAATTACACCAATACTCGAGTGATTAACCATGATAGACACTGGAAATTCATTGTAATCCCAAACCCCGTAATACCTCCTTCTTATCTGAATATTATTTTCTTACTTGTTGTTATTGTTATTGGTGAATTATAATTAGTTTATTTTATGTTCGTCGTTTCTAACGATAAAATAAAGTCTTCTTTTACATTCGTTTAGATAAAGCTAGTTTATTGAGACATACTTGTTAATTTTTAGATTTGGCTCTTGTGTAATACAACCTTGCTTGTCGTATACTACATCTACTTCGTACACTTGCTGTTAGATAAAATACATCAAAATAAAATAGTAAACATATATGAGAGAATAACAAAAATAAATTACATAATCATCTATGATTATTATTACAAGAAATATTTTTAATTTTTGAAAAAATAATTATGTATGGACCTGTGATACACAATATAATTCTTGATAATTAATGAGTAATAAATCTAAAAATTGAGTATTTCCTATTTCATTAAAAACATCGTATTCTCAATACGTACCTTGTACCGGTGTCTAATCACTGTTAACTAATATTATTATTAACTAGTTTAATAATTTAATATTTAAATTAAACTCGTTAATAATTTTATTTACATACTTGAAAATCTTAAAATATGATATATTATCAACCCGTACCTTGTTCCAATGTCTAATCAGTAATTATTATTATCAAGTAATTTTATATTTTAATACTTAAATTAAACTCATTAATAATATTTTGTTACATACTTAGAATTTTTTTAAAAATATTATATTCTCAACCAGTATCTCATTGAATCAGTGTCTAATCAATATTAATTCATTATTATTAAATATTTTATATTTTTATATTTAGATTGAATTCATTAATAATATGTAATTACATACTTATATTATCTTGTAAATAACTCATAATTTACATATTACAAAATATTTGAAATTTTAAAAATAAAATTTATTTTGACTTATTATAAAAATACAAAACACCGAAAATACACCAATTAATAATTGAATAACAAAATTATTTAAGGAGTTGAATTCACTCAAGTTCATTAATTTAAACATAGAATAATTCCCAATTTTCACGTGAAAGTTTATCATTTTGAATATTCATAAAATTTGATACATTTATTTATCAATACACATAAATTCAATAGTTTATACTTGAAAATATTACAATATACATACACTAGGTGTATGCAATAGACTACCCTAAAAGATGATGAGTTTCTGGATAGGCTTCGGAACGAAGTGGAAGAGAGAGAGAGAAAGAAGAGAAAGCGAATGCAGCTGGAATCGCGACTGTAGCTGCTCATGCAATGACCGTTATTTTCGTCGTCGCAACTAACCTCGAAAATGCAATGACCGTTATTTTCGTCGTCGCAACTAACCTCGAAAAATGCCATTTTGTTCCCTTTTACTTTATGTGGCGTGACTTGAATTCTATATTTCGCACAACAAGACATCGATTAGAAGACACTCATATAGAATCTTGACCAGATAAAATTGTATTCATTGCTTCATTTTAGTATATTGAGTTGATATGCCTCTTTACTAAATGAATTAATATGAATCTTGGCTAAATAGAATTATATTCAAGATTATTTTGTATAATGACTTGAAATGAATCTTGACTCGGGTCGTTTATTTTATGGGCTATGTTCAGTTACTGCTTGACTTCACATAAATATAACAGGTGGGGTGGGACATGTTGAGAATGATTGTAAGTTCGGATATAATTTTTACTATTTAATCTTTTCTACTTGATTTCTTACGTCATAGGTGAACTAGCTGATATAGTATTTAAATTCGGCTCGTGCAATTGAACAGAGTTTTAGTATGAACCTAACTCAACTAAGTTATTTTGAGCAATTGAATGGTTTTGAGGTTGATGCTCGAGGAACTTTCTATGATACGTCTTAAAACCGGAGGTCACCTTGATGGGTCGACCAACTCGCAGGTCGCTTGAGGTTGTCTTAGTGTGTTACAAATAACAAAATTAGTTATTTGCCAGGAACTCAGACCACCACAATCGACGATGCGAATCAGGGATCTCCATGAATATCCACCTGTCGGGTGTATAAGTTCCTCATGGATCTCTCGGAGAATCACATCTATCTTAAACGTCTTCCAATCTACGCTAAAAAACTATGGTTAGAGTATAATTATTATCAAGAACATATTATAATCGGACATTATTATAAAGTTACATACTGGTCATTGTGGACATGGACCTCGTGCATCTGCAAACCCAATGCTAGATTGGTTGAGCCAACGGATGTACTGGTTACACCTTTCGACATACCAACATCGAATTGGGTGTCCAAAATGGTCTCAGAAAGAGACTCTCCTCCTGAACCTAGAATCACATCGTCATCATCAAACAAATGATGGTGAGAGGAAGAGCATGAGTCCGAATATAATACATCTTGCAAATGATGATCGACCACAACCATGTTGACTACCTGTACCCCTATTCGTCTAAATAATAATAAAAATTGTGCATTTCACATAATTCGTATTGATTAAAAATAATATATATTACCATATATATGCTCAATATAAACACGTTCAAATGATGAATCATTTTATACTTCTAATCCAAGTCGACACTTTAACTATCTACATTATCATCAAACTCCTTTCGTCCGTATTTTGATCCGTTAGAAACTCATCTTTTGTCTCATCCTTCACCTCATCAACAAGTTCACTCAGTTCATTACCAAAACGTCATGTAATTGGAAATCAACATCCTTAAACTGTATTGAATTGTGTGTATCTATAACATCCTTTTAAAATGATTGATCAGGCAGTAGGGGCTCCATAAAATCTATATTTGGTCTTGCTTTAGTTTTAAACGTTTCCCACCGACCTATCTTTTCTTGTTTTAGATCCGAATACGGGTAGTAGTAAACTTGAACAACTTGGAAAGCGAGTACGAACAACTCGTAACGATTGAATTTGCGCTTGTAATTGACATCAATGAGCTTATATTGAAAATCAACCCTTGTGCCTGTAGGAGTTGGATTCAAAAACTCACAATTGAACAAAAGTGTGCTCTTGTAAGATAATCCTATATATTCAAGTCACATAATTTCTACGAGATGCTTAATAGCCATACTCATCATCCCCATACTTTGTTCCTCGTATACATACACTAATGCTCGAAATTGATCTATCTAATTCGTATGACCGTATGCAACTAGGTGCGACCTGTATCCATTTATCTTGTAATCATGATATGTAGTCATACATCATGATGGACCTTTGCTAGACTCTTAATGTACTCGATGTTAAATATAATATTTAAAACCACATTTCAAAATCATATCCACATTTCAAAACACCAAATCCATGATTGAAAGACAAAAACCTCCCTGCCGGTACCGTAAATCACGACATCAACCACCGATGTCACCACAACAATAAACAATCACAACAAGTACAACCACAAAATATATAGTAATCACAACATTCACAACCATATTTCAAAGTCAACACTACATTTGAAAACCCAAAATACGTGGTTGGAGGACAATCACGTCACCAACCACCAACGTTACCACAACATCAAAAAATCACAACACCAAGTACAATTACAAAATCAAACAATTGAAAAACACAAATAAATGCACAAATACTCATATAAATATATCATAGAAATAATTCAAAAATGTTACATGAAGTGATGGTATATTTAAACAAAATAACATCAGAAAACTAACTATAATTAATCATAATTATCTATATAATTTCTAATAATTTAAATATGTCCAATTCAATCCTAAGTTTCGAAATGATTCCTAATGAACCCTAAACTAACCCCGTGAATTGAACTTTTTAAAACTTATTTTTATTAAAATAAAAAGCTCGTCCGTAAGAGAACGAAGCAGTTGTAAGTGACAAGTTTGACTCGAGTCGAATCTCTCGAGTAAGACTAATCGGAAGTAAATTTTCATTTTTAATTAAAGAATGAGAAAATAAGGAAAAAAATGTATTCTAAACACTCGGTCAAAATCTTGGTTTGAAAAGTTTTAATGTCTAAGACAGTGTTTTAAATGACGAGAAACACAATTGACAACGTGAAAAGATTTATAAACGGGGTCTAGGGCTCTAGAATCATATCCACGATCAATTGACATTTCATCGAATACTTAGTCTACGAGTTGGGGTTGTCAATCCCAACTTGTATATTAAACGCCCAACGATACCGATTGATGGTTTCAAAATCATCTAGGCACTAGACCCGTAAATTTTAACCAATAATCATCGAACAATCCAACAATACAAACTCAACGCAAACATAAACATTATAAAAGAGACAAAGGCTTGAAAGAAAACAACAATGAAAAACTGAACTTCTAAGAACAACAATAATTATCGTATCAATATTTTAAAATCAAATACCTAGAATCATAAGAAATCGCAACAAAACTAACCAAACATAAACAAATCTAACACAAATTTAGAATAATTAAAGGGAGAAATTAAACTCACTAATTAACAATGGTGGATCTTAACGTTCGAACGAGAAATTAAATGAAATAGAATAAAGCTTACGTCCAAAAGCCAAGAAATGCTTAAAATCTATAATTTACTAAAACTAAAAATCTGAAAATTTGAATGAAGAAAAGTGAGAAATTGGAGAAGAAATTGGAGAACTCTTGGGTTTGTCAAACCCTCATGGTTCAAGAGCTTCATTTCTAATTTTTTTTTGTTATATTTATAGAGGTGAAATGAGGGCAAAATAGTTATTTTACCTAAATAGCCAAAATGGCCTGACCACCGATACTGAATAATGACCCCGCGATTGGACGTCGATGTCATGGCGACTCGGCGTCGACGGAGCGTCAATGGGTCGTCGATGCATGCGTTAATCGATGTTGTGCTACGCGGGTTCGAGTCGTATTTTTGTCAAATCGAGCTGGTTGTAGACGTGTTGATCCGGTTACGGTTAACCGCCTAACCGGCGGTTTTTAACCGTTGACCGGTCAACGGTTAACCGTAACCGGCGGTTAGCCGGTTAACCGTAACCGTTAACCGGTTAAAACCGGTTAGGTTACGGTTAACCAAAATTTGTAACCGTAACCGCCGCGGTTAACCGGTTTTTTTTTCAAAATTTGCAGTCTAGTCGATCGACTGTCAGTCGATCGACAGGAAAGGAAGTCGATCGACTGGAAAGTCTATCGATCGACTGGAAAGTCTGTCGATCGACTGGACAGTCAGTCGATCGACTGACCTGCAGATTAGCCGTTGAAAATCGACGGCTGAGATCAACGAGCCGTTGAAAATCGACGGCTCAAATTTAAAATAGAAGTAGCCGTTGGGCGGTTAACCGGTTTAACCGCCGGTTAGGCCGGTTTTAATATATATATTTTTTTATTTTTGCAAATTTTGACACCTATAAATACCCCACTCTCCAACACCAATTCTCCACACCAATTCATCTACTATTCTTCTTCCTCTCTTATATTTTCAAGCTCAAAAAAGTCAAGTTTCTAATTTGTGCAAAAAATAATATTATCAATAATTATTCATTCGTGTTGATATTATCAATAATAATTACTTTATTATCATTTATAATATAACTATGGCAAGCTCTTCCCGTGTCAATATCAACACTCCCACCTCTTCTCGTCGAGGTCGAGGTCGAGGCGAGGATCTCGACGAGAATCTTCGGCCGTGGCCGGAGATTACGTTCCCGATGATATGACGCCGGCGGAAGTTGAGGACCTATATAATCAAATCAACTTCGACTCGCCGGCGCCGCAACAAACCAATTTTGAAGAGGAATTATCGAGCTCCGATGAAGAAGAAGCGGCGATCAATTTGGACGAAGATGAGGAGGAGGCGACGGGTGATATGCCGCGCGCTCGATCGAAACCGAGGGAATTACTTTCCCCCATCTTCCGATTGCATTTCACAAAAAAGACGATCAACGGCGAATCTCGAGCGCAATGCAATTATTGCAATTCTCATTACGCATTCGGTTCTAAAAATAATACAGGCTACGGGTCGCTCAAATATCACATGGAAAAGAAGCATCCCGACAAGCACGGCGCCGGTAGTTCTCAAACGCAACTAAACTTCTCATCTTCATCTACCGCCGCCGGCGGCACCGGCGGCCAAGGTACGAGTTCTTCTTCTCCTTTATTTCAATATAGCGAAAGTAATCATAGAAAATTTCTTGCAAAATTTGTTTCCGTTATGAGTCTTCCTTTTAATCATGCGCATAGTAGTCATTATGAAGATTACACTAGGGGTGCATTTAATCCATGTAGCCAAAAGATTTCACGAAATAAATTAACTCGTGATATTGAGAAAATGGCCGGTGAGTATAAAATTGAATTTGATTTCAACATTTGATAGTTTGCCTCATAGTGTCTCTATATGTTCGGATATTTGGTCGGATTCT
>BMAC01000034.1:2533641-2559278 GCA_014905375.1 Phtheirospermum japonicum
ATACTTATAAAAATTCAATAGATGTCACGTTTTCAACCAGTCTCTAATCTATATTAATTAATTATTGTTAAATCATTTTATATTTTTATGTTTAGATTAATATTGATTGTCATTTTAGTTATTTACTTTGAAAAATTCAAAAGATGTCATACTCTCAAACGTTCTCGCATTGTGCCATTGTCTAATAAATATTAATTAATTATTATTATATAATTTTATTTTTTTATATTTAGATTAAGCTCGTTACTAATATTTAGTTACATACTCCAATTATTGCAAATATATCATAATTTACATACATATAGAATGTTTAAAATTTTAAAATTTAATTATTTCAACTTTTATTATAAATACAATTTATTTAATTATTTTCATAATAATTTTTTTTGTAATTAAAATTATTTCATATGCAATTTGTCTTTTAATTAAAATAATTAATTTAGATTTCTTTCTACTAATTATATATGACTTATTTATGTTATTATATTAGGAGTATGAAAGAAAATTATTGAATTAGACAAAATATAAAAAAAAAAACTATTAAGTTAGGCTAAATATAATAAAAACAAAATATTAAATTAGGCAAGATGCAATAAAATAAAAATATTAAATTAGGTATATATTAGGCTCGGATGACACATAAGCAACCGAAACACCAAAAATATTATTATCCAAGCGTAGCTTACGAAACAGACACATACATTAGGAGGTTTGCATAAATATATACTTGTTTAACACCCGTGTATTATACGAGACTTATCAAAAGATAAATATTAAAAATATTTGTAATAATTATTTAATCTTAGATCTAAAATAAATATTAAAATAATATATTCCCAACCCGTATCTTGTACATGCCTAATCTATTTATTAATTATTATAAATATTAAATAATTTTATATTCGATATTTAAATTAAATTTATTAATAATCTTAGTTACAAATTATAAAATTTCAAAAGGCGTCACATTCTAAATCCGTGTCTATTATCTATTTTATTAATTATTATTATTAAACTATTTCATATATTAATATTTAGAATAAATTCATTAATAATTATTCTCTTCGTATTGCACTGATATCTAATCAATGTTTATTAATTATTAGTATACAATTTAATATTTTTATGTTTAAATTGAATACATTACTAATATTTTATTACATATTTATATTATTATAAATCACTCATATTTTACCTATATATAACATTTGAAACTCCAAAAATAAAATTATTTCAAATTATATTATCTATAAAACTTATTTAATTATTTTCATAATAAAGTTTTTTTAATTAAGATTATTTCATATGTAGTTTTTAGTTTAATTAAAATAACTAATTTAGATATTATCTACTAATTATATATGACTTATTTCTATTTTATATTAGAAGAATCAAAGGAAGTTATTGAATAAGGAAAAATATAATAAAAGAATTAGATTAGGTAAGATACAATAAAAAGAAAAGTATTAAATTAGGTAAATATTAGGCTCGGATGACACATAAACAAACGAAGCACCAGAATTTTTTATTTGTCAATCGAAGCATACGAAGCATACACATAGGTTAGGAGGATTTTACATTAATATATATATGTATAATAAAAACTTTTCTGCCCGTTTAAGCATACGAAGCATACGATTGGATTATAAGCATACACATAAGCATACGAAGCATACACATAGGTTACGAAACATACGAAGCACCAGAATTTTTTATTTGTCAATCAAAATTTTTCTGCCCGTTTCACTTACTATTTGTAGTAATAAAAATTTATTATTTATGTAATTATTTAATTAAAAACAATTGGATTATGATTTCTACAAAGAAATATTAAATATATATGGAAGATTTATATACAATTATAAATAAAATCTGAGAAAAATGAAAATAATATAAAAGAATCTGATGAGAATATAAAATATAAAAAATAATTTAAAATAAATACATAAATGTATAAGTAAATGTAAATAATTAGTTAATAAATTTACTAAAAAGAAAAATAAAACATTAATATTTTTAAATGCTGTAAAATAAAATTAGAAATATTAATAAATCATAAAGATAAAAATAAAAGAATTTATGAAGATTAAATTATAAATATTTAATTAATAATTATGAAAATAAACCCAAAAATTCAATAACCGGATAAAATTAAAGAGAAAATCCATAATAATAAGTTAAACTAACTATATGAATTCATAATTAGACTCTAGAAGATTATTATAATCTCAAAATAAATTAGAAAATCGAGAAAAATATAAGATAAAATTGAAAAAATAATTTATGTAAAACCAAATATATAGAAGAATTATGTATAATTGTAAATAAAATCTGATAAAAATAAAAATAATATTAAGATAAATCTGATGAGAATATATAATATTTAAATAAATATATAAATAATATAAATAATTAGTTAATAAATTTGCTGAACCCAAAAATAAAAAATAAAACATAAATATTTTTAAATGCTGTAAAAAATAAAATTAAAAATATTAATAAAATTATAAAGATAAAAATATAAGAACTTATGATTAAATTATAAATATTTATTAATAAATATGAAAAAAAAACCCAAGAATTCAATAATCGAATAAAATTAAAGATAAAATTCATAAAATAAGTTAAATTAACTATAGGAATTCATAATTAGATTCTAGAGAATTATTAAATAAATCTAAAAAGAAAAAATATAATCGAAATAAGCTATTCGATTAAAATCTAATTATTGTACAATCTTGAATAAGCTCTCTAAATTTAATGCAATAGTAAATTGTAGAATTAGGAAAATAGGCTAGTTTAAGTAATAAACTCACAAACTCATTTTATTTAATTTAGTTTTTGTTATCCCTAATAGTGAGAATATTAGTTGCTATGGCTGAATCAAACACGACAACAACAACGAAATAAAAGTTTAATTCTAACAATAAACATGTAAAGACTAATTTAGGTGATCAATCTTGAAAAATTAAAAATACACCATAATTAAATAAATAGAATAACTCCACTAACTCTATATAAATAATAAAAAATTGGTATGAGAATTAATTAAAATATAATCAAATCATAGGATTTAACTTCCAAAATCGGAATAAATTAACTAGATACGCATAACGTATATAAACATAAACATAAACAAAGTCACGAGTATATAATAATAATAATAATAATAATAATAATAATAATAAAGCAAATTAAACACGAATCATCACATGAAAACAAATCCATCCAAATTAATAGATAAATAACAAAATAAATATATAAATACGATGTATAAAAATAACATATTAAATAATTTTTTAACTCATATTTTTCAACTTATTATTATTTTATATTATTTTTGTATATAGAATATGCCTTTTCACTAACTGAATTGATACGAATCTTGACCACGTAGAATTGTATCAAGATTATTTAATATATAGAATTGATCTGTCTCTTGACTAAATAAATTGTATTCATTTTTTAATATAGAATTGAAGGGAATCTTGGCCAAATAATTAAATAATTATCATAGGGTGGATGGAATTTATGTCCAAGCCTGACTAAGATCAAAACAACAACCTTAAGAGTGCCAGTTCTCCTAAAAATATGATTTGGTAGTTGACTTCAGTCGGGCTTGGACATCTATGTCATCCAGTCCACCACATTTCAAGCTTCACATATATATAAAGAGAGCAAAACGCAAAAATGAAACAATTTGGATTACTAGTGACATTAGTAATAGAAATTATGGGACGATGCTTTTCTAACCGTTGTCTTCATTATAAACAGACTACTAACACCTAAACTCACTCACAAAAACTCCTTTTGAAATCCTTACTCATCAATCACATGATTAATCTTCCCTTAAAACCTTTTGAAGTTTATATTTTATTTATACGAGACCTTACAACAAGCATAAACTTCAAAACATATCAAAAGACAGATACTTTCATTAAATAATATAAAGTTATTAAAGTCCTACTCAGCAACAATCAAGTCATAATGACTAGAGATGTCATCTTTGATGATTTTTTTTTCCATACCAGACGTGTTAGGTAATCAGAGAAGGAACAAAAAACTGCATAAAAACAGAAAAGCTTCTAACATTATTAAACAAACCATGCAAAACGGCTGAGCTCTCATTAATTTCATATAAAAGTAGGGTTACAAACTTTTTATATATAATCACCTAACCCTAGATGACATCTCTAGATCTTCATACATGTGTATGCACACAATTTATCTTGAATAGGATAAGATACTCAGCTCCCAACGGCTAGCTACAGCTGGCTTCACTCATGACTCATGCATGACGTCTGCATGATGTGTTCTGGTTATTTTCTTCATCTACACTTACATGCCCCCCCAATCTGAGCGAGTTAAGAGGCAAGACTGTCAACTTGTTTCTCAAACGAACGAAAGATTGCCCTGTTATTGGCTTAGTTAACACATCGGCCAGCTGTTCATGTGATGGTAAATGCTGAATGGAAAAGATCCCGTTCTGTAGTTCTTCTCTAACAAAATGTAGGTCAATCTCAAAGTGTCTTGTCCTAGGGTGATGCATAGGATTGCTTGCTAAAGCAATTGCACTCTGATTATCCATCCAAATGCTTGGGGTTCTTGGTTGATCAACCTTAAGCTCCTTCAACAATTGTTGCAACCAAATAACATCACACGCAGTCTGTGTTAGGCTTCTATATTTTGCTTCACAGCTTGACCTAGAAACTGTAGATTGCTTCTTAGAGTTCCATGAAATGATATTGGCTCCAAGGAAAACACATGAACCTGTTGTTGACCTTCTGTCATCTGGATCAGCTGCCCAGTCAGCATCAACAAAGGCTATCAAATCCAGATTTTTAGAATGAGTAAAATGCAGCCCATAGTTTAATGTTCCTGCAAGATATCTAACAATCCTTTTAACTGCCTTCCAATGAGTATCCAGAGGTGCTTGCATGAACTGGCTAACCTTGTTTACACTATAAGCAATCTCAGGCCTTGTGATAGTGGCATATTGCAAAGCTCCTACTATGCTTCTGTACAGAGTGCTGTTAAGAAAAGGATTACCTCTGAATTTTGATAAAAGAGGATTAGAGAGCATAGGAGATGACAATCTTTTTGCCCCCTTCATCCCTGCTCTCTCTATAATGTTTTCTATGTACTTTTTCTGGCCAAGAAAGAAACCATCATGGATATGTTGAATTTTTATTCCCAAGAAATAATTCAGCTCTCCAAGATCCTTTAGAGAGAAGTGCTTACTGATCTCTGTAATGGTGGTTTGGATTTTTCTCTGACTGCTCCCTGTAATGATTATGTCATCCACATATACCAATATGATCATACAATCTTCTTGATCATGTCTGAAAAATACTGAGGTGGCAGCTTTTGAAGCTAAAAATCCCATAGATACTAGAACCTCACCAAACTTATCAAACCAGGTCCTGGATGCTTGTTTAAGGCCATATAGGGACTTTCTGAGTTTGCACACAAGGTCATCTTGTCCTGGTTCAACAAAACCTGGTGGTTGATGCATGTAGAGCTCCACATCTATGTCTCCATTGAGAAAAGCATTATCTATATCAATTTGTTTAATGTGCCATTTTCTGAACAAGGCAATGTTGAGTATTGCTCTAACTGTTGCAGGTTTAACACCTGGACTGTAGGTATCTATGTAATCATAACCAGGTCTTTGAGAAAATCCCTTTGCAACCAATCTGGCTTTAAGCCTTGACACAGAGCCATCAGCATTTCTTTTCACCTTATATATCCACCTGCATCCCATTGCTTGTTTTCCAGTTGGTAGTTTGCTTAGTGTCCAAGTTTTATTCTTCATCAATGCTGAAAATTCCCTGATCATATCATTTTTCCATTCTGGTATACTGAGTGCCTCATGATCATTAGTTGGCTCTTTGATTGACTGACACATATATGCCTTAGGTTTATATATTCCAGCCTTGGACCTGGTAATCATAGAGTGAGTACCTTCATTCTGATCAAACACATTAGTAACAACAGGTGCATCAATATTCTCAATAGGCAAATCAATAGTTATCTCTCCTCCCTGCAGAGATTCTGACGAGGATAAGGATTGAGGGGTATGGTGTGAGTGTGATGTGGAACCTGAGGATGTTGGTGAACAAGCTTGATTGACATTATTAGACTCATCAAGATTATGATTGGAAATTTGGCCAGGAGAGGTTGAGGTTTCAGGTTTCAGAAGTGGAACATTCATACTACCAATGATTAAAGATGGTGGTGCAGTCACTGGCTCTTTGATGCTGGCTGAGGCTTTGACATTGGCAAAAGGAAAGATCTTTTCATCAAAGAGAACATCCCTACTAATGATCACATTTCCTCCAGCTAACAAAACCTTGTACCCTTTAGGGCTATATCCAATGAAGGTTGCTGGTTCACTTTTAAACTAAAGTTTGTGTCTATTGTAAGGCCTGAGTAAAGGGTAACACAGACAACCAAAAACTCTTAGGAAATGTATGTCTGGTTTTTGCTTGTTTAGGGATTCAAAGGGTGTTTGATGATTGATGATTTTTGAAGGAGTTCTATTGATAATATAGGTGGCAGTCAAGAAGGCATTGTCCCAATGTTTGGTTGGTTTTGAGAATGAACAAGCAAGGCTAAACCTACTTCAACTAAGTGTCTATGTTTACTTTCAACAATTCCATTTTGTTGTGGGGTGTAAGCACATGACATTATATGGATAATGCCATTTTCTGCCAAAAACTTGCTCATAGCAATAAATTCTCCTCCTACATCTGTCTGCAACACCTTTATATTCTCGCCATATTGAGTTTTAACTAGGGTTTTAAAATGTAGGAAGTCTTTCAGTGCATCTGACTTGCTCTTGAGAAAATAAATCCAGGTAAACCTTGTGTCATGATCAATAAAGTTTATGTAATAAGTAAAACCTGATGAGGACCTCACAGGTGCTGGTCACCATAGGTCACTATGAACAAGATCAAACTTATTATGCTGTGTATATGAATCAGAAAAGGGCAGTTTATGAAGTTTGGGTTTCATACAAGAGGAACACAAAACATCACTTTTATTATCATCAGAAAATTCAACTTTATAGGTGGCAAGAGCCTTCTTAACAATATTCAAAGGTGCATGGCCCAACCTAAAATTCCATATATCTAAGGAGGCCTTATTCTTGAGCTCTGCAGAATTTATTGAAGGCTTGAAGTTTGAAAGAAAAACATGATCACAGAAATTTGATGCTTGAGGTTTGAGGCTGGTGAGATTGAAACAGTAGAGACCCTCCTTAATTCACTACTGCAGAAAGGCTTTTTAACGGCGGTTTTTTTTTCATTTTTAACGGCGGTTTTTGAACCGCCTTTGTATCGACCGTCGTTAAATTTTACGGCGGTTTTTAAAAACCGCCGTAAAAAGTGGGATTTAACGGCGGTTCTGGAAGACATTTAACGGCGGTTTTGGAACCGCCGTAGAATGCAGCGTTTTTACGGCGGTTTTGAAACTGCCGTAGAGTGCAGTATATTTACGGCGGTTTCTAAAAATACCTTCTAGAAAGTCTGTTTTCCAGAACGAACATTTTACATTGGTTTTTGAAAACTATCTTCTAGAAAGTAGTATAAAATTAAAAAATAAAAGAAATGAAAGCAGGTGCATTTTGAATATATTAATTATTTCAACAAAAAAAAATAAGAATTAATACTCTAATATAATTAAGAATTTCCATCAATACCATCCATAATTGTCAATGTGACTATGACACAGTTCAACACTAACTAATACGTAAGAAGCTTAATTAAACTAAGCATACTACTAAATAAGTATCCTCTTTTCTCGATGATGTATCTGCTAAGATAATGGAGAGATTGGTAGCTAATTTAGTAGGAATGAACCAACTCTCTTTCCTGCCCTGTACAGTAGCAGAATTACAGATATTTAGTTCAAGATGAAAACTGAGAACATTAAATAGATTAAGGTGCTAAACCATAACCAAAGCTTCAAACCTGCTGAAGCTTGACCAATCGCAAATATTACCACCAGAAAATAATAATAATAATAATAATAATAATAATAATAATAATAATAATAATAATAATAATAATAATGATAATAATAATTAATTGTCCGTGGCAGGTCAACAATGTTGGTATTTTTCTCAAGAAGCATTACGCACTTATGAGGGAACTTAAAGGAAAAAAATATTAGATCTCTCTGAGAGAATGATATTTTTTTTTATGAACAAGTAAATCTGTCTGAGAGGATATACTTACCATAGCCTTGTCCAAGTTATTAWCTGCCAACTGCACATTTGAAAAAATATAAAAGAAAAAGGATCAGCATAATAAGTTTCAAGGACGGGGATGGGAAAAARTGAATGCCGAGTAAAGAAAACCTTTTTTCTTGGTGCTGCGATAAGCTGAGCATTTGCTTCCGCATATGTTGCCATGTCGCCAATTGCACCATTCACCTTATCCAAAGTCAGTCTCTGTTTCATGTACCTGCAGTTTTCAACTAATCTTAGACCTATCGTACTCTAAAACAATATAAACCACAGTTCATAATTTTTAGAGAGCCTTAAAAATTATGTGCCTAAAATGAAAATACTRAAATCCATTTTATGCAAAATAGATGCAATTCCATGTCAACGTGCAATTTTTATTTTTTTTAAAGTTATGGTACAAAATTGAAAATTAAAGAAATTATAATAGGATCAAACAAAAGYTGGGCAGAWTRTARGAATTTYAAATGMRTTTATTCGAAAAGGCCAATTGTACAAAGACTTAGTCTTATTTTACCTCTATCTTTTTAAGCTCGGCCTCTATACTCGCTTTCTTGCTGTTCTCCCTAGCTCCGATAGACGACACTTTCTTTTGAGCTCTGTAAATATTTTTGTAAGCTGAGAGGGAAAACCGCCGATAGACGACACTTTCCAAAAAACCGCCGTTAAATCGGTCATCTAACGGCAGTTTTTATAAAACCGCCGTTAATCAGCCGCCTTCGTATCCAGTTTCTGCAGTAGTGATTGTCCCTTTGAGAAGGATTGTTCCTGTGGCTAGGTCCTTCACAACACAAGAAGAGGGGTGAAACTCAAAGAACACTTTGTTATCCTTGGAAAATTGAGAAACACTGATAAGGTTCTTAGTGATAGAAGGGACATGTAACAGGTTTTTAAGTATAAAGGCTGGATCAGAATCTCTACAAAAAGAAGATTTAACCAATGAATCACCAAAATGAGAAATTGACAAACCTGCACCATTTGCCATGTGAATCTTTTCTCCTCATTGATAATCAGTTTCCATGTTGAGATTACTGAAGTCATATGTGATGTGATTAGTGGCTCCTGAATCAGGGTACCAATAGCTATCATCCTTTGCCTCATGATCCACTCCACTTGCTACATTAGCACTCATCTGACTACTTTGGTGCAGATTAGCCTGATGGTTTGAACTTCCAGAGTTGCTTGATGGAGAGAAGTCCATATTCAGCCTTTGATAACACTTATCAGCAGTATGACCAGTATAATGGCAAATCTGACATTTTAGTTTGTAGAAGCTTCCTCTTCCTCCTCTGCCTCTATAGTTTCCTCCTCTGAAAGGGCTTGATCTGCCTCTGTTGCTTGATTGAAAACCTCTACCTCTTCCTGCGTAATGAAAGCTTGATCTGCCTCCTCTGGTTCCAGTGGTGAGATTCACAGAAAATCTATTTTCCTCTGCATTACCAAACTGATTCTCCAATGTCTCCAACCTATTTTCAAAACTGAGAATAATAGAGTGAGCCTCAGTAAGTGTTATAGGATGAGTGGGACCTCTTGATGTGAGAGAGACAAGAACATGATTGTATTCTGGACCAAGGCCTCCAAGTATATATAGGATCTGATGGTCTCTCCAACTGCAGCCAATAAATCACAACAAGACTTGATTTTGTTAAGAAAGTCTCTCATACTTAGGCTCCCTTTCTTCAACACTTGCAGCTGCAGCCTTATCTGCATCACTTTTGCCTTATTTTGGTTGGCAAAAGTATTTTCAATGGATATTCAAACTTCTGAGGCAGTAGATAGTCCGACGGTTGTAACAAGCAAATTTTCAGTGAGAGAGGATAAGATCCATGAGACCATGAGTTGATCTTGCCTTTTCCAATGGACATAGGCTGGATTTAAGATAAGTTCTCCTTCTCCAGCTGTCATGATGTGTTGACTTGGTGCATTTGCATCTCCAGTGAGGTACCCTTCTAGGCCATAGCCGGCAGCAGCTGCCCAGATCTTTTGCCTCCATAGCTAAAAATTGCTATCAATCAACTTTGTTGAGATAAGTTGATCTTGAGGTTGTATTACTTGATCTGTCATTTTCAAGATAGTAAAAGGGAAAGGAAAAATTACTTAAAGGAGGAAAAAGGGATGGAATAGGGACAACATAGCTCTGATACCATGTTAGGTAATCAGAGAAGGAACAAAAGGCTGCATAAAAACAGAAAAGCCGCGAGCTTTATTCATATGTAAACAAACCATGCAAAACGGCTGAGCTCTCATTAATTTCATATGAAAGTAGGATTACAAACTTTCTATATATAATCACCTAACCCTAGATGACATCTCTAGATCTTCATACACGTGTATGCACATAATTTATCTTGAATGGGACAAGATACTCAGCTCCCAATGGCTAGCTACAGCTGGATTCACTCATGACTCATGCATGACGTCTGCATGATGTGTTCTGGTCATTTTCTTCAGCTACACTTACAGTTGGGTCGTAAAGTCTGAAGTATTGTACATCCAAGTCCTCGTCCACGGTTTGTTCGTCCCCAAACAAACGATAGTTTCAAAGACTAACAAGTATGAAAATCAGTCCAAGCAATGAGTCGTGTCGTGCTACATACATAATTTTGAAAATATAGATACAAGTCACGCAACTTCAAACACTCAGCCCTTATTACACTATCGCTCCGAAATCAAATTCATGCATCCTCACAAAAGGGTAATATATAGAGTGTACACTCAACGCACTCAAGCATTTTCTGCATGGGACGTGTATACGCTCAAATCATACAAATGCAAGTACAATAAACAAGCACGGAAAATCAATCTCTTTTCAATCGCAAATTAAGTGTGTTATCGAACTAAGAATCGGAAAAGGTCTTTTCGGGTTGTAATGTAAGGCTCTTTGGACGGGTATGGAATATATAAGTCGTGTGGCTAAATAACTCACCCAACCTAATCTAATCACGAAGCAAAATGCTTCACCTCGTTCAAAATAAAAACCTCATTAAACACTCATAACGTAGCCTTTAAACTTAGGCTATTTCCCAACTCGTAACTCTAAAACTGACTTGAAAATCAAACCACTTAATCACAATTGAAGCTTATAACGTGCTTCTTACAATTACACAACTCTTTTGTCTTGTAAACATTAGGCTTCATAAAAATAAACAATAAACCCAAGCCTTATAAAGCGCGTAGGCAATGACTAACAAAATTCACCAAGACTCACCATCCTTCTTTTTTCTTTATTTCTTTTTTTTTATTTTATCCCCTTTTATTATTTTTTATGGGGTCATTTTTTTTTCTCTTTTTTTTTCTTTTTCGGATGGTGGTCTTTTATTACAAAAATTCATAAAATCATAAATTTCTAATAAAAATTCCAAAACTCTAATAACCAATAAAAATGACAAACTCCTTCCCCACGCTTTTAATGGGTAGTAGGGGTCGACTCAATAAAATCACTCATTGGCTAAAGGCATGGATAATTTGGCTATGAGTGGCTCATTCGGAATTTTTAGTGGCTAAAATATATGGATATGGCCGGAAATAGGATTTTTTTCTGTGCCTTAACCTCATTTTCAAAGTCAACTACACACAGCGGTTTCAAAGAGATATCAAGACTGAAACTTATTCAAGCACATGCAATGATGATAATCACTCAGGCTACTCACAGGCTTTTTGCATGAAGAAGTTTTGAATTGACTTTACTTTTAAGGTTTTGCGAAATCATTTGCGTCCAAGTATCATTTTACAATATATAAATAATTTTTTTTGAAAAAATTATGCACTTATACACGCTCAAAGACAAGAACATCAAATCAAACATAGTTAACTTCGATAGGCAAACCATAAAAACACAATTTAGCGCAGAAATAGCAATCAATCACGTTAGAAATTTAAAAACTGCACAAATTTTACTATAAACCACACTCAACCATCACCCCCTTTAAAAACGAGGCAAACTCCTGATTGCCATAAGTAAAAGAAAAGAAAATCAAGGGAGATAGGTAATAAGAGAACATCCCTGAAAAATTGGCGAGCAACTCCAAAAAGGCGTTCGTGCAATAATCCTTCGTCTCGAACTCGTGATCGAAAATGTCTTGAATAAATACCTAGAAAGACAAAACAAACAAACAAAAACAAACTAACTAATAAAAAAAATAAAACGAATACTTGGGTTGCCTCCCAAGAAGCGCTTGTTTAAAGTCGAAAGATCGACGCCTTCTACGAACGTTGCTATCCCGAATCTAAGAAAAGGTGACGATCGTGCCACGCCTTAGTATTCTTCAAAAGTAAGCATATGCAATGTAATTTTCCAAGGCGCGCATGGTAAGCAATTCGCAGAACTAAAACTCTAATTCGCTTCGGTGGTCGAAAAAGCGAATAATCTATCACCATAAACCTATCAACAATCAATTCGGGCACATGGTGATCCACAACCATTGGATAAACGAGGAAATCCGTCGAACATAAGAATTTATTATCCTTCAATCCATTCTCCTTCATTTTTTCAAAATCCCCTTCAATGTTTTGAAAAATATTAGAAGCTAAATTTGGGCTTAGGGGTTTTGAAATTTCCTCAACTATATCATCTACCATCTCCATCTCTGAAATCGTTCAAAGCATCAGGTGGCTCAAAAATAGACTCGGACTTCGCATCCTTCTCGATTAATTCTTCCACCACCTTAAAATTAAAATCCCTTAATGGTTCGGGTGGGATAACAAGAGACTCAATAAATTCCCTCTCCAACACTCCATCAAAATTGACACCGTCCACAACAATGTCATTCAAATCTATTCCCAAAATTACCGCCTCCCGTTTTAAAAATTCGTCGTTGTCCTCGACGTCTAAATCATCCAGCACAAGAGGAGTAAATTCATCTTCTAAAATCGACTCATCCTCGACATCATCCCCAAATAAACCGATCAAACTCGAGTTCGTATCATCCACCGGAATCTCCAATGGCATGACGTGAGGCTCAACAATCACCTTTTTTAAAATCGGTACCACGTCTCCTCCATCTATGCAAAAATCGAGTAAGCTCATTTCTACGTCAACCACTGGGTTCTCCAACGGCAATATCCTTACACCATCACCTAACACGACATCAACATGCACAAGAGGAACAAATTCATCCAAATTTTCCATAACCTCATCGTTACATTCCTCCTCTAAAGAAGTAGTCGGGCTCGAATTCTCTACCTCTACGATGTGCTCCACAACATCAAGAATTGGTACCTCATCCCCTTCTTTTGACAATTTCTCCAAAGAAGACATTATTTGGGCACACAACCTCTCCATATTCTCCATACTTTGTTTCATAGACTCATAACTTCGATTCACAGACTCAAAAGGGTCATCTTCGAGTTCGTCTTGAAAACTCATGGTCTCAGCTTCTTGATCCTTTTGCTGTGCCAAAAATTGATTGTCTTGCTCGTAATCTACAYAKCTAGGATAGTATAGAAGTTRGTTGCAAGAAGCATAAGACTCGTCATTATAAACGTGTGGGGCATAYGGAACATCRTCTTGGCTTGAGTAGCATTGTTGCCATCTAGGAGTGTAAAACTTCAACATGAATTCTTCGTACACGTCCTCCCACGTTGGCAAGGAATCGGGCTCCGCATAATTTAACCATTTTCTTGCCCAATCTTGTAGAGCATAATGGAAGAGTCGCATCCTCACYTGATCTCTCGTAAGGCCGAGAAGAGGGAAAGTCCAGGTGATGTCCTCGTATTCTTGGAAAAATTTCACTGGATCCTCGCTCGGATGTCCATAAAAATTCGGGATTCGCTCTATGTAGAAATAGTTAAGATCGTAATCCCGCATCTTGGAGCTCAATGGGATAGCCAATAAATAGCCACTCCAATTGGTCGGAGGTGCACCGTTGTCATATGATGGATACCCTTGATTGTAAGATATTTTCTCTTTTTAATTTTTTTTTTTAATTTTTTTTGGGGGTCGTTGAACCTTGGTGTCGAGAGATGTACCTTGCATACACAACACTCAACGCACAAGATTAAACATACCAACGGAAAATAATAAAAACGAACAAAAATAAAATTCACAAACAAAATACTAAAGATAAACGAAACAAATATAAATATAAATATAAATATAAATATAAATAGAGGTCACGAAGAGCAAACACAAAAATCACAATCTTTAGCCTTCCCCGGCAATGGCGCCAAAATTTTGATTCGAACTTTTTGCACCTATTTTTATTTAAAGTTGTCAATTTTAAAAAGTTCGCCCGCAAGAGTACGAGATCACTTGTAGGTGGGTAAGTTGACTCATGTCGATCTCAAAGGAAGACTAGATTCGAAAGTTCGTTTTGTGTTTATTTTAACGAATAAGAAAATAATAAAAATACTAATCTAAACACATGGACAAGAGGTTTTTTTTTAGAGTTTAAGACTAAAATTAATTAAACTAAGAACAATAAAATTAAATCTAGAAATTATTTAAACTGTGAACTAATTAATTAAATCTGTAGTTATTTAAACTAAGAACTAATTATCTAAAATCTAAGATTAAATTATCTAAGAGCAATTAAATCTAGAATTCATTTAAATTAATTAAAAGACTTATAAAATGATTTAAAAAAACTAGGGTTCTAGAGTTTTGATTCATCTCCACGACCTCTTGAGAAAACCCAATTGATGGTTCACAACGAATCTAGGCTCTAGACACATTAGATCTAGCTACCAATAATCATCGATCTCAACATCACAATCCAAACACAATAATAATCATAATTCATCATGGAAATAATAATTATTTTAAGAGATTTAATTAAACTAATTGAAAGCATATGAACTAAATTAAAGAGCATAAGAGATAAGTACTTACTAATTAAACGAAGAAAATTGCAGCGTTCCACGACGAAATCTTGAATTAAAACTAAGAATTATTAAGAGAAACTAAGAAAATAAAATGGCACTCTTGTGGTTGTCAACCCCCAAAAGGCCCTAGAAACCCTATGAATAATGTGTATTTTCGAATGTGAGGGGTGGGGGGTATTTATGGGTGTGGGTGGTTTGGAAAAGGGGTCAAAATTAGGGTTTCCGCCCCTTCTAGGACGTTCAGCACTTTCTATACCGGTTGGGCCCAGAGACATCCCTTCTAGAAGGCCCAGAATCAGGAGGTGCTGCCAGCCAGCTTTCTATACCGGTTGGGACCAGCGACAACCCTTCTAGAAGTCCCAAAACTGTCATTTCTTCAAATCGCGGCCCGTTTTCGCTGAAACTCTATTCGTTTTCCCATTCTTGACTACGTCTAAACCTAAATACCTCAAAATACCTAAAATAAACATAAAATTAATTAATTTATAATTGAAATACGGTAAAACAAGTTGGAGATAAGAAAATGTGAAAATATGCTCAATCTATCCAACTTTCACCGAAAACAATAACAAAAATGAGCTGAAATACTAACTAAAATCAAGACAAATTCATGTTAATCACGATCCAACTAGAGTATTTTAGGGAGTTCGTGTGAAATTATAAATAGAGTTTTCTTGTTATAAATATCTTGGTTGTGTAATTGTAAATCTATCTCAAAAAATTATTATAATAGAAACTCCTAACTTGGTAGGGCCCACAGACGTAGTTAGAATCTCTATCCGACGAATTGGGTAAACAACTTCTTATGTTGTTCTTTATTACTTCTCTTTTTAATCATATTAGTTGTAATCCTAACACCAGAGTCTTACTATCACAGATTCACATACTCACACTACACATTTCTCTACATCATGGTTCTTTGATCCCACTCCTCCCATCTCAAGTATTAACACACATACACCTAATTTATCCCCACCAAATTAATTCCCCTTACCCCCTCACTCCTTCATGATCATAACTCCAGTCCCTCTTACTCAGATTCTAATTCATCTCACTCGGAATCAGTTCACTCTCCATCTAGTCACTCTCAACCCACTGGCTCCTCATTTCACTCTCCTATTCTGATATCTTTCACACTATACTTAATTTACCAATTGAGAATGTTTCTATTCCTAATGTCACTACTAATCGAAATGTTGAGATTTATCCATTTCTGACACTTGCTATCGTGTCAGGCACATCATTTTCGACCCCCCACCTTGGCGGCGTGGCAGCTCTGCTCAAAAGGTCTCACCCAGCCATAAAATCAGCTAATATGACTACAGCTGGTCTTGTGAATACTGGAAGAACAACGATTCTCGACGAAAAGCTCACCCAGCAAATGTTTTTGGGATGGGAGCTGGGCATGTTAATCCGTTTAGGGCAACCGATTCTGGTCTAGTTTATGATATGGAACCGGATGATTACATTCCTTTCTTATGTGTCTTAGGCTACACTGACAAACAAGTTGTAAAAATTTCACATAAATCAGTCAATTGCACGTCGAAAACCCCTCAAGGACAGCTAAATTACCCGACATTTTCAGTTTTGCTCGGATCGTCTCAAACATTCAAGAGGACTGTGACTAATGTTGGTGAGCCGTTTTCATACTATTGTGCGAAGATTGTTGCACCGAAAGGAGTGAAAATTATTGTCAAGCCTCGTCAGCTGTGGTATTGGAGGGTGAACCAGAAAGCAACATACTATGTGACATTTAGCCGCAGCAACAACATGACTAATACATATTCACAAGGGTATTTCCGGTGGGTTTCCAAAAGACATTCCGTGAGGAGTGTTATATCAGTCAGGTTCACTAGAGAAGTGTGGTTTGGCTACTCAGACTCTGTATCACCTTTTCAATAAGAAAGAATAAAGGAGTTACTCTGTTATTCTTGGTGTACTCATTTTCACGCATGGTTACGAATTAATAATAAAATGAGGGTATATTGTAAAGGGTGAATTCCAATTTATCGCCTTATTCGATTATCTTAATATTCACTCCATTATCTCGTAAGTATCACTTAAGCCTTCATAATTTTCTAGTTGCAATTGTTTTTCAAGAACTAAGTTAGTTGCAAACCGTATAATAGAATCTGATATGAAGTGGATAGAGTCTTATATATGTGAGCCTGAGATATGAACGAATTGTATGACCTGAACATTGGATAATACTTGTTTGAGAACGAAACATTTGTTGATAATAATGTGTGTTTTTTTTCTTAGAAATGCTCAAAATGACAATGCGATTTAAATCGAGTTTAGTATTGGACATTCTTTCTTAAATATGAATATTTCACCGCTACGGTGCTCACGGTTAACGACAGTCACCTATAAGATAAAATGAATTACGATCCCAACTAAGCAGCACTTCAATACTTAGTACTTTTGGCAAATAGAACTGTATTCAAAATTTTCAAGTTTTAGAAATAATAAGGACTTACAGAATATGATCAATGTAAATCTCCTTGATTTATTCAATGGTGTGTCCATGATACTTAAATGATCACCCAAAGAGCGCGTGTGTATATATATATATATATATATATATATATATATATATATATTGTCAAAGATTTCCCTTGAAACAATACTACTGTTCGAACGAAGCTTTTCAAAAACAGCTTGAATGAAAAGACACATCAACTAATTTAAACAACACAACTATTCGCACTAACCCTTTCACACGAATAGTTTTTAACATATAATCACACCTTTATGCAATTAATTCATTTACATACAAATAATTATTAAACTTAAAATTTTCAACAATTCTCTACATGAATGAACATTAATGATAAAATTAAATAAATAATATATATTTTAATATAAATTGAGTAAATAATATATATATGTGGAAGAAATTAAAAAATTGTATGTTGCCACCAGTGTCTCGGGTGAATTTGAAAAATAAAAAAAATGTATCGGGACGCTATTGCCACGTTGTTCCGGGTGAATTTGAAAAATAAAAAAAAGTTCCGATAAATTCCAAAATATACAAAATGTGGGACTATTGGTTAACGCAATCTTTATGAGAATGATAAAAAAAAATACCACTATACGCCTAGTTTCACGAAATCGTTATTTTATTTAAAGTTTTATAATACATTTTATTAGAGATTTTTAATGACTACTTAGTTTGTATTTGATTCTTAAAACTTCAATTATTGTTTTACGAGGTATTTATATTAAGACTCTTTAACTTAATTTATGACTATGATTTATTTTGATCTAATATTCACAATCTATCTACTATATGTTAAAATATAAATTACTAAATGCTTTAGAAATATATTGTTTAAAAATATTTGTGTATCATTAGTAATTTATATTTTAATAGAAACGTCTAGTAGATAAACTGTGAATATTAGATCAAATAAATTATACTCATAAATTAGGTGTCGTCTGGATATAAATAATTTTATGTCGATCATTTAGTATCTGGTTAAAAAAAACTAAATAAAGTTTATGCAAATCAATAGTAAATAAAAATCTCAAATAAAATATATTTTAAAACTTTAAATAAAAATAGTAATTAAAGAAACTTTGCTGTAAAACTAGGCGTATTTTGTTGTATCATCTACAATACAAATTGGTCATAGAGTAGTTTCGAATTTTGATTTTTACAAAATGACCCGAGACGTTGTTGCCACCAACGTCCGAAATTAAATTTTTTGATTTTTTTTCAAATTCACCCGGGATGCTGGTGGCAACATCGTACCGATACATTTTACTGACTATTAATAAGATATTCTTAACTGTTAATAAGATATTTTTAACTACCCCATATTCCAAAAATAACAATGATACATACTTATTCTAAAGTTATTCCAAAAATAACAATGATACATACTTATTCTAAAGTTTTTGTATTTCTGGCCTTGCACCATATCTTAGATTAAATGTATTCCGTTCTCACTCCACCTTATTGGTATAGAAACCATTAAAGTTCTTAAATTTAGCCACTTGAGCAAAAATTTTAAGTGTACGTTTTATGAACGAGATGATGTGTTTTCAAGTGTTGACTGAACTGTCAAAACTTAGTTGTCCCATTAAGCCAATGGTCTGGGATCCTCCAAAACTCAATGTTGGGTATCTACTAAAATTGTTCGTTTGCTGTGGACTTTAAGTCCATTCATCTAACCAATTCAAATATTTGATCTCGATTTATAACTTGTATTGGTGGGCTCACCGGGTTTTTCCTTTGATTTTGAAATAACCTCTTTGAGATCAAATATCTTAATAGTATTATGTGATTGACGATTATGTCTTGACATACCATTATACATGTTACATTGTCCTCTGCTTGATTTTGCAAACAAACCCTCTTCTAATAATTTCAATAGATATTGTTAGACTTGTAGACTATGAACTATTATAATTTGCATATAAACATTCCATTTTCATTTTAGACATGTTTTTGAATTTATACTATATAGCCAAAAGTCTACTATCCCTCACTATATAGGTATTTACAAGACGACTCACAACCTCTTATTACCTTTGTGTGATATTTTATAATGAGTATGATATTCGAAATAACAACTTAACACCCAGTTTTGAGTAAGCTAGAACTTTATCACTTTCATTAACTCCTCTATTTGATTTCCATCAAATTTCCATCAGACTTTAGAATCTATTTCTTAATTCGAAGATATTTGATTAAATCAAATAACCTCGGAGCTCTTAAAACTTTTCAAAGTATTATCTTTACTTCTTAATAGAATATCAAATTTTTATTCTTAAAGTAACAAATTCTTGTTCTTATACTCGTAAGAGTAATTACTATACTTCTTTTGATTTTTATACAAAAATAGAATATATACACTTATACAACTACGGATAATATTTTGTGCATTTCTTAATCTTGCATTTATAGCCATTTAAAAGCTTCTGAGGGCCTTTTTTTTTTATAATTGCTTTTCAATAAACACATTTTCAACCTTTAGATCGAGCAAACTCTGATCATATTTCCCGACGAGATTAAGTGTTAGAGATGTTGAATTTCTTTCCAACTAATGGAAATTTACTTCATAAATTAAGATTTACTAAGTTTAATTATTTTAATTCAAATTAATTAAATTCTTAATTAAGCCACAAATGAGCGAATTCTATAATTTCATTTGTCATTGCCAAGACAATTTCATGAAATTCTTAATTAATTATTGAGAAGATGCCACTAAATACTACCCCCCGTTTCTTAATAAGTGTCGTTTTAGAGTTTTTTTTCTTAAATTAAAGAACATAATATTTGACTAATACATCCTCAATCAATTAATAATATTCCTATTTAATTACTTCCAATCTTTTCCTGTAGTTATTCTATTACCATAAACTTGTTTATATTTCTTAAAATAAGCGGGGATAAAATTAGAATAATGTGGTAAAAGATTCTAAAATGACACTTAATTTGTAATAAAATCGAGTCTCTAAAACGACACTTATTTTAAAACGGAGGGAGTACATTTTTAATTTTTTTTTTCCCATTCTACCTTTGGTTAGTTTTTTTTTCCATTCATGATGCATTTTATCTCTATTTTACGAGAGGAGTTTATTTTTTTTCTCAAAACTACTTGACTACAGTCAACATATTTGTTGAGTTATTTTCGTCCATTTAATACCTTAATTATGGGGTTTAATTGACTAATTAAGATATTAATTTTATTGATTAGTTCTTTCCTTTTAATATTTTAACATCAAACTCTCTCACATTTAATTTATTATTACGCCCAGCTAAATGACATAACAAAGTCCATAAAATTTTGCATTTCTTCTAAAACAACCAGCCGCCACTAATATGTTACAAAGCAACATCGAAGGTCACCACCATAGCCACCCACCTATGCTTGCCACCATATTGACCAGAGACCTTCACCGCCAGCAACGTCGAAGACCTCCGATTCAACACAACAACAAAGGCGCCCAACTATCGGCGCTAAATAAAGCATAAACAACTGCTTCTCCTGCCTTGTCAATATGACGTCTTCGACGCCAGGAAACCTAGTGACCGGAGAGCAGCAGAGGGCTCCACTGATTTTATAAGTTTTTTGGATATATTTTATATGTTTTATATTTTGTTGATTTAGAATATAGGTTATCATCTTATCCATATGATTTTATTCGCTTTTTTTCTTCTTACTAGTAAGGTGCACGTGCAATGCACGTGAACCATATTTCACTCCAAAGAACAGCAATATGATCACTCGCTCCATTGTGGAAAAGGTTCTGAGGATACAAAAACTTTGACAAGAGGGCGTGAATTTATTGACTCCAAGCCAAGGCACCCACTATTTTACATCAAGTTCTTAATCCCAATGTACGAATCCAGTGCCATCAAATTAAATGAGTTGATATCTATTTTTTGGGAGCTTAGCAGTCGAGGAATTGGAAAAGTTTTGACCTACCAAATCATGATTAACATGACAACAATTTAATGCAAGAAAATCTATACTAATACAGTTTTATAAGTATTCACATTGTTGGAATTTGTAGAGACGAACACCATGCTTGTGCAGCGGAAGTTTTAAATTTTAGATCCAACAGATCTATCCTGTGAACGAATATATTTATATGATAAATAAACGAGATAAAAGCATGAAACCCTTACAGTAAATTCAGGTCCGAGTTCAACACTAAGGTATCCACGCAATTAATTCTCCGACTGCAAGATCCAACTTCAGTGTATTGCTATCGTGAAGAAAGCTAGGAAATCCCAAGAAATCTCAAGAACTACCAATCTCAAAATTAGGATTTTCATACAGTGTTAACAACTTATGACTTTATGTTATATTTATACTAGGTACATAAGAGAACTCTAATCCTAAAAAGGATTGGACTTGTCCAAGACATGGGCCCAAAACAATTTTAGCCCAAGTACCTTTATTAATATAACATAGATAATTAAATCCAAATCTAATTTAATTTAATTAAATAATTTCTATCAAATAGAAATTAATATCATAATTATTAACAATTAAATATTAGAATTCTAAATTGAATATTTAATACTTTCTTGATACACTCTTTAATCGAAAAACTAATCACATATAGTGTGACCCTATAGGCCTTTATATATGATATCAATCCAATGATGATCCAAACAAAACTCCTAGACGGCTTAGTTGGACGAACTCAATATATAAAGAACATTCACTTGAACTCAGCGAATTATAACCTTTATACAAAGCTTTGGTGAAATTCCTTTCATTCCGAATCACTCGATTAAGCTTAAGATTTATCCAAGTGTCTATCTCAATGGCTTAATCAATTTATCTCATATTTATTAGTCGACAACTAGACAATACTTCAATAACTATATTGAATATGTCTCTTGCATTGACCAATGACTTTAGTCGACTAATATAGAGATTATGAGTGATCTCTCTCGAAATTCCAATCGAGAAATGAATTCTTTCTTGGCTCAACTACCACCTTCATTTACATTATGATGCACCCATCACAAGCCATTTACATCATGATGCACCCAACACAAGCCGTATCTACCCCAAAAGGAGTGCAAGCATTGGTCATGGTCAAAGTACATCACTCAGTAAATAAGGTGCGTATTGACCTCAAGTCAAAGGATTATCACACGCTTTATACACTGATAAGTTTATAGACATACAATAAATAACTTGTCAGTAGGGTTTACCAATACTCTCCAAATTATCCATGTGTCCATCATGAATAACTATTATTCGCAGTCGTGAGACTTACTGCATTCTCTAAAATGTGATGCAGACCACATGACGACATATATTATATTATCAATATCCCAATCTTGATAATCGTTAGTCATGGCTATTTTAAGAGAAGTATTTTATCAATGACATCTCACCATATCAATGACAACATTAACTCTACGGGAACATTTATATGAACAATCACAAATAATCAAAATAATAATTCAATAAATGCAATGCCATATATATTACGATATATATAATAATTGTGATCAAGTATAATGTCTTTAAATCTGATTGTCTCTAGGACATTTATACTTTCAATCTCCCACTTGGCCTAGAGCCAATCACCTATATATCTAATATTCAGGTTTACGATGCTCATCATGTTACCCAGAACATGATGACTTTGAGCACACTCTATTTTAATTTCTCATATCTCCACTATCTCCTTGATCAAGTGGTAACGTCTTAGTACATGCTTGTTGCTGTTCATGGATCTCAGTTCCTTTACTAGAGCAATAGCACCAATGTTGTCACAATACAATGATATTGGAGCTAGGAACTACCCCTAATTTCTTAAGAATTTATTTATCGATACAGCTTCTTAAGCTGCCTCTTATGCAGCAATGTACTCAGCTTTTATTTACCGAATCAGCGGCAGTAGTTAGTTTGGAGCTATTCCAACTTACTACCTTATCATTAAAATGAAGACATACCCAAACTGTGACTTGTAGTCATCATGGTATGTTTGAAAACTAGGATCAGTGTACCCAGTAACTGTCAATTTCTTTTGTCCACCATAAACTAAGAAATATTCTTTAGTTCTTCTAAAACACTTAAGAATACTCTTGACTTCTTTTCAGTGTTCTTCCCCAGAATTCTGCTAAAATCTGCCAGTCATGCTAAGTGCATAAGCCACACCTGGCCTTGTGCAAATCATGGCATATATGATTGATCCTATTGCCGAAGCATATGGGATCATTTTCATGCGCTCAAGTTCCTTATCAGTATAAGGACCATCCTTCTTTTGATAACTTGAGACCATGACCCATTGGAATATATCCTCATTGGAATCTTCCATAGAAAATTGTCTTAGCACTTCATATATGTACATGGACTGTGATAGCCCCAATGTTCTATTAGGTCTATCCCAGTAGACCCTAATTCCAAGAATATAATAGGCTTCACCCAAGTCCTTCACCATGAAGGTGCTGGACAACCAATCCTTTATTGATTGCATGAGAAGAGCATCATTTCCAATAATCAATATGTCATCAACATATATAATAATAAAAATAATACTCCCTCCAGTGCGTTTACTATAAACGCATGGATCTTCTTTATTTCTGACAAAATCAAACGATTTGATTGCTTTGTCAAAATAAATGTTCCAAATTCTAGAGGCTTATTTAAGTCCACAAATAGACTTTTGTAGCTTGCATACCGCTTTGGGTTTCGATTCAAATGTAAAACCCTTTAGTTGTACCAAATACGCTTCCTCGGTTAATTCACCATTGAGGAAAGCGGTTCTAACATCCATCTGCCAAATATGGTAATCGTGGTATGCAACTATAGCAAGTAAAATCCTAATGGACTTGATTTTCACAACTGGAGAAAAGGTTTCATCATAGTCAATTCCTTCTCGTTGACTATAACCTTTTGCTACCAACCTAACCTTGTAGGTTTGTACCTTACCATTTGCATCGATCTTCTTCTTGAAGACCCATTTGCATCCAATGGGTCTAACCCCAACTGGCAAGTCAATCAAGTTCCAAACTTGATTTGTGTACATCGAGTCCATTTCTGATTTCATGGCTTCAAGCCACCTCTTTGAGTCAATGTCTAACATAGCCTCAGCGTAAGTTCTAGGTTCCTTTTCATTCGGAATTTCCACGTCACATTGACCCTCTACAAGGAGGTATAGTCTTTTCAGTCGCCTATGAATCCTAGTAGACTTACAAAGTTGGTTGTCATGCATTTGAGTGATTTGAGTGTTCTGATCATGAGAAGGTTCTTCTATGCTGGACGGTCTAGCATTTTGAGATTCCTCATAAGTGTCATTAACTTGAACTTCCTGAGGAGGGAGTTGTGCAACCATTGCTTGGTCTTCCATTGGTTGCAACGATAAATTTTGCATTACTGCATCAATTCTATCAATGCTCCCACTGGCTGAAGATTGTCCTCTAAGTGACATATCTTCACCATAGGAATGACTAAAAGCTCCCACTGAATTCTTGTCTAGGTCATTAGACAAATTTTCAACCTCCATGTCACTTTGTGGTTCTTGAATTTCTTCAAGTTCTACCTTACTTCGACTTCTTTCCTTGTAGACATAGTCTTCCTCAAGGAAAGTCGCTTGCCTGGAAACAATGACCTTATGTTCTTCAGGAAGTAGAAATAGTATCCTCGTATTTCTTTAGGATACCCCACAAAATAATATTTCTCACTTTTAGATTCCAACTTGTCAGTAAGCATCTTCTTTACATATGCAGGATAACCCCAGGTTCGCATATGCGTAAGTGATGGCTTCTTGCCATGCCATAACTCATATGGAGTTTTATTTACTGACTTCGATGGAACTCTATTCAGAACATAGATTGAGTTCAATAAAGCATAACCCCATAGGTATGTCGGAAGCTCTGAGAAACTCATCATGGATCTAACCATATCCAATAAGGTTCGATTTCTCCTTTCAGAAACACCATTCATTTGTGGTGTTCCAGGAGGCGTCCATTGTGATTGGACTCCATGAAGTTTTAAGTAATCGAGAAACTCTTTACTCAAGTATTCTCCTCCTCGATCCGATCGAAGAGTCTTAATACTCTTTTCAACTTGTTTCTCAACTT
>BMAC01000034.1:2560633-2582475 GCA_014905375.1 Phtheirospermum japonicum
CCTCTCAATCAACCCTATCATCTTCAATACATGCTCAGACACCTTGCCCCCATCATGAAGCTTGCACTTAAAGAGATCTCTTAGCAGCTCATACTCCATAGTTTGAGCTTTCGAAGCATAGAGACTCTTCAAATGCTCCAACATTTCATAAGGGGCCATGTGTTCATGCTGTCTCTGCAATTCCGTCGTCATCGCAGTTAGCATGACACATTGTGCCGAAGTTGCATCATCCTTATGTTTCCCATGAATATCCTTGTCAACCTTGGCATATTCAGGAGAATTTTTATCAGGAATCTCAGGAACAGGTGTGTCCAACACATACTCAATCTTTTCCTGTCTCAGAACTAAATGCAGATTGCGCAACTAATCCATAAAGTTTGGTCCAGTCAACTTGTTTGTTTCAACCAAAACATTTCAATGATAAATTCGACATATTAACTAATCTGGAGAAAATAAATAGAGTGAGAATTAAAACTCTAATTCTAATTCCTATGATCACAATTATAAACTAATTAATAAGGACTTTAATAATTAGCTCCCACTATTTTAACATATTTTATGACCCCACGGTAGAATACGGACTCATATCAAATATGATCATAGTGAGCCAAGATCCATATTCATACTATTGAAGCCTCTGCTAGGGCTGATAACCACAATAGCACAACTGGTAGGTGCCCAAACCAATTATAGACAATTATAACTCTTGGTCGATCGAATCTAATTCGATCTTACGCCCTTAGTTGATTCCGACGTTAGGGCGACAAGAAAGAACTAAGTGAGTCAATCCCATTACACGATCGCAAACATATGCACCTATGAGCGAGCCTTGACCTCGTCGACCGGAGCAAGCACTGAAGTAAAAATACTCATGGACGAAAAAGGTTTCGTACTCACCCAAGTATAATGCACGGCGCGTTCATCCAAGATGAGACTCATATTTTATTTGGGGAACATTTATCGGGGTTTAACAATTAACAAGATCCAAATGAACAGTAAACAATTATTGGGCGCCGCCTACCCATAATTTATAAGCAAACGGTCCGACAAATATTGGGCGCCGCCTACCCAAAGTTTGAAAGCAAACGGTCCGACAAATACTGGGCGCCGCCTACCCAAACAATATATATGCGGACTCTATGTTAAAAAGTAATCTACGAGCACATAGACAATTATTGCAAGTAAAGGAACAACTCCATAATTAAATTAAAATTCAAAATTTTAATTTAATTTATATTATCAAATAATGCAATAATATAATAATAATCATGGGTTAATCATTTAAATTTAGAAAAATTAAATTTTAAATTTAACTCGATTTCTAAATTACTTTAAAAGGTTTGAAATTTAGAAATTATTAAATTCCAGATTTAATTCTTATTTCTAAATTACTTTAAAAGGTTTTAAATTTAGAAATTATTAAATTCCAAATTTAATTTTATTTCTAAATAATTTTAAAAAAATGCTCTAACTTAGAAATTAATTAAATTCTAAATTTAAAAATTAATTTCTAAGACATTTTATAAAGATTTTTTAGCGAAAAATAATTTTTCAAAATTTTCTGCATTGCCAAACAGCCCCTTAAGATCTTCTGAAAGTTTTAGGGTCCTTTCTATAATTTTTAAGAATTTTAATAATTACAGAAATGCCATTTGGACTTAAAATAGTTTTCTGAAAAGTTTATGGGGTCAAAACACAGTTTCTGAAAAGTTCCGGGCAGCCTCGAAGTTTTCTAAAAACTGTGGATAATTCTGTGATTTTCATAAATTTCTAAAATTACAATCAGGCCTAAAACTATATCAAATTCTCAAAAATTTTACCCAAGTCCTAAATAGAACTTAGGGCTTTCGATTCGAACGTCGTCGGTCAAAACCGCAGGCACCGTTCTGTAGCCCGCGACGAGACGAATCCACCGGACCCAAAGGCCCGCCGGAGAAGCTCGCCGGAGAGGGCCGAAACAGGCCCTGAAGTGCTGCGGTACTGTGGCTAAAACGCGGCCCCCTTCGCCGTTCCAATCGACCGCCGGCTGCCATGCCTCCAGTCGGCCGCCGCCAGACCATCCAGCCGTGGCCCAGCCACCTGTAGCACCGGCCACCGGCGCCGTCCACTTTAGCCGGACACTCGCGGCAGCGGCAGGAAGACGCAGGTAAGTTTCCTCTTTCCCAGTTTTCCAGTTTTGCAGATTTCAATTTATTTTTTTTTAATAATAATTTAATCAAATTAAATTAAACAAAACTGATTAATTAAACTATTTTAATTAATTCCTAAAATTAAACTAAAAAAAAAACCTTCAACCAAAATTAAAACAATATTATTTTAATCTAATTAAAACAATTAAACAATAATTAAATTCATGATTAATATTATAAAATTATAAACATAATCGTTAACACAGCCCGAGCTCTAATACCACTGTTGGAATTTGTAGAGACGAACACCATGCTCGTGCATCGAAAGTTTTAAATTTTAGATCCAACAGATCTATCCTGTGAACGAAGTTTTAAATTTTAAATCCAACAGATCTATCCTATAAACGAATATATTTATATGATAAATAAACGAGATAAAAGCATGAAACCCTTACAATAAATTCAGGTTCGAGTTCAACAATAAATTCATTGTATTGCTATCGTGAAAAAAGTTAGAAAATCCCACGAAAAGTTCAAGAACTCCCAATCTCAAAATTAGGATTTCAGTGTATTGCTATCGTGAAGAAAGTTAGAAAATCCCACGAAAAGCTCAAGAACTCCCAATCTCAAAATTAGGATTTTCATACAGTGTTAACAACTTATGACTTTATGTCAATTAATTCTCCGACTGCAAGATCCAACTTCAGTGTATTGCTATCGTGAAAAAAGTTAGAAAATCCCACGAAAAGCTCAAGAACTCCCAATCTCAAAATTAGGATTTTCATACAGTGTTAACAACTTATGACTTTATGTTATATTTATACTAGGTACATAAGAGAACCCTAATCCTAAAAAGGATTGGACGGCCCAAAACAATTTTAGCCCAAGTAACTTTATTAATATAACATAGATAATTAAATCCAAATCCAATTTAATTTAATTAAATAATTTCTATCAAATATAAATTAATATCATAATTATTAACAATTAAATATTACAATTCTAAATTGAATATTTAATACTTTCTTGATACACTCTTTAATTGGAAAACTAATCACATATAGTGTGACCCTATACGCCTTTATATATGACATCAATCCAATGATGATACAAACAAAACTCCTAGACGGCTTAGTTGGACGAACTCAATATATAAAGAACATTCACTTGAACTCAGCGAATTATAACCTTTATACAAAGTTTTGGTGAAATTCCTTTCATTCTCAATCACTCGATTAAGCTTAAGATTTATCCAAGTGTCTATCTCAATGGCTTAATCAATTTATCTCATCTTTATTAGTCGACAACTAGACAATACTTCAGTAACTATATTGAATATGTCTCTTGCATTGGCCAGTGACTTTAGTCGACCAATATAGAGATTACGAGTGATCTCTCTCGAAATTCCAATCGAGAAATGAATTCTTTCTTGGCTCAAAAACCACCTTCATTTACCTTTTTGTGTCGCATTCGCGTGTGTTTTGATTGCATTTACGGGTTTTAGGAGTCGTTTTGGCCTATTTTGTTAGTTTTAGGTTTTTATAACTTTTGTGCGGTTTTTAGTAGTTTTTCGTACATTTTTATCCTTTTTCGTATTTTTGGCCGTAGGATGACCAAGCGGGTCCCGCACACATTTAGAGGCATCCCACTCGTCTTGGATTGGAATGAACAAGTAAGGGAATACAGCGCGAATGAGGAGCGACTGTCGGCGGACGTTTAGAGCGGAAACGAGAAAATCGAGCCAGAGCAGCCGTACCAGTCGATCGACTGGCTTTCAGTCGATCGACTGCTCCTCAGTCGATTGACTGGACCTCTCCAGATCAACTGCTCGACAGTGAGTTTGGCAATTTGGTACGAAGCAGTCGATCGACTGCTCCTCAGACGATCGACTGAGACGCAGTCCAACTCGTGATTTTGGTCCATTTTGACGATTTTGCCCATGCATTTTTGTATAAATAAGACCAGCTCTCTCCAACCTTATCCAACTCTCCTTGGTGGTTTTGGACCTAGTTCCATCTCCTCCAAGCATTTCATTTCTCTTGCAATTTAAAACCCTAACTTAATTCTTAGCTTATGTAGTTTAGTTAGCTTAGTAGTTAGTTTAGTTAGGTTAGTTTTAGGTTAGCAAGTGTTGGAGAAGGTGACAATCTCCTTCACTTGTTGCTCTTTGTTGTATTGAAGATTTGGTTGCTTTTGAAGGTTGTAATTTGGATTTGAAACTTTTGGTGTTCAATGAAATTAGTAGTTTTCTTTCCCTTTACTTTTATGCTTAGTTATTGATTTATTGTTCATGTTGTTGTGTTGTGTTTGTTAGTTAAATTTTCTTAGGGTATGTTGTTAGATTTAGTTTGTTTTTTTGTTCTTGCAATTCTATTCCTCTTGCCTTTGTTTTCTTTCAAAACTCCATGGATGTTGGTTTGAAGATTTTTACCTCTTTAGTCTAAACAAACTCTTGGGTTCTTGAAAGATGTATGAAGCTTTCCTCTTTGGTGATTTGACTTTCTTTTCAATTTAATGCTTTTAATCAATTTCAATTGCTTTGATTTTCCCTCCATGACTTCTCTTTTAATTGCAAGCTTTTCTTGATCAACTAGTTTTAATTAATTTAAGGCTTTTAATTAGGGTTAAACTAATGTCATTAATTAATTACTTTCAAGCAAGCTTTAATTTACATTTGATGCATTTGTATTAGAGATTATGGGTTTAGGGTCTAAGTTCGTTTAGAGTCATTAGTCGGAGCTTGTTGAGAATTGGGATTGACGACCCCAATACTTGATCGACATTTGGGATTGACAACCCCAAATCGTGGATTAAGTACTCGGCAAAAACCGATTGATCGTGGAGACGAACCAAACACCCTAAACCCAATCATTTTTAATTAAAGTCTCCTTGTAAACTCAAGCTTTAGCATAAATGTCAAACCAAACCAATGACTTAATACTTTCTTAGTTTAGATTAGTGTAATTCCGATTAACAAGAGATTGAGTAAAACCACCGACCGCCGATAATATCTATCCTCGAGAAACACGACTCGGGAAAACTTACCGCTCTACAATCGACTCCGTACTATTGCGGAGAAGATTTCTTAGAGTGCTAAGATATCTTCGATCAACAATGATATCCATGGATTTATTAGTTGTTGAGAATACATTCACCAAGTGAAAAATAGACAAAAATGAAAATGGCATCTCATTATCTAATAAGTTTCACCAACAATTAACCAATTTACTTATTTCTAATGTAAGTTAGAAAAATCAGAAAATTGGGATAATTGACTTAACATCTTATTTCCTTTCTTTGGGCGGAAAGATATTTTCAACGAACACTTATCAAAACTTATTTCACTTACCTGTCGTGACGTCCATACTAATCAACCTCACAAATATGCTAGATCACTGTCATAATTGTCATCAAAACTACCCTGCTGCCACCTCAGTTGCCAAAGCGTGAAGTGTAAGTTACCTCAATTCCCTGCACTTGTTTAAACCAATTTCATCGAGAAAGATATAAATGTAAGATCAGTTTTGTATGAGAAAGTAAAGTGTTCACAGATTGGAGGTCTCTTTCTACCTTTCCGCTTAATGTTGACCAGTTATCTACGCCACTGGTATACCTCTAATTATTATGCAAAACTATAATTACTTTTGGCCATTAAAAATGTTACAATTAAAGGGTGTAATTCCTCCAGATACCAGTGATGGAGAATATCCTCGGCTATAATCTCATGTTTTTCTTACTTGATACGTAATATATTATGTTTATACTATGTGAAGATGATAACAATTTGGTATATGCAAATCAGTAAGTATGTGAATGCTTGGACCTACTTATGCTTGCAGGTTCCTTTGAGCATAAAGCAAAAATATATACAGACTCATGCATATAGATATAGTGTGTGTGTGTATATATATATATATATGTTAGTGCAATCTGAGAGAGAATAAGAACCAAATACAATGTTGATAAAAGGACAAAGAAATACCAATGGAAAACGCCAAAAAGAGAAGATAGAAAAAAAGGAAGAGATTCTCTAATGAAGTCCCTTGAAAACAACCATTATCCCCTCATTGATGACTTAAGATTCCCATTATTAATAATTGGGCACACCATTATATATGATCATCATTGTTTAGGTTTTTATTATGGTTCACTTAACTGACAAACAATATAGTTAGTCTGATATTCATCTCAAATCTGGATTGTCCTTCAACAGGCAATTATCAAAATTACTAAATAATCTATATATATATAAAAAGTCTAGCGTTTTTAAAAATATTTCTCAATATTTTCCCGCTCATTTTACTTACTATATGTAGTATAAATATTTATTATTTATATAATTATTTATGTAAATATTCTTTTAGAGATTATCATTTAGATAAATAAAATATTAAATATATGGAAGAATTATGTATAATAATAAATAAAATCCGAGAAAAATAAAAATAATATAATTTTTTTTGAAGAAAATATAAAATATAAAAAGTTATTTAAAATATATAAATATATGTAAATAATTAGTTAATAAATTTAAAAAATACAAAAAAGCAAAAGTAAAACACAAATATTTTTTCAAATGCTTTAAATAAAATTAAAAAATATTAATAAAATCATATAGATAAAAATATAAGAACTTGTAATTAAACTATAAATATTTATTTAATAAATATGACACAAAACCGAAAATTCAATAATCAAATAAAATTAAAGAGAAAATTCATAAAATAAGTTAAATTAACTCAAAAATTCATAATTAGATTCTATAAAATTATTAAATAAATATAAAAATAAAAAAGAGAATCGATAAAAGTATAAACAAAATAAAAAACAATAATAGCAACTACAAATATATTTTATGTGTGTGTGTGTGTGTATAAGAAATCTGAAAAATAAGATATAAATATATAATATATAAATAAATCTAAATAATTAGTTTATAAATCTGCAAAACCCAAAAAAGTAAATCAAAACATAAATATGTCAAATGATATCAAATAAATTTATTTTTATTATAAATAAAATATAATAACTTATAATTAAACTACAAATAGTTATTTAATAAATACGAAAAAATAGAAAACAAACCAAAAGGTTGATAATATTATAAAATTAAATTTGAATTCATAGCTACAAAATAATTACCATTAAATTATAGAAAATTATTAACTAAATATAAAATAAAAATATCAGAAATTACAAGAAATATAATATCATATAAATAAAATTGGGAAAGAAATAAAATGAATAACAAAAATAAAAAAATTTATAATTTAATTTCAAAAAATTACTTAATAATTTTGTTAACTAAAGAAAAATAGTATCAGTACCAAGAACTTGTCTTTTCTTCCATTAATTTATTTGTTGATCAGACCAGTTGATACGAGGACAAACCTAATAACGTCATATTTTTGATTTTCTATGTGTGACTCGAGTAAAACTCGGATGACCCAAACTTTGACCCTAAACGTGTCACAAACCTGACAATGACATAGTTTTCTCTCTTTTTTTTTCCTAAAAAAAAATTAAAAATGTATATTATGAACATAAGTGAAAGGTAAATAACTTTATACTATTATTTGATTAAAATTTGAAATCAAAATTATATGTGGGCAGAATAAGAAAATAATTATATAATCGCAGAATATAAAGAACTCAATACATTATTTTAAAATTCCTAACTAAATAATTATTTATGAACGTTTGTATATTAATAATTTGTGACATATTACTATGACTTTAAGTATTTAACGTTAGAAATCCATACATAAATGATTTATTACTCTTGGTTATATAATTACTTTCGTTTAAACTGAAATCTATATATAAATTTTAATTTATTATCAGGTTCACCAACTAACTCGATGACTTGGTGGTTAATTACTCAGTGGCTTACTGAGTCAATTACTGGGCTGATTTAAAAAAAAAATAACTATAGTAAAATAGATTACAAACGCCCTCAATTACAATATTAATACGATGCCTCATTTTTTTTTTTGTAGTATTTTTTTTATATTTTTACAATATTTATATTTCTTTATATTTTCTAGATTTAGGAGATAATTTTTTATAATATAACATTAATTAAGTATATTATTTTCTATTTTAAAATATTATAAGATTTAATTTATTATGTTTTTTAACTTCTTGATCTTTATTATTATTTTATTATTAACTCTCAATAGATAAAAAACTATTTAAAATTAACTTTTATATATTTATTTAATTTACTTTATCACTATCGCCAACTTATTCATTTAATATCTTTAAAATAAATATTTAAAAATTAATGATAATTTTATTATTTTTATCTGATTTCAATATTTCATAGTTATATTATTATATTATATTATAATATTTATATTTATATTTTATTTCATTTTAGAAATTATTAAGAACCATTTATAATTAAAACATATATATGTTATATTTATTTAACTAAATTCATGTTTTTCTGATTATTTTATAATTTATAGCATTTTAAGTGTTTTTTTGTTACTTTTAGGATTTAGCTAATGATTATTCAGAATTTAAATTATTTTTAATTTATTCTATAGAATCGTTGTGAAATAAGATTTATTTTATATTATTTAAACTATTATTATCTTCATATTTTTTTTATTTGATAAGTATTTGATATAAAATATATTTCTTATATATATTTAACATATTCTTTTATGATTTATTTATTATTTTATAACATTTCTTTGTTTTTTTAATTAAATTTTAAAATGGTTTAGGATTTATTTTATATTGTTTATAATATATATGATTTTTGTTATTTTTTTAATTTTAATTTAATTAATATATATTTATAACCTAAATTATAATTTTTTGTATTTATTTAGTTGATTTTATATTTTTTTTTTCAAATTTATATTACAAGTATTATATTTTTATTGGTTAAAGGTTTATTTAATAATTGTATAATTATGTTGATATAAATTATATCTAAAATAAAACGTAAAACAAAGTAAGACTAAAGACAACTAGGTTATTCAGTTGTACTCAAACAGATTGATGTGATTGAATTATGACATAATCTAATGATAACTTTCATGTACACGTTGAGAAACAAGTACAATGGATACCGATAATTAGAAAAGTCTAAATTTATTATAATCTTTGATACAAAGACTAAACAAGGAGATGGACTCAATGATTTGTAATAAAAGTGACTAATATGATTGTTTCGGGACTAACTAAATGGGAGAGCTTAAAACTATTATCATGTGAGTTAAACTATTATTTGACGTATAATGTGGTATGCAAAAAGTTATTTCATAATATATGAATGTGGAGTTATTTGCCTTTAATTTTTTTACGGCGCGGATATAGGCGCCCTATCTATTAATGAGTTCACCTCACTAAGAAAAAAGTCAACAAAAATGCCAAAACGAGGTGTGTATATCCACGCCCTTTGTTTTAAATTTGCTCGTGTTGACCAAATGTGACTTGAGTATTTTAAGTTATTATATTACATTAATAAATCAATAATATTACACTTACATCGAATGAATTTACATCATCCATTCAATTCGCTCCGTGCATCGCACGGGTTAAGCACTAGTTCTATATAAAGTGCTATATGTTTTACGATAATGGTCTTGCAACTAACTGTGATATTAACTCATTCCAATAGACATCAGTCATTTGATTTTTATCTGTACATATGCCTTTGTTACACCAACTTCTCTTTTTTGAAATCTCCTTTTTTTTTAAGCAAAAATTTTTTGGCAGAAAGGTTTTTTATTAATTAGCAATGTTCTCATTCTTATATCACAATATATAGTGCATCATGGTGGAAAACACTAACTTCGTATGTTACCTAGTCATTTTACCTGTATAGTTGATTAACATGCACCACACATTTGGAAGACACTAACATAGAAAATATCCAAATCTTAGTATTAAAGTATGTTGCTGACAACTACAAAAGATAAGAGAGCAAAAAGGATAATTAACAATCCAGCACACTAACTCTTGATTTGAAATAAATAAGAAACGACAAAAAATTTCAAGACAGAAGATTCCAAGTCCATCTACCTAAACATCAAATAAAAAAGAAAAAAGATAAAGAGAATCATACCAGTGAAAAAGATGATTACAAGAAAAACTTAAAGCGTCAAATCAGTTCTAGGGACTCAATTGCTTCGATTATAAAAACATAAATATATAAAATCTGGTGTATTAATTTTTGTCCACACCGTTTCAATTATTCCGCCTCATTCGATCCTTTCAATCCCTCTTCACAATGTTTTTATAGCAGGGTAGTCCACATTGGTTCAATAATCCTGCCTACTCTCGTCCTTTCAATTTCTCTACAATGTTTCAATAGTAGGGTATTATTGTCCCATATTTTGACAATAATATTGAGTTAAATATGATGTAGTAGATATATTTAATAATCGTGTGCCATGACTACTTGCTTTCTTTCGTTGAGGATTTTTTTTTCTGAGTATGATCACAAAATAACTATCAAGTTTTCTCCAAAATTCATTCATACATCACATACGGACATGAACCGATAATCTGAAGAGAATGAAGTTTTTTGGTAAAATGATCCTCCACTACTACTAAGTGCTCAAATTAAACAAATTTTATATATTATACATATGGGCATAGAAATTCCATACTTGATTGAATTAAAATAAACGTGACAAACATAAGCAACCAAGCGCGTAGTAGCAAAGTAGATGCTTCCTAAAGTGAATGATTACGAGTTTTATATAGATTCCAAAAAATCAGAGGAAACCCCATATTCCCTAACATCAAACCCTTTCAATGATAGGACACCCAAAAACACTCATAAACAGATAAAAGAGCACAAATCTTTAATTGAAACGATGACCAATACTTACAGGCATTCAAGTTATTTTATTTATGAGAATCTACCTTAGCAAATTCTTATTTCAATATTCTCAACACATCCACACAATTTCAATTTACCTTTGTCACCAACGCATATCTTCTTGATGCACCGACAATTTTGTTCACGCTCTCTGAAAACCAGCAGAACGCATTCCCTATGCCCTCAAACGTGATACATACAAACAAAAAATAAGAAGTAGAAACATGTTTGCTTCCTTTACATTCATGGAGACGTTTCCTCCTAAAAGAAAAAAAATATAATGTATAACCAAATTATTAGACATATCTACTTATTTTTTTTCCACATTTTTACAAAAACAATTCAGTTTATATTGATGTGCAGTGTTTAAGTGTACATATAATATCTTAACTGCAATTTTGTTTTTTATTTTGTTTTTTTTTCTTTTAAAGAAAAAGGACCTGTAAAACTGACGAAATACAACAACCCCATCTCCCTTCTCTTCGTGTCTCCTGGTATTCCCCTCCTCATCCAAATACATTTGAAAGAGTATCATAATTTGCAAATATTATTTTGGCCATTAGATTTAAAAGAGGAAATGATGGAAGATGTGATAAAGAAGGATAAATACGGACAGTAAAAAAAAATATGAGCACCATAAAAAAATCTGGTAAAATCGCTTACAGAGAAAACTATGCATAAGTGTAAACTAATGCTTGAATTGAGTGTGTAAAACAATGATAATAAAATCTAAAACTACTAAACATTTTTTTAAAAATCTTATGCCATTTTAACCAAAAAGAAAAAAGAGGAAAAACAAAGAAGCCAATGTCTTGGATTATCTTGTGTATTAGGCGATCAATTTCAAACAAAGGAAAAGCATCCACCAAAAGACTAACAAACTCTTTAAAATATTACCAGCAAAGAGAGTCAGAAACATGAACTTATATTTTGGATGAGTTCCCAATCCAATTAAACTTACATTTTGGATGAGTTCACAATCCAATAGTTTGAAGGCATATTATTTCCTGCGTGAGTATGTCTAGATCTTTTTGTTTTCTAGTTGAGTTCCCTCTCTCGGGTCTCCTGTGATTTCTATTTAACCTCAGACATAAGAATTTTATTTATTTATTTATGATGGGTTTTTTATTTCACTTGATTTCCTTCTGCCATTCAGTGATTAAATAGAGAGGTAAATATTACTTTCTGTTAAAGGAATTACACATTTAGTGTGTCTATATCAACAAGTTAAGTATGAGGGTAATTTAGGTATTCATTATCATTATGTAATTAGGGAACTGTATAATTGGTACCCTATATAAAGGGACCCTTGATTAATGAGAACCCTAATCTTCCTCCGCCTCTCTTTTTGTCTCGTACTTTTCTGCTTTACTTTTACACTTTTCTGCTTCTACTTCAACACGTTATCAGCACGAGATTGCTCTTGAATTCTTGAAGATACAATCGGCCAAAATAAATTATTTTATAAGGTACCTTCAATCCTTGCTTACTTATTAATTAATTGATAATTATCAATTCTTAGGTATATATTGTGCGTGTATATATATCGTATGTGTAAATCTGTGAATATATCTGTTGTCAAATAATTCCACCCTGTTCTTCGTATTTCTTTTTGCGTAGGCGTGTATATGTATCTGTTGTCAAATATATATCTGCAATTAGTTGGCAATTTAAATATATATTTATATCTGTTTATATATACATGTGGTCGCACGCATGTGTTCTTCTATGATATTGATAATCTTTCTTCTATGATATTTTCTGCTTTTTTGCGTAGGCGTGTATATGTATCTATTGTCAAATATATATCTGCAATTAGTTGGCAATTTAAATATATATTTATATCTGTTTATATATACATGTGGCCGCACGCATCTGCTTCAGGATTGAACCTGGGACCTCTCGGGTTCATTGATTTTAATGCAAAACCTTTTGCCATTGCGCTGCTTATAATTATTGTTTATTTATACTCTTAATATCAATTTGTCTTCTGTTTTTACTTGAAAAAAAAAATCGCAATTGGTCAGAATCGAACCCAGGTTGGGCGCAATATATTTAGTCATTGTGATCGTTCTGCATGCAGGATGTTTGACAATTTTTGAATCTGTTTTTGTTTTTATATAATTGTTTCGTTCTTGTTTTAAGAAATGCGTCACGTTGTGATATTACTTATTTGTTAATATTCTCTAGAGGATTATTTAATATCTTCATATGCGTATTCTCGTGATAATGAAAATTCGTGAGCAATACAAAATAATATAAACTTGTCATGTGATAAAAGTAATTTCACAAAATATCGAAAAACGTGATATGTGGCCTGCGATCTTATAATCTAATTCATGTTCTTGAAAAAAAAATTATAAATCATTACAATTACATAATTCAAATATCTCCAATCTTGTTTTATAAGATGGTTGAACCCACTCGTCCCGAATTTGAAATATTGGACTTAGAAGGAATTGAGTACCATCGTTGGGTTTTTCTGATGAGGAAACTATTTTCATGGGAAAGGATCTTACATCCACGATCATACCATCCACCGATTCAACAGACAAAGAACCGTCTGATAAAATTAAAGTAAATGCCCTAATGTTTTTGCGGCGTCATATTAACCCAAACTTACGCTGGGAGTACCTTCAATTGAAGACACCCAAAAAACTGTGGGATGCCCTCAAGGGACGTTTTGGAAACATGACACTTTACTTCCAGAATTGACCATTCAGTGGAATGAAATCCGCTTACTTGACTATAAGAGGGTCAATAACTTCAACAAGGACATGTTGCGTTTAAAAACACGTCTTACCTTATGTGGAAAGCAAGTCACGGAAGATGATATGATACAAAAAAAAAAAAAAAAACTCTATCCACTTTTTCTACTTCAGCACTTATACTAGTATTAGAATAGTTTTAGTGGTGTTGAAATAAATTCAACGAGTTCATGGCTCAGTTTTATCGGAGATCGATTCAATTGAAGTATTCAATGTGTTTCAAGCTTGAAAAATAGAAAGAAAATGAAAATAAAGCAATTAAATGCGGCTAAACTACACTAGGAATTGAAAGTGCAAGTTGGTAGGATGCCTCGTCGGATGCCTTAATATGAAAATGCAAGCAATTAATGAAAACAAGCAAAAACAATGCATTGTTTCACCAAGTACAAGCATGCAAGCACAAGGTACAACTATGCATAAAAACTCAAATAATGCAAATTAGTAAAAATTGAAAGCATGAATGGAAAGAGCAATGAAAGTTGACATGAAAGTTCAAAACTTTAAGGAAAATAAAAAGTAACGAAGTCTAGATCTAAGATTTAAGCTGAAACTATGCATGAAAATAAAATTCAAAATAAAGCATAGGAAAAACTCAAAATCAAGACGATCCAAGGACCCGATCTATAGACTAGGTGTGTCACTCAACTAGAATCCATAGCCAATTCACATGTTTCATCATGAAATCAAGTAGCTAAGAGAAAATGCATAATATGAAGAACAAGCATGAAAATTAAGAACAAGCATGGAATTAAAGCATAAAACATGAAATTGAAAGGAAACTTACTTGAATTAAGAAATGAATACAAGCTTGAATGAAATTGCATCAAAAGTAAACAATCCAAAGGAGTATTTGAATTCTTCTTAGGCTTACAAACCCAAGGAGGTGCTTGAAATTAAATCTAAACTAGAAAAGAAAATTACATCAAAGCTTGAATTTGAATCTAAAACCTAAGAGAGAGAAATTAGATCTTAAAAAACTAGAGAGAGGATTTTTAATCCAAACCCATGCTTGGGTTGGGAGAAAATGAGAGGTGTCTTACAAAATGAAAGAGAGGTCCTATTTTATACAAGTTAATTGGGTTTAAATGGGCCAAATTAGCCAAAAAGGCTTGAAAATCTCAATTTTGACCAAGTTTGACCCGAATTTGACCAAGTTTGCCAGTGACCAAGTGGCGTCAAGTTTGGCGGTGCAGTGGCGCTGCTTGGCGTGAAGTTTGGCGAGCCTTGGCTTGCGCTGGCGCTGCTTGGCGTGAAGCTTGGCGTGCCCTGGCTAGTATTCCAGAATGTTTGGGCATTTTTGAGCCTCTTTTGGCTTGGAGTTTGGCTTGCCTTGGCTAGTACTTTTAGCCTTCTATGCTTTTACCTATAAAAATAGGAATTTTAAAACATAAAAATCCAAAATTGCACCAAACCTCCAATTAATTGAAGTCATTTAACCCAATTAAATCTAAAATTAACAAGAAACACAAAAAACTAAGAAACGAGAAAACAACCTAAAAACCTAACTAAAACACGACTCAAAAATTACTAAAATCAACATAAAATCCTAATTAAAAATATGAGAAAAATACAATAATTACATGCAAAACAACTACCCCACACTTATCTGTTTGTTCGTCCTCGAACAACGAAAAGAATCGAGAATGTACATGCAATGAGTATTGTGTAAAAAGAAAAATTCTTGTGCTTATCCTTATTATTATGATGGAAATATCAACATAAACTCGCTATCTTCAAGCATTGCTCGTATTACTCTTTCTTAAATGAAAGCCAAATCGATGACTTCCTCTCCAAGGGATTTTCGAGGGTGTACGCTCAATTCGCTCAAGTGTATATAGGACGTGTTTACGCTCGAGTCGGTCAATACATGCACCTTGTCAAGATTTCACAAATCGGACGCTCAAAATTGCTCATAGTACATGACCAAACAAGAATCGAAAGAGGTCTTTATTATGGGTTGTAATGTTGGCTCTTTGGTAAGGTATGGAACATTTGGATATAGTGGCTAACACACGATCAAACGTGATCAATAACACACAAAACCCTAATTTGTAAAACCCGAAGCTTATAATCGCTTCACCTTTCCCAATTCACCAATCTTTCATTCGAAACACTTTCATTCACCCACATTCCCGACTTTTTATTTCACAACACTTAGAAGCTTCTTTAATTTTCTTCTTTTTACTAAATTACCCTTTTTGAATTAGGCTTTTCACTTGAACGCACGCTTTATCACTTTTCGTGATTTGTGTTGGAGTATTATTCTTTTTTTTTCTTTTTTTTTTTGTATAAGTAACTCAAAACCCGAAACCCACAATAGAGTACCCTCACATTTCTTGTCAACTAACAACACACTCTCCCACCTCACAATTATGAAGATACAAGAGCTAAAATCGAACTCGGCTAACAAGAAACGGGATAAAAGCTCAAGGGGGCTCGTTTGGGATTTCCAAGTAGCTTACATATATGAATATGGCCGGAACAAGGGTGATATATGTGCCTCGAGGTCATTTTCGAATTCAATCATGTACGAGCAAAATCAAACCTCCTCAATGCAATTTCTATAAAAAAGATGCAAGCAAGCCGATAAATCACACAAGGCTACTCACTAGTTTGCACCGAATTTGGGAGTAGAATCAAAAGAGTTTTTAGAGTTTTGCAATCTTTTCACGAGTAAATGTTGATTATATTTATATATAAGCGGGTTTGGACGAAGCACAAAAATTTACTCCTTACACAAGAGGCCATAAACATGCAAAAAACTCGACAAGTAAACTATTCAAACTTCCAAGCACTTGGAGTTGCTTAAACATGTAATAAACACACAAAAGACACAAATAGTAAGCGTCACTTCGCCAAGAATGCGTCACTTCGTCAAGGCTCGAGTTAAGAACACCAAAACATGCTTGATAAAAACCCGGACCCTAACCACCTACCCACCCCACACTTAAACCATGCGATACCCGCATTTCAATGAAAACCAAGTAAAAGGAGAGGGAATAGAAACTTCTTTAACCGAGCGAGTTTTGAGTCGAGCTCGGTGGGGTCCACCTAGGCATCTAAGCAATCCAAACAAAAATCAAGCATGGCTAGTATCTCCCGGCTTCATGAACACTACCACTTTTACCAATCGTCCCATGGTCGTCGTCGGAAAATAAAACCTAGAAAAGAAAATCATGCAAAGTCAAAAACACAAGGAAATATGTACATGAACTTCAAATATATATATATATATATATATATATATATATATATATATATATATATATATATATATATATATATATATATATATATATATATTTGTATGTTTTTTCAATTTTTCAATTTTTTTGGATTTTTGAATTTTTCAATAAAAGAAAGAAAGAAAGAAAAGAAATGGAAAGAACTTGGGTTGCCTCCCAAGAAGCGCTTGTTTTACGTCATTAGCTTGACGTACTCCCTTTTCGATCAAGGTGGGAATATAATGGGAGGGTCCACCAACACAATCTCCTCCTTGTCGGGAGGATCCACTCTTTGGAACGTCCTTGGCGCATTGCATAGCTCATATAAGATCCGCCAAAAAAGCACACGTTCCAAGCGGGCAATGGAAGCTCATCTCGGCTAGGTCCTCGGGTGGGATGGTGATTTTAAAGTGACCCGAAGACTCATCCAAGAAGCGATAGGAATAATGGCCGGCTAGCTTGTTCAACATTTGATAGACAAACGGGTGAGGGAAATGATCTTTCTTGGTAGCACGCATGAAACTTCTTGAACTCGATCAACATCCTCCAACCCGTTGAAGCCCTCATGGGCCAACAATCCTCTTTCTTTATCCTCAAGAGCTAACAAGCCGCTCGTCTTGGGCACCAAGTCAATGGGCTTCACCCACTCGCTTTTAGAAATCACGAACATCAAGCCCTCAAACAACAACCTCCACATCCCGACTCTCATCATATCGTCAAGAATCAAATCGAAGGGCTAACTCTCTCGACCACTCCCGGTTTCCAATGAAGAGCATTCTTAAGGATTTTAAACCCTTCAACCATCATCTTCTCCCCTTCTTCCCGGTGCGAGTTTGCAAGGATAATAATCGACTTGCTCTCCTCATCCTCCTCACGAGATAATCGTCTTTTTCTCCAAGTTTATCATCAATAACCCCCACCCCCCCCCTCTAAAATGTCGTCGTTGCCCTTAACGACACAACGAGAATCGTCTTCACATAAACATGGGGCACATAGAGGCACAACGGGCTCTATTATTAAGAACAAGGGGCTCATCCTCACAAAATCCCTCCATATCGACATCCGGGCCAACCTCCTCCTTATTGATCTTTGCCTCCATATACGCTCGCTCGACTATCCCTTCGATCATGTCCATATATATCCGATCGAAAATAGAATTTTTTGAAAGAGAAAGAAAGGAGAGGTCCACGGAGGTGGAATCGAAATGAGTAAGAACACTCGGAATTGAAAATAACTCCTCCTCCGACGGCGAGATGACCGTATCCTCAACCACCCCACACTTATCGAAGAACGCGATCGGAAACGTATGTGAAGGCGGACTTGAGAATTATCGTGGAGTAGGAGAAATCATCGGGGTAGCCGGATGAAACGGGACCTCGTGAGGAGTAACAAGAGGATTAGGAGTTGGTGTGGAGCAAAAGAAGGCGTAGCACAAGCGGGTCCCATCGGATATCCATGGCCTCCATATTCATCCTCAAAAAGGAAAGAGTCGGTAACATGACCACGCGATCCACACCATCCACATCCCAAAAAAGGTTGGGTAACATCTCTCATAGTACGGATGGGGGGGCCACTTTTCACATTGGAGCTCGGACCGCTAAACGACTCATAATCCTCGAGATCTTTAGCAGTTAAAGGGGGAACTCGGGGAACACCAAAAGAAAGCTAAAAAACACAATGAAACAACAATTAGATCGAAAGCCTTAACCAAACCGTGTCGCAACGGCGCCATTTTGTTAGAATAGTTTTAGTGGTGTTGAAATAAATTCAACGAGTTCATGGCTCGGTTTGATCGGAGATCGATTCAATTGAAGTATTCAATGTGTTTCAAGCTTGAAAAATAGAAAGAAAATGAAAATAAAGCAATTAAGCGGGCTAAACTACACTAGGAATTGAAAGTGTAAATTGGTAGGATGCCTCGTCAGATGCCTTAATACGAAAATGCAAGAAATTAAGGAAAACAAGTAAAAACAAGCATTGTTTCACCAAGTACAAGCATGCAAGCACAAGGTACAACTATGCATAAAAACGCAAATAATACAAATTAGCAAAAATTGAAAGCATCAACGGAAAGAGCAATGAAAGTTGACATGAAAGTTCAAAAATTTAAGGAAAATAAAAAGTAACGAAGTCTAGATCTAGGACTTAAGCTAAAACTATGCATGAAAATAAAAATCAAAATAAAGCATAAGAAAAACTCAAAATCATGACGATCAAGGACCCGATCTATAGACTAGGTGTGTCACTCAACTAGAATCCATAGTCAATTCACATGTTTCATCATGAAATCAAGTAGCTAATAGAAAATGCATAATATGAAGAACAAGCATGAAAATTAAGAACAAGCATGAAATTAAAGCATAAAACATGAAATTGAAAGGAAACTTACTTGAATTAAGAAATGAAACAAGCTTGAATGAAATTGCATCAAAGTAAACAATCCAAGGGAGTACTTGAATTCTTCTTAGGCTTACAAACCTAAGGAGGTGCTTGAAATTTAAATCTAAAACTAGAAAAGAAAATACATCAAAGCTTGAATTTGAATCTAAAACCTAAGAAAGAGAAATTAGATCTTAAAAACTAGAGAGAGAATTTTTAATCTCAAACCCATGCTTGGGTTGGGAGAAAATGAGAGGTGTCTTACAAAATGAAAGAGAGGTCCTATTTAGACAAGTTAATTGGGTTTAAATGGGCCAAATTAGCCAAAAAGGCTTGAAAATCTCAATTTTGACCAAGTTTGACCCGGTTTGACCAAGTTTGACCCAGTTTGACCAAGTGGCGTCAAGTTTGGCGTGCAGTGGCGCTGCTTGGCGTGAAGTTTGGCGAGCCTTGGTTTGCGCTGGCGCTGCTTGGCGTGCCCTGGCTAGTATTCCAGAATGTTTGGGCATTTTTGAGACTCTTTTGGCTTGCCTTGGCTAGTACTTTTAGCTTTCAATGCTTTTACCTATAAAAATAGGAATTTTAAACATAAAAATCCAAAATTGCACCAAACCTCCAATTAATTGAAGCCATTTAACCCAATTAAATCTAAAATTAACAAGAAACAAAAAAAAACTAGAAAACAAGAAAAACAACCTAAAAGCCTAACGAGAAACGACTCAAAAATACTAAAATCAACATAAAACTCTAATTAAAAATATGAGAAAAATACCACAATTACATCCAAAACAACTAGCGAACCAGTATAGGCTCGAGTATGATAACAAAAGGATTACAACTTTTAATAAGTTGATTAATATGCTTCAAGTAGCTGAGAGGCATGATCAGGTTCTCTTGAACAATAATGCTAGACCTGCCGGGACAAAGAAAATTCCCGAAACTAATTATGGTCAAGCGAATAGTGGAAAGAACCCCAAAGCAATGGGGACTGGAAGTGTGATTCCCCCTCAAAGTGGTAATTATGCACCACGAGGCAGGGGCCATGGGGGCCGCATTAGAGGCCGTGGAGGCTCTCCCCATGGATGACGCAAAGATGGTGGTAGCACCCAAAGTGGTCATGGTAATATTGGGACTGATGGTTATAAAACCAAGGCACCACATGAGAACTCCTCAAAGAAAGGAGAGAGAGTTGGGAATGAACCTTACTATAGATGTGGTGACACTGGGCATTGGTACCACAACTGTCACGAAAGTGATAAGGTGGCAGCCATCTACAAGAAACTTAGAGAGTCTAAAGAACAAGAAACTCACTATGTGTAAAATGGAGATCTTGACGCTGATGTCAACCTCATGATTGCGGACTTCAATGGCAATAAGAACCTTGCTTAGTCACTTGATGTTCCTGATTTTGGGTGATCTACTTCATCTATTTACTTATATCTCAAGATATTTGTGAAGGCATGATTGCCTCATTTTATTGAGAATATGGAGTTCGGTATTTTTTGAATTAGATTTACTTTGGACATGACATTTATTTGATTGGATAATTAATAATCTCGGATTTCATTCTAAAGTATTGAATGTATTCGACTTTATTATTTATAAAACTATGTGCTTGGTTCAAATACAGCAATAAGATGTGCAAAAATACATCTTACGCATAGAGCTATATATTCGAATGAGAAGTATATCATTTTAGATCGTCCAAAACACTCCAATGAATTAGAGAAATTCCTCTAACTCTTTCCATGACACTATCACCACTTTTATAAGGAATGTCGCGCGGCGAAATAGAGTGCTTAGCTCATAGTGGGACTACTCAAACAATTTTAAGGAATAGACAATTATTTGTTGAATTAATTCCTTATAGCTCATCTGTGACTACGATGATTGGGACATCCCAACTAATCAAAGGGCGAGGAACTGCCAAATTCTTGATGCCTAATGGCACAATGATAACAGTCACAGAGGCTCTATATGCACCTAGAGCAAATCGAACATTGCTGAGTTTTAAAGATATCCATGCCAACGGCTATCACTTGGAAACTCATTGTGAGAATGGAAATGAATATATTTATATATTACCTCTAATGAATGTGGAAGAAAACGCATCTTAGAGAAAGTAATGAGTCAATCTAGTGGGTTATACCTCACCACTATCAGGATTATTGAATCCTATGTCGTCACCAATAACGAACTATGTGACACTGACTCATATAGGCTTTGGCATGACCGCCTTGGACATCCTGGTCGTAACATGATGATCCACATTTTGAAAACTCACACGAACATACTTTCTTTCGAGTGACTCATAAAGTGGGATATAAACGCGATGCACTGCCCAATCGGTACTATTGCTGCCCAAGTGCAGCTAATAACTTCTGAAGCACAAGATGCATTACCTACATCTCACTCTGCCTCAATATCTATCTCAAAGGCAAATCACTCGTTTTGCAAAGCCTGCCCTTTAGCAAAAACAGGATCGAGACCTTCC
>BMAC01000034.1:2582500-2626141 GCA_014905375.1 Phtheirospermum japonicum
CTTTATCACTATCGCCAACTTATTCATTTAATATCTTTAAAATAAATATTTAAAAATTAATGATAATTTTATTATTTTTATCTGATTTCAATATTTCATAGTTATATTATTATATTATATTATAATATTTATATTTATATTTTATTTCATTTTAGAAATTATTAAGAACCATTTATAATTAAAACATATATATGTTATATTTATTTAACTAAATTCATGTTTTTCTGATTATTTTATAATTTATAGCATTTTAAGTGTTTTTTTGTTACTTTTAGGATTTAGCTAATGATTATTCAGAATTTAAATTATTTTTAATTTATTCTATAGAATCGTTGTGAAATAAGATTTATTTTATATTATTTAAACTATTATTATCTTCATATTTTTTTTATTTGATAAGTATTTGATATAAAATATATTTCTTATATATATTTAACATATTCTTTTATGATTTATTTATTATTTTATAACATTTCTTTGTTTTTTTAATTAAATTTTAAAATGGTTTAGGATTTATTTTATATTGTTTATAATATATATGATTTTTGTTATTTTTTTAATTTTAATTTAATTAATATATATTTATAACCTAAATTATAATTTTTTGTATTTATTTAGTTGATTTTATATTTTTTTTTTCAAATTTATATTACAAGTATTATATTTTTATTGGTTAAAGGTTTATTTAATAATTGTATAATTATGTTGATATAAATTATATCTAAAATAAAACGTAAAACAAAGTAAGACTAAAGACAACTAGGTTATTCAGTTGTACTCAAACAGATTGATGTGATTGAATTATGACATAATCTAATGATAACTTTCATGTACACGTTGAGAAACAAGTACAATGGATACCGATAATTAGAAAAGTCTAAATTTATTATAATCTTTGATACAAAGACTAAACAAGGAGATGGACTCAATGATTTGTAATAAAAGTGACTAATATGATTGTTTCGGGACTAACTAAATGGGAGAGCTTAAAACTATTATCATGTGAGTTAAACTATTATTTGACGTATAATGTGGTATGCAAAAAGTTATTTCATAATATATGAATGTGGAGTTATTTGCCTTTAATTTTTTTACGGCGCGGATATAGGCGCCCTATCTATTAATGAGTTCACCTCACTAAGAAAAAAGTCAACAAAAATGCCAAAACGAGGTGTGTATATCCACGCCCTTTGTTTTAAATTTGCTCGTGTTGACCAAATGTGACTTGAGTATTTTAAGTTATTATATTACATTAATAAATCAATAATATTACACTTACATCGAATGAATTTACATCATCCATTCAATTCGCTCCGTGCATCGCACGGGTTAAGCACTAGTTCTATATAAAGTGCTATATGTTTTACGATAATGGTCTTGCAACTAACTGTGATATTAACTCATTCCAATAGACATCAGTCATTTGATTTTTATCTGTACATATGCCTTTGTTACACCAACTTCTCTTTTTTGAAATCTCCTTTTTTTTTAAGCAAAAATTTTTTGGCAGAAAGGTTTTTTATTAATTAGCAATGTTCTCATTCTTATATCACAATATATAGTGCATCATGGTGGAAAACACTAACTTCGTATGTTACCTAGTCATTTTACCTGTATAGTTGATTAACATGCACCACACATTTGGAAGACACTAACATAGAAAATATCCAAATCTTAGTATTAAAGTATGTTGCTGACAACTACAAAAGATAAGAGAGCAAAAAGGATAATTAACAATCCAGCACACTAACTCTTGATTTGAAATAAATAAGAAACGACAAAAAATTTCAAGACAGAAGATTCCAAGTCCATCTACCTAAACATCAAATAAAAAAGAAAAAAGATAAAGAGAATCATACCAGTGAAAAAGATGATTACAAGAAAAACTTAAAGCGTCAAATCAGTTCTAGGGACTCAATTGCTTCGATTATAAAAACATAAATATATAAAATCTGGTGTATTAATTTTTGTCCACACCGTTTCAATTATTCCGCCTCATTCGATCCTTTCAATCCCTCTTCACAATGTTTTTATAGCAGGGTAGTCCACATTGGTTCAATAATCCTGCCTACTCTCGTCCTTTCAATTTCTCTACAATGTTTCAATAGTAGGGTATTATTGTCCCATATTTTGACAATAATATTGAGTTAAATATGATGTAGTAGATATATTTAATAATCGTGTGCCATGACTACTTGCTTTCTTTCGTTGAGGATTTTTTTTTCTGAGTATGATCACAAAATAACTATCAAGTTTTCTCCAAAATTCATTCATACATCACATACGGACATGAACCGATAATCTGAAGAGAATGAAGTTTTTTGGTAAAATGATCCTCCACTACTACTAAGTGCTCAAATTAAACAAATTTTATATATTATACATATGGGCATAGAAATTCCATACTTGATTGAATTAAAATAAACGTGACAAACATAAGCAACCAAGCGCGTAGTAGCAAAGTAGATGCTTCCTAAAGTGAATGATTACGAGTTTTATATAGATTCCAAAAAATCAGAGGAAACCCCATATTCCCTAACATCAAACCCTTTCAATGATAGGACACCCAAAAACACTCATAAACAGATAAAAGAGCACAAATCTTTAATTGAAACGATGACCAATACTTACAGGCATTCAAGTTATTTTATTTATGAGAATCTACCTTAGCAAATTCTTATTTCAATATTCTCAACACATCCACACAATTTCAATTTACCTTTGTCACCAACGCATATCTTCTTGATGCACCGACAATTTTGTTCACGCTCTCTGAAAACCAGCAGAACGCATTCCCTATGCCCTCAAACGTGATACATACAAACAAAAAATAAGAAGTAGAAACATGTTTGCTTCCTTTACATTCATGGAGACGTTTCCTCCTAAAAGAAAAAAAATATAATGTATAACCAAATTATTAGACATATCTACTTATTTTTTTTCCACATTTTTACAAAAACAATTCAGTTTATATTGATGTGCAGTGTTTAAGTGTACATATAATATCTTAACTGCAATTTTGTTTTTTATTTTGTTTTTTTTTCTTTTAAAGAAAAAGGACCTGTAAAACTGACGAAATACAACAACCCCATCTCCCTTCTCTTCGTGTCTCCTGGTATTCCCCTCCTCATCCAAATACATTTGAAAGAGTATCATAATTTGCAAATATTATTTTGGCCATTAGATTTAAAAGAGGAAATGATGGAAGATGTGATAAAGAAGGATAAATACGGACAGTAAAAAAAAATATGAGCACCATAAAAAAATCTGGTAAAATCGCTTACAGAGAAAACTATGCATAAGTGTAAACTAATGCTTGAATTGAGTGTGTAAAACAATGATAATAAAATCTAAAACTACTAAACATTTTTTTAAAAATCTTATGCCATTTTAACCAAAAAGAAAAAAGAGGAAAAACAAAGAAGCCAATGTCTTGGATTATCTTGTGTATTAGGCGATCAATTTCAAACAAAGGAAAAGCATCCACCAAAAGACTAACAAACTCTTTAAAATATTACCAGCAAAGAGAGTCAGAAACATGAACTTATATTTTGGATGAGTTCCCAATCCAATTAAACTTACATTTTGGATGAGTTCACAATCCAATAGTTTGAAGGCATATTATTTCCTGCGTGAGTATGTCTAGATCTTTTTGTTTTCTAGTTGAGTTCCCTCTCTCGGGTCTCCTGTGATTTCTATTTAACCTCAGACATAAGAATTTTATTTATTTATTTATGATGGGTTTTTTATTTCACTTGATTTCCTTCTGCCATTCAGTGATTAAATAGAGAGGTAAATATTACTTTCTGTTAAAGGAATTACACATTTAGTGTGTCTATATCAACAAGTTAAGTATGAGGGTAATTTAGGTATTCATTATCATTATGTAATTAGGGAACTGTATAATTGGTACCCTATATAAAGGGACCCTTGATTAATGAGAACCCTAATCTTCCTCCGCCTCTCTTTTTGTCTCGTACTTTTCTACTTTACTTTTACACTTTCTGCTTCTACTTCAACACTTTCGACAAATTTCATTCTTCTACCTTATTATTGATAAATAGGTAAATGTATCAAATCTCAAATACTACCAGAAATAAAAAAATAAATCATCCAGCATATTTCAAACATATGATTGTCAACAAATTCACAAGGGAAAAAAGTTGCAATTAGGGGGTGCGAGTAAAAAACTGGCAATGATTAATAAATTTTTGAAAGAAATAAAAATCCAAATTACCGTTGTCCCATTCCGTAGTTGAAAAACCCATGAACATAATAACATAATTCCTTGTTGGAGAAGTGAGAAATATACCAAAATTCTTCGACATTCAGTTGAAGAGCCGCATAAGAAAGTTGCGCTGCTCTGCATTCCATTGAAGACGCGCAGTTTGATTATTACGCACATATATGGTATAATTTCTTATTTATTATTATGAAATGAAATTTATTATAGATCAAACGGGTGTTTATGTCCACAAAATCTTGACAAAAATATTCGTCCTTTTAGGGTAGTTATAGATTATAGATATAGATAATGATTGCATATGTTTCTGGATTTAAGTTGCATTAATTTTTGAAATTCTAGTTGATATTCGGATTTGTTTTTGTTTTAAACTTTTTTATATTTATATATAAGTTTATCATGGGTTACGTTTATCCTATGTTTAAATATGGTTCATCTTCTTTTTTACAAGTTTACTTATGGTTAATTTTGGTAAATGTATATTTCACTTATAATTGATGTATCTTATTTCGTAAACAGGTTATGACTTATGATGGTTGATTGTATTTAACAAACATTTAAATATCTTTATAACGAACATATACATGACTTGTGTTGTCCCGTTTTTAGGAGAGTCTATTTTTAATGTAGTTAAATCATAATGTGATGGAATTTATTTGTGGATACGAGAAAAACAAGTTCGTTAAATGGTTCTCCAAGAAGTGATTATGCCAGGAATATCAAGAGTTTGAACAAGAAAACCTAAATACAAAATCAACTACAAATAAACCTTTGAAACTGCACTATCTTGGGACTCCCGACTATTATACATTTTTACTAATCAATAAGTAATCAAATACTAATAAATATTTAAACATAACAAAAGCAACTCAGAATATAAATGAATGTCAAGTCCAGGGTTATAATTTATTATATAAAATCAACTCAATATCTACCACAAGCAAGTTTTTTCGACTGTTAACTACATTGTAATGCCCGATTATTAAATTTGACATTTTTATGATCAATCAAATAGAAATCAATCTCAAACAACAAAATAAGAAAAATAAATTGAACATTACAAATATCATTAATATGTAACTCGGTAATGCTCCTACTAGATGTCATTATAATCTCAAAATAAACCCTGCAATATCAATTTAATTTAATTTTTAGAGTGATTCGACTTCAACTTCTCACCTATAAACAAAGCAGTGCTCATTATCTTTGTATGGCCAGTTGCGTTCACAATTGATCTTGAGTTTATTTGTAACAATTTCATTTAACTATCTATAAGTGCATTCTTTTTTTTAGTACAACTATAATCACTTGAAAGTCCATGTACTTGTTGTCTTCCCGCACTGGCCATCACGATGGGTTCATAAGCTGCATTTGCAAAACATGTGGAAATTTTATATTGGTATGGTCAGAGGAATTTTTCTATAGAACCAGATAGGGCTCCATTACGGAGCCCTATATAACACATGACATTCACCCCACCGTGCATTTATAAAAAAAGAAAGAAAAAATAAAAAGAAAAAAATGATTAAGGCTCAGATGAATGTCATGTCATTTATAGGGTTTCATAATGGAGCCCTATCTGGTTCTATAGAAGAACCGATGGTCAGAGGGCTATAAGTGCAACTCAAATTATGAAAATAGTGTTAAAAGTAGTTTAACACTTAATTTTGGAGATGTAATTTCTTTTATATTTGGTTAGTGTATAAGATATTTAAGGTGATAATATATTTTTAAGGAAATATATTTTAGTCATAATTGCGCTTAATTTAGGAAAATTATTTGAGTCTTATTTTTGGTAAAAATGGAATTAAGATTCCTAAATCAGTTATCCATGTCATTTTCCATTAAATATTTGGAAAAGTCTATCTTGCCTTCAAGGCACCATGTCGCTCACCTCTGCATTTACAACCATAGATCTCTTAATATAAAAAACCTAAAATTGATCTAATGGTCCTTATTAAGCCCCACTAAGTGAAGAATGGTGCCGTGAAGGCACCGTAGAAGTTCCCTAAATATTTAGCATGGGTTAGCCGACCTTTATAAAAATCCAATTTCGTAACTAGGCCATATTATAAAGGAGCAGCCCGTTTAAAAAAAAAAGTTTCTATAGAAAATCGCCATCCGAAACGACGCCACCGCAGGCTCACCGTTGACTCCACCTTCGCCAGATCTCCGATGTCTGATAGGAAACCGTGAGAAGGATAAGCCATCACAGGCTCACCGTTGCTGCCGCAACAACAAGCTTACGGCTTTCCGATCAATCCTCCAACTCCATGACGAGCAGGAATTGCTAATCCTATCTGCAACTTGCTCCAAGCCGTCGCCTCGAGCTGTTGTCCGGCGAAGGTTGGTACTGTTTCAGCCCACTCCACTTTATAGTTCAGTCCCATCTCTGTGAGTTGTTGCGGCCAGAAAGTCGAATGTCACGAAGGCATTTTCCCGGCGATTTCATATTGACACGACAGTGTGAGAGGTGGCAGGGAAGAGATATCCAAGGACAAGACTTTATATAGATTTAAGAGAAAAGAAAAAGGCCAGCAGAAAACATTTATACATCCAACTTGTAAAGAGCGTGTGACCAAATTTGAAGCAGCACCAGCTTATTTTGAACAACCAAAAGACAGGACATAAACCTTTTCCATCTAAAACCCCTAGTTGTCAAGCAGGAAATGAAAAAAAGGTTTAAAAATAATCTTAATAAAATGTTCATAACTTCATATACGCAATATTTACATCCAGCAAGCTGAGTAACTAAAACAAACATACGTCTCTTGCAATTTACATGAAATGAGAACCGTGACTGTACCATACAAACTTTATCCTCTTACAATTTACAAGAAACATCTCAAATTTTGCGGCATTAGAACTTTATATCCTGGAGCCTAATACTCTGGCAAGATCCTCCCACATGCGCTCCCACGCGTACAAATTGTGCAAAAGTTGCGCTTTGCCATCTAAACTTTGCATAATTCCGCACTTTTCCATCTCATAATAGAATATGTGTATATCTTTTGTATATGCATGTCTACAACCTTTTTTTCACTTTGCATATACATGCACAAACATAAATTTAAATAACATATACTTTTAAATTTTATTTTTATAACTAGAATTATAATATTTATCTTTTGGTTTACTTTGTTTAATTCTTTAATTAAAATAAATAAAATTGATTTCAACAGCAATACCTTTTGTTTAATAGACATTAGTTAAGTTTATTCTTGTTTATAAGTGATACTAAAAAAAAAAAAAAATACATGCATACACAAGTTTTTAATGAAAAATTATATAAAACTTAGATGCCAAGGTGCAACAACGTCGACACAACCTTTGCATGTACCATGCCAGGCACGTGAGCGAATCTCGACAGTACATTCCGCCAGTTGTGCATTCCGAGTTAAGTGTCAAACCCACAAATTTTTTTTTTCTTATAAAGTTCGTAACTGTACCACTGTAATGAGGATAATAATGTGATTGATAATTGTTTTAAGCTTCACGGGATTCGTATCCAAAGAGCAAAAGTACAAAACTACCTCCAATGCTAAGACAGAAAGTCTGAAGAATTAAAAAAAAAAAAAGGAAAAAAGAAAAGAAAAGAAAGAAATCAGGTTATAGTGAAACATGTGTAATGGGCCTCCGACACGCCTAACACCGATTCAGCTACTGTTCAATATACTCGTCCACCATGTGCTTACTAACCGTGGTCAACCTACATATAGATATGAACCCGGTCTCCAATCTAAAGTATGAGTAATTATGTGTGTTTTTGCAAGTTATCTCGGTCAGATGCTTCCTATATATCAAAATTATCCTCTCTATTCCTAGTGATGTGCAGGAAAAAAACTAAACACAAACCTGATGGAACAACTGAAAGGTGTAAAGCACGACTACGAGTGGCTTAAGGTTGTCGATTATTCATTTTCAGCATGATGGTAGAACATTACTTTGTTATTTCAAGCTACACAAATACATTAACAGGCGTAACCAAAATTATCGGACTCAACCAAAACATGCCAGTTTCAATCATTATGTTCACATTAATCAAACAACAACTAGTTGATTTTCTGCTATTTCAATTTCTATTTGATTCATGTGATCCAGCCAGCAACAACGAACAACAATGTGAATTTCTTAAATGATTCACTGTTCTATTTTCAGGATATTTCAAAAAACGCATACACCCAAATTCAATTCATAGTCAAATTCAGCAACAAAGCACAAAACTACAAAAAAGTATCAATTGATCTGATATGCAAATCTCAGAAAGAGAAATAAGAATTCCTAAATCGACTTGAATCTCATTAAGGTAAAGATAAACCGAGTCTTACACGATCTCAGGCTCGATACCTAGCTCGCAAAACGCCCACGATATCTCTTTGAATTGGGGATTTGCTTGCTGCAGCTGGAATTCGCCATCAAACCCTCTCCTATGCAGCTCCTCGACCATATCAACGTCTTTGAGATCTACAATCATTGCTTTTCCATAGAATCCTTCTGAAAGCATCCTGTAACTGGATCCTGCACTTGCAACGTACATGGTTTTCACATGCGATTTTTGATTTTAAGACGGCATCTGAAGTGGAAGGGGAGTTTATAAGAGCAATTATGCCTGAGTCAATCCCCTTGAGGGAAGTCAGCAAGTTGCGAAAATTCTTCACCAATTGATCAGCGTTTGCAGCCATTTTCGACTGGAAAAGCACACAACACCGCAGGATATAGGTTGAAGATGATAAACACGGGATTTTATACGTGAAGTCGCGTTTTACAATATATCGCAATTACCTGTTTATTCCTTCTGTTTTGTTTGTTTTTTTAGCGATATAAGTGAGACGCCGGGTTATTATTGTCTCATAGGAAGAGAGGTACTAGTTAGACCTCAATTTGCTGATGACAGTGCAGCGAGTGGAGGAAAAATGGGTCGAGCCGTCGAGGTTTTGATGTGCCTGTAAGCGAATTTTGCTTGGAAAAATATATTTTATCAGGCGTTCGAAATAAATTCTTTTTTGTCCTTTTTCTAATTTTCATTTTTTCTAAAAGAGAGAAATATATATTTATAAAATAAAGCACTCTCAGGATTGGTTCGCATTATTATTATTATTATTATTATTATTATTATTATTATTATTATTATTTATTCTTTTTTTTTTGGCGGCTGTAGTTTACCCGTAAAAAGACTGAAAATAAAAATTCCACAAAAAACTATCTAATGTATGTACTCCATTAGGCGGAGGATGTAGACAAGTTCCCCTAAATTAAAACATAACATACGCATACAAAAAAAAAATATTGTGTTCGAACTTAAATATCACACAAAATTTGTACGGTACCCCACTTAATTAGAACCATTAGATTAAAAGTTGGTATGAATAATGATAGATCAAGGGATGTAAATGCAGGGGATGAGATGTATGGTACTTCACGACACCATAGTCATTTCCCTTACTATTATTATTATTTTGAAGTGATGAGATTATTATTGGTTTATTATGGGGATTTAAAAAGAACTGTAAATATAACGGACATTCAAGTATTGTCTGGAACTGCAGTTGAACCAAATAGAACCCTCATATGTTATAGTGCAAGAAAAATGAAAACTTGCAATCTTTTACAACAGTCCTAATTTGGAGTGGGATGTCATGTCAGCACAAAAGTAACAATATGATCCCCCACCCTCCATTATTCTTTTTCATAATAATTTCTCTCTATAAAAAAAGTACACAGGTTGTTGAAAAGGGTACAATACATCATCATAACTCTACCCCAAAATCACGGTGCTCAAACTTTGCTGGCTACAAAATCTGCGCTGGTTGCTTCCCAGATGGTCGTGCCATCGCAAGTGCAAAGCTTTTTGTAGTTCTCACCGACTCCTGCACTTCTGGCCACCACTGCAGCAGCAATACCTTCGTCCGATTTATCGTCACTTCCATACACAACTAAGGCCCGTCCAATAAGATCGCCAACTCTTAGCTTTTCTTTGGCCCCAGAAAAGAAGGCTTCGCCTTTTTCGTCAGCGTCTAATGTTCCCAGGTCACCGAGTGGCTGAAAGATAAAACTCTCTTGGATTATGGGAAACATCCAAAATACTCTGACATGAATTCAATCCATCATTATTGAACATGAGCGCATCCAATGATTTAGGCAGCGCTTGGATATACTTTTATTTCAATTTTTTTCATGGGCCATTTTTTGAGATTTATTTGAAAATATTTCAAAAGTTCTATTTTTAACTCACTTTCACTTTTTCTCCCACCAATCACTTCAATCTTTTTTTTTTTGAATAAATTATTCAATCATCAATCACTATTATAAATTTTTTCCATAAATTTTACTATTCCCCATCTACCAATCATAATTTCAATGCTAAATTTACTTTAATCATTACTTATTCATCCCATATCCTTTCACAATTCCCAAATTTTTATTCTTCTTTCGATTTTTTTTAAATCACTACTCTCTCATTTCCAAACTTTTCCAATATGAAAGCATAGGCAATCGCTTCCTTAGGGTGTGATTGAGTGAGCTTTCATTTCGTTCACTTCCCTTTTTGAAGAGAATAGTGAAAGTAATTCTAAAAATTAAGAATGAATTTTGGGAGTATGATTGGATGTGAGATGAAAAGGAAAGGTAATAATGATAGTAGATGTGATATACAAATAGTTAAAAATAATGATTGAAGATGACTGACAGTTGGAAATATGTGTGTGTGAACACTGAAATTTGTATGGAAATGTGTAGTAATGTTTTGTTTTTGAAACATGTGTAGATGTAATTGAGGGGAAAAAAACTGAAACTAAGTGCATAGTGTGTGTGTATATATATATATTGTTTAAATAATTAAAATTTTGGGGTAGAATTTTTTTTTTCTTCCAAGTGGAATGAAAATTAAATCTTTTCACATCGAAAATCAGCAATAAATTTTAGTGTGTGTTTTTTCCCGAGTCGGACTATACAACTTAAGAGAAACAACTGGGATATCAAGTTCTTAATTAATCAATTTGCGGTTCAAGATGTAAAAATGGGGACACCAACCTCTTTTTGGTTCTTGGTCGGATCGAACACTTTTCCGGTGCTCGCAGCGCCTTTTGTCAAATCACCAAATTCATTGATGGACCAACCGTGCTTTCCAGGAGGCAAACCACTGAAGTTAGCTTCTATCCGAGCCAGTTCCATACTCACTTGAGCTAGGCGTACAACTCCAAATATAGACGGACCTTTAAATTCAGCAACGGCAGCTGAAACTAGAAAATCTGCACCATATAAACTAGGCGTTATACAGAACTCACGAATAGCATTATATCTAAATAAATGTGCATGGTAACACAAACTTGAAACTACTATTCAAAAGAACCAACGCAAATATTATTTGAGATATAAACTACACAGATTAATATTCTTCAAAAGTAGTCTAAAAATTATTTCCCCTGCAATCTGACAAATTGTCACCAGACAGAGAGCAATAAGCAAGATAATAAAATGGAAGAAAAAACCATAGCGTACCTTCTGGTACTCCTTGTCCAATTAAACGGGCTTTCCGGCCCGTCTGCTCCAGGGCTTCAGTCAAGATTTTCACAGGCGAAGTCCCAAGAACACGTACGACTTGGTTTGTCAAGTCCACGTCCACATTTTTAACTCCTATAGGTTGAACAATAGTTAGTATTTATGTTATGATGTAGAGCAAAATTACTAAAGTGACCACTGACAATAGAAGCTGGTTTACTTTCTTAAAGTCCTCACCATCAAGAGCCTGCAACTTATTCTTGACCGAATTTACACAGCCTTCACATGACATGTCCACCATAAATTCAGTCTGCCAATATACACAATGGTTAAAAAACAAGTTTTCTGCAGGTAAATTACTACGAGTTCAAACTGAGTCAAAGATGAAAAAGGGAAATAATAAAGGTACACGAAAGAAACCAATTCCGTAACATCGTATCCATAGTGGCAAATAAATAAATTCCAGCAATCAACTATGTTCATCAATAAAACTGAACATTTTTTTTAGATTTGGAAGGTAAGCTGTTCAAAATCCAGTACAACTTATAAATATAAACAATAGGGATGGAGAAGCTTTTCCTTCATAATGTTTTAATTGAAACAACGAACCCTAATTCAATTAATCCAGACAGCTGGCAGCAAGCAATTTAATAACTAAAATGAAAGAAGAACTCACCAGTAACTCCGGCAAAACGGCACCGTTCTGCAGACCAAATTCAAGGAAACACCCACAACGCAATTAAAATTTTGACGCTAAAAAATCAAACACTGAAAATAGACAATTAACAATTGAAAAGGAAAATTATTACCTGGGATGCTGGTTTCTGATCCATATCAACAACAGCTGAAGACGGGTTCTCAAAACCCTTCACGAAACCCGATTTAGCAGGTCTACTAATGGAATTAGAAGATAAACTGAGAGAGCTAAAAGATGAGTTTTTGGATAGGCTTGGGAAAGAAGCGGAAGAGTGAGAAGGTGAAGAGAGGGAAGGGAAAGCGAATGCAGCTGGAATCGCGACTGTAGCTGCTGCAATGGCCGTTGTTTTCGTCGTCACCACTGACCTCAAAAATGCCATTTTGTTCCCTTTTATTTTATTTTTTGTGGCGTGACTTGAATTCTTTAATTTGCGCTCAACAAGACCTCGACGCCTCGTGCGTTCTAGAATCTGGGACTATTTGATTCGACTGTGTGAATAATTTATTTATTTTTAATTTTTGGAAAAACAGGAGAGAATCAGAAATTTCATTAAGTAGTCTAATTGATACTTTTCGTCCCCGACAAAGTAGAATATAGTTGAAATATTAATTTTTAGTGGAAATTGTCGAATAGTATCCCAGTTGTAGGATGATAAATAGTATCCCAGTTGTAGGATGGTAATGTACTCGTAAAAATTACTCATGATGGGTAGGGAAATTATCCATTTAATGGGTATGAGCACAGGTATAAGTAATTACCCACAATATTTATTGGGTACGGGGACGGGTATGAGTACCTTAGTACCCCTCCCCATACCCATACATATAATATAAATAATTATATATATATATATATAATTAAAGGATAAACGTTTGTAATATTCGAAACTCGAATTCTAAAAATAAGGTAAAATAAATTTTGTAATCTTTTAATTTGTATTATCAATTCTTATTTGACAAATAAAAGTAATTAGTATATGATATCAATATTTTTTTGGCAAGTTGTGGAGAGTGTCGGAGGTTCACGTTTGAAATTTCATGATTTAGATTTAGTGGTGTAGTGTTGAATTATATTTAAAATATTTTTAAATGATTCATAGTATTACTATGTTTGAACGTCAATTATCATTGATTTATATTTTTATTGAATTGTGATTTAAGTTTTAATCAATACTTTTTTAATTCAACTTTTTGCATGTTGTTAACAAGCTGGTAATGGGTACAGGTATGGGTACTAAAGTACCCATAGGGTATGGGGATGGGCATAAAACTTGTTACCCACATGGGTATGGGGACGGGTATTTTAGTACCCTACCCATACCCTACCCATTAACATCCCTAGGTGGAGGTCCATTTGTCAATTAGTCTTTCATCCAATTTTAAGTCAAATAGTACCTATTTTTTGCCAAATAATCCAAAATTATGATATGAATATACCACAATACCCTTACTATTAAAATAACTAATAATAATAATAATAATAATAATAATAAAATTGGGCCACATGCTGCCGCCACCGGAAAATTTTCCGGCGAGATTTTTTTTTTTTTTTTGCCCAACAAAATATAAAGTTAGCCGCCGCGGCCGGAAAATTTTCCGGCCGCCGGAATTTTTTTCGGTCACATTTTTTTTCCTGATCATCTGAAAATATTTTCCGATCCACCGGAATATTTTCCGGCTGCCGGAATTTATTTTTTGCGTTTTTTTTTCTGCCCAAAATTTCTTACTTTATGTCTGAATTTCTTACTACATGTCCATGGAGTCAGTTCCGGTGGCCGGAGTTTATTTTTGGCTTGTTTTTTTTTTTTTTTCTGCCCAGAATTTCTTACTGTATGTCTGAATTTCTTACTACATGTCTATGGAGTCATTTTTTTTCAACCCAGATATTTTTCTTACTATATGTCTGGATTTTTTACTATATGTATGCATTTCTTACTATATGTGCAAACATTTCTTACTATATGTCCAAACATTTTTTACTTAATGTCCAAAAAATAATTCCGGTCACCGGAAATAATTCTTACTATATGTACGAATTTCTTACTATATGTAACAGATTTTTTATTTAATATCCAAAAATTCATACTTGATGACAAAAAGTATTTTATTTGATTGCAAAAGTTTCTTGCTTTGATGTGCAAATGTTGTTATGTATTTTTTACTTATTACTATTTTTTTTTTACTTATTACACACTTTTGTTTTGCACAAAAAAAATAGAGAAAAATTCTTGCTTAATAGCAAATTATTATTATGTATTTTCTTATTTAATACAAATTATATATTATTATTTTATAGTGAATTTTCATACTTTATGTTCAAAAAATTAATAAAGTTTCTTACTTTATATCCTTTAAAGTAAGAAAGTTTGTTATTTTATATTCGAAAAAGTAGGAAAAGTTCTTATTTTATAGTGAAATTTCTTACTTTATTTTCAAAAATAAAGATATTTTTAATTTATGTTCAAAAAAAAAAATCTTACTTTATAGTGAAAATCTCATACTTTATGTATGAAAAAGTAAGAAAATTTCTTATTAAAAATTTCTTACTTTATAGTGAGATTTCTAACTTTATATTTGTTGGCAAAAAAAAAAAAATCTCGCCGGAAAATTTTGCGGCGGCGGCCGGACAGCAGCAGCGGTGGGGGTGGCCGGCGGGAGGTGGGGGTGTATTATTTATTGATATTATTATTATTATTAGGGGTAACCTTGTAATTGTATATTTGTGGTTGGACTATTTAACATTTTGTATAATTAGTTATAATATTTGACAAAAATATTTTTTCCTATATAGTATTTGGCAATTGCCCCTAATTTTTATGTATATTTTTTAATTAATTAATTATTAATATCGAAGTGCATTAAATAAACGTATATAAATAAATATAAAAAATGTTATATAATTTTTTTTAAATTTGTTATAATTATATGATAAAATGAGTAATAAAATATTTATTTAACTATCCAAAAATTCCTAATTTGTTAGAATATTCATGATTATAGCTCAACATTTAATACTATTCAAATTTGTGGAAAAAATGACTTTCAATGAACTTTTCGGCTTTTCTTACCTGTAATGTAAGTATTTTTGGGTTGTCTAGAGACGTTTATAATAAAGATTTAAAAGGAAATATAAGGAGTTAAATTGCTTCATTCAATTTTCTAAATCTTAGTGAGAAAAGTGATAATTGTGAACAGATAGATTTTCATGTAAAACTTGAGATTAAATTTGGATGGTTGGTTTTTAAATATGTTTTTAGTTATATAATAATTTTAAATATGATATTTGTAGGGTCCGCAAATGTTTTCATTTGAAATATATAATATAATATGAATAACATTGTAGATACCGTAGGGGCGAGCATGGTTCCATTTAGTTCGAGAATTTGTAAATCTCCAAAATCGTACCACAAGTTTTTTGGTTCGACTGGAGAAAAGTCGAAGTCAACAATTCAATTTCGATATGGTTCAATTCGATTTCTTGATAATCTCTGTTTACGACCAAATCCTAACCTTAAATTAAAATAACTAAACTATTGTAAATTTTAACTTATATTTGTTAGTTGATGATTAGTTAAGATAAAAACTAATAAAATAGTATTTTACTTGTAAATGATCGAATATAATGAGATTTATAACTAATTTAATACAATTATAAAATGGTTCTAGTATCGTTTATCGATTCGGTACCGAAGTTTTTAGGAAGATTAAAAATATCCAGATTCGTCATGTAAATGAATTTCAGGACGATTTGGTTCGAAAACTGATCAACAATCAACATATATATTTTTTTGTTTCAGTATGATTTGATTCGATTTTCAGTACAATTTAGATATTTTCAAATCCTGTGCTCAACCCTAGTAAATGGCGAGTCCTATTAGAGGGAGGGAGGGAGAGAGAGATCAAATGTGTGATTGCCACACAGATCCTCTTACATATGACGGAGCCCATGACTTTGCCCACCTGTTGACCCACATAGAAATATTCTACACAGATGCAACCTGCCCTCCTTCCCCCTTCTCCCCTCGGGTTTTCTCTCAGAATAATACTAAATTCTAATAGTGATTAGCCAACAACTTGTCTAAAAACGACTAGTTACCGAAAAATTCCTCTGGTAGCACGAATTTGCCGCCGCCTCCAAGTGCCAATCTCAACAAGCTCATCAAAATTTACATATGATCGGAGATGGGGCCCAGTGGAGTGAGGACAAGAATGAATGATTGGGCGAGATTAATGTCTGATCGGGACTGAGTAATTATGGGAGAGGGATTGAATTGTTATTGTTGGTGTGATCGAACGCGTAGTTGTTGATGAATTTGGACGAATTTGATGGGGTTTTGTTGCTTTTTCTCCAAGGTACAACCGCCCGATGTGTGACAGGTACAATCGGGTTGTCTTGTTCGAGTTCGGGGTGGAAGTTTGGTGAGGTTTGTCTTCTTTAAGTCTCTGCACACAACCTATCTGACTTCATACTTGAAAAGTTGTAAAAGTGCAATCTTAAGTGTAAAAGTGACAATACTAATTGAAAAAATGACACTATTATATTTTAAGTGAAATGTTCGATCACAATATAAAATATAAAAAGTGACAGTGTTAATTGAAAAAATGAGACTGTTATATTTTAATATAAATATCTGATTACAATATACTGCAGAAAAGTGACACTGTTTAGGTGTAAAAGCGATAATATTAATTGGGAAAATGACATTGTTATATATTAATGTAAATGTTGATTATAATATAATGTGTAAATTAATATTGAGAAAATGACGTTGTTATATGGTACGACTTGAATTGGTGCCTAGCTTCCCCGAAGCCATGGTGAAGACTGGTTGGAATGAGCTGGACTGCCTGACCTGAATAGGACCAAGTTGTAAGTCACGAATTGACGGAAAATTGGCCTGGCCTTAGCGAGAGGGTCAAGATTAAGATTGGGAGACCTTACTAGATAGGCCTGACCTGTGTCCTACGACGAATCATTCAGGTCAGGTCAGTCCATGTAACGGTCCCAGATTCACGGGTTCTGTTTTCAAGATCTCGGAGAGGGACCCACTGGACAGACCTGACCTGGGTACTGAAAGGAAGCTTCCAGGTCAGGCCAACCCATATAACTGCCCCATATTCGCGTGTTTTCTGTTTCCAAGATCCCGGAAGAGGTCTCCACTGGTAGAGGTATGATTTTTACTAGTCTACTCTTCTTGCTTTAGATTATTCCGATCAAAATGCTTATTGACTCAAGCATCGGAGAGGTTTCCACCGGAAAACCCCCTGTGGTCCTTTCTAACGTATTTTTGTGTAGCAGGTTGGGACATTCTCGGGAGGAGGTGCAGTTTCTTAGTGGTCAGTATTTTTGGGGTGAAACATTATATTTTAATGTAAATGTTTGATTATAAAATATAATATGTAAATTTGTGGAAACATATATGAATTGACACTTTTAAGTTCAAAAGTGACAGTTTAGAGTTAAAGTAGCCAAAACACTATTAAAAAAAATAATTACAATATGAAAAATGACACTTTTGAAACCAAACATGACACATTTCATAAGCAACACATATAAGGAAAAAGTGATATTTTTATTCTTTTTCTTTTTTAAAAAAAAGTGCTTGATTATAATATGTAAATGTGCAAAAGTGTGACTGTTTAGTGAAATAAGCGATAATTTGGAAAAGTGGCTATTATATTAAATGTTTGATTATAGTATAATGTGTAAAAATAACATCTTTTAGTGAAAACATGATAATAATAAGTGGATGAGTGACGCATTTCAGTGCACAAGGAACGGTATTTATTCATAAAGCGTCCACAAAAAGTCCAAAAAAAATGAATATTATAATACCCAATAGTGACACTTTGGGAGTGAAACGTGACAAAAATTAGGAAAAATGTGACACCATAATCTTAAAAAAAATAATATGCAAAAGTAACACTCTTATATATTAAGTTAAATGCTTGATTATAATATAAATATAAAAGTGACACACTTCAGTGCAATGTGATAATATTTAGTGTAAAAATGAATAAATAACATGTTTCATTATAGGGAAGTTCTACAGTACCCCACACTTTACCACACCCATGCATTTTTAACCGTTAGATCATTTCAGTTTTTATATAGTGGAATGATCTAATGGCTTAAAATGCACGAGTATGGTAAAGTGGGGGGCACTGTAAAATTTTCCTTCATTATAATATAATATAATATAATATATGCAAAATTCAATTATATTTAGGCAAAACAAGAATTATAATTCATAATAATATGATTAAAAAAAACTAAGTTACATAATAATATATTCTAATGATCAGAATTAGAATATTCTAAATATTCTCCCACAAATGATCAATTAATGCATTTCGAAGGAAAAATGAGCCTCTGCATTTTTTATTTGTCTAAACTGTGCAAGGAAATTCTGATACCGAGTTTCTTCATGTTCAACAGAACGAAGATACCTTTAATTTTGCAGATAAGAACATCAAAGAGAGTGGGAATTTCGGGAAATATGATCAAGTTCAAGAGCAAAAATGAAAAGGTGCAATTGAAATAGAGAGGGAAGACAAAATCTTTACGAGTTCAGAAAGGGCATGTGATTTATTCAAATTGGAGAAAAAACAAATTATAGAGAAGCAACGCCAAAAATGTGAAACCGACTCTAATAACTCAAATATCTTTGGACAATCACTTTCGGATTTTGGAGGGAGCAGGGGTAGTCTTTCATGTTACTAGAAATTATTTGTATATTCAGTATTTTTATGTTTAATTTTATTTTATGTAATTTATCTATGTTTGTAGTTTTATGTAATTTTTTGTTGTTTTAGTTTTTATATTTTTAGGATTTTAATAGTATTTTTATTATCAAATTACTCATCATAATATTTTTATTTTTTTATAACATATAACTTTAATAATAATTCACACAAACTATTGAAACAGAAAAATATTTGGGGTCCCGATGTAGAGGCAATCAAGAAAGTTGTATAAGTGAATATATAACCTACGGAAAGCCAACCCAATCAATCTTGCTTGCACAATAGAAAGAGCTACATACTTATCTCTCCATCGAATCAAATTGCCCAAAGATGTGCGTTCATGAGCCCATGTCAAAGTTTCAATTAATTCCTGCCAATATCCGCGCCAAGAGATTAAGAACATAAATCCAGTAGCCCAAACAAGATGCCCAAATAAGAACATCCACGCCCATACCGATAAACTATTCATAGCAAAAGGGTTATACCCATTGATAAGTTATGAAGAGTTTATTAACAAATAAAATATTTCATAATTATTTAAAATATAAGAGGGAAAACAATTCTTTGCCATCTGTATTTTTCGCGTTTTATGGTTTTCCACTTAATATTTCTTTTGTTGTTATTAACAACCCAAAGTATGCGGGTTTTGCTCTTTGCAACCTTCAGACTATTTTTCATTCAAAATATGGTCGGATTGAAGCACGTAAACCTCATGCCTCATTCTAAAAAAATGAAAACATTACCCAACATAATAATTTGTGATGAGTCATTAGGTTTACGTGCTTTGATCCAACCATTTTTTGAATGAAAAATAGCCTAAAGGTTGAGAAAAACCCGCACACTTTGGGTTGTTAATAACAACAACAAAATAAAATTAGGTGGCAAACCATAAAAACACGACAAGTACTTGTGGCAATTTTTTTTTCCCAATATAAGAAACTTAAAAAAAAGAAAAGAAAAAGAAACAATAAAATAGCGCTCTGAACAATGCAACGATATTTTTGGCATTACACTGTTCATTAACACAAAAATGATGCAAAATTTGCTACACAACCGAAGCAAGTTTTTGACTACAAATTGACAGTTTACACCAATTTACTACATTGCTGGATATCATGCCCGTTACACCCAAATAAAGGTTGAAATGGGAAGCCAAATCTGTTTGAATAATATAGTAATATTTTGTATAATTAGGCTGAGAATATGTTGTCAGTTTTTGTCAAGAACAGAAAAAATATAAAAAATTAATGAATACATTTTTAATCAATTAATGATATTTTAAATTAATCCTCACACTATTTCGTCATTATTATTTTACTGTTATAAATTTGTCTTGATTTCTTAAAATAAGTTGGGATAAAGTTAAAAAAAATATTAAGAAAAATTCTAAAAGAGCAATTAATTTGTAACAAATCAAACTTTAAAATAACATTTAATAATATGAATAGAAAGGAGTATATATACTTATCTAGTATGCTTCTTTCTTGCTGGGTAGCTAGTTCAGGTGCGGAATAGGAGCTAAAGATTTAATACTAATAGTTTATATGGCTGCTAAGGGTTGATTACAAGGAGCTGGTACTTGTTATTTAGTTAAGGTAGTCTTTTTTAAGGTTAAAGAGAAAGGGCTCAAGCAGCCTATCTCGGGCGTGTGGTTCTTCTTTGCTGGCTTCATCAACTATAGCTTGGTAGGGAAGAAAGACTGTAAATGAGGGAAGGCCGACGACTACACGAGGGGAAGCTCTTATAAAAGTCTCCTTAAGGGCCTGTTTGAATTAGGTTTTATTGAGATTATAAATTATGGTATTTATAATTTTGCGAATAGCAAAATACTTGTTTGGCAAATACTTGGGTGAGACCGGTCTCATTCTATAAGACCAGTTTTTACCATGCCCATCGATCCGATCCACCTACCCAATAACCCAACTGACTCGACTGACCCGCTCCAATCCTCACAATAATAATAATAATAATAATAATAAAGAGAACAGAAGCGGCCTCTTCATCTCTCTCAAATTAAGAAACTCGCTTCCACCATTGCCGCAAGATCTAGAGAGACGCATCGGAGATACTCAATCCACTAGCGCAGGTTTCCTTTACTCGAGGTCCGACGATTTCTTCACTGCATGAATACGACGAATGTTCCTTGCAATCAAAGGTAATTTTTGAAATCTCGATTTTTAATTTTAGGGTTTTTCCCATGTTTCTATATGCTTTGAAATGTTCTTCGATTTTTTCGCTTGTGTGATTTTTGAGGATTCGGACCCCTTAAATCTATGTCCCGTGCAGTTAATTTTTTCGCTTGTGTTAATTTTTCATGCATCTATGCCCGTGGTGCTGGTATTGTTGTTGCTCGCGTGCCGAAGAAGGTGCTCCAGTTTGCTGGTATTGAGGATGTTCACTCCTCTCGTGGATCTACCAAGACTCTTGGAACTTTGTTAAGGTCTGAATATTTTTCGTCACTTCAGTTAATTTTCTTATTTTTGAGCATTTCATATTTTACACTTTTATTTGTGCTTAATAAAAATTCATACATGAATATAGTACATTTCATTATACAATTGACTTGTTTTGCAGCTTCTTGTTTTGAGAAGAATGGGGCTTTTTTTTTATAGGAATTTTTGTATTTAATTTTCAATTAAGTTCATACAACTTTGGCTTTCAAACTGCTTTTGCTGTCTAATAAGATGCATGGGATGCAAAAAAGAAAAAAAATAAAAAAAAAGTATGCCAATTAAGATATTTATGCTAAGTTTGATCCTTTTCATTTGTGAGGAAAACAATTTCATTTCCTTTTAAATAAGAGTACTCTATGTATTACTTTTCATGGGTTGTCTGATTTGCCGACTAAGTCTTAGATCTATGTTTAACAGATTGACAGTGACAGCTTATTTTCTTTTGCCCAACGATGAAAGTAATTTGTCGTCATTGACGTTGACACCCGTTTTCGATCAGTTTTTTGCTGAATGTGTGATTGCTCATTGATTGTTATCATTGACCGTTATCTATCAATTTCACTTACATGGTGATAATTTCTATTCAAAGTGTCGTGTTGTTATATATTCTGTTATTTCAGATTTAATGCAGGTGTTTTTTTGGTGCTTTCCCAGTGTCGAAAAGGAGATTTTGCTGTCGGAGCTTGAGTTCTCAATGTTTTATAGTGGCAGAATCATTGGATTACAGAGAATGCTCTGTAGTTTTTTTTTTTCTTTTTCTTTCTTGTTCTTGTTTAATTCTTAGTTCAATTTGGTTTAGTTATAGTTGTTTTTAGATTTTTGTTCCATTGGTTTTATGGGATACATCATACTAATTCAATGGATTCACAAAACATGCCTGTATAAGTTATACAAAATTCTTTTTGTGTTGTTTATAGCAATTATGTGTTGTACGATTATTCGTCTTATTGTTGCGCATCAACATGAAAATTTTCAGATTTTTTCGATTTGTTTTACTATTTCTCCGGCCAATTTGAATAATTAAAGAAATTCACTAAATATCCCAAAAAAATTGAAAATTTTCACCAAATATCCATTGTTCATCGTATTGCAATTCTGGAAAGTATGATTGATCGTCTTATTATTGCGCATTAACTTGCAAAATTTTAGATTTTTTTGATTTTCTTTACTATTTTTCCGACCAGTTTGAAAAATTAAAAAATTCACCAAATATCCCAGAAAATTGAAAAAATTCACCAAATATTCGTTGTTCATCGTATTTCAATTATAGGCTGTACGATTGTTCGTATTATTGTTGCGTATCAATCTGAAAAGTTTCATATTTCTTCGATCTTCTTTACTATTTTTTCGACAAGTTTGAAAAATTGAAAAAAATTCACCAAATATTCCAAAAAAATTAAAAAAATTCACCAGATATTCGTTGTTCATCATATTGAAATTTTGGGATGTATAATTATTCTAATTATTATTTCGCATTAATTTTCAAATTTTCAAAATTTTTCGATTTTTTTTACTATTTTTCCGGCAAATTTGAAAATTTAAAAAAATTCACCAAACATCCCTGAAAAATTAAAAGAATTTACTAAATATTCGTTGTTCATCATATTACAATTTTGGGTTGTATAATTATTTTTCTTATTATTTCGCATCAATCTGAAAATTTTCAGATTTTTTTCATTTTTTTTACTATTTTTCCGGCCAATTTGAAAATTTTAAAAAATTCACCAAATATTCCAGAAAAATTGAAAAAATTAACCAAATATCCGTTGTTAATCGTATTGTAATTCTGGGATAAACAATTATTCGTCTTATTGTTGCGCATCAACCTGCAAATTTTTAAATTTTTCCAATTTTTTTTACTATTTTTTCGGCAAGTTTAAAAAATTGAAAAAATTCACCAAATATCCCAGAAAAATTGAAAAAATTCACCAAATATCCGTTGTTCATCGTATTGAATATTCTAGAAAATTGGAAAAATCACCAAATATCTAATGTTTATCGTATTGAAATTCTGGGGTATACGATTATTTGTCTTATTGTTACGCATCAACCTGCAAATTTTTAAAATTTTCTAATTTTTTTTATCTATTTTTCCGGTTAGTTAAAAAAACTGAAAAAATTCACCAAATATCCCAAAAAAATTTAAAAAATTCACCAAATATCAGTTGTTCATCGTATAGAAATTGTGGATTATACGATTGTTCGTCTTATTATTGCGCATCAACTTGCAAATTTTCAGATCTTACGATTTTTTTACTATTTTTTCGGCCAATTTGAAAAATTAAAAAAATTTACCAAATATTCGTTGTTCATCGTATTGCAATTTTGGGTTGTATAATTGTTTGTCTTATTGTTTCGCATCAATCTGGAAATTTTCATTTTTTTTACTATTTTTTCGGCTAATTTGAAAAATTAAAAAAATTCACCAAATATTCTAGAAAAATTGAAAAAATTCACCAAATATTCGTTGTTCACCGTATTGCTATTATGGGATGTACAATTGTTCGTATTATTGTTGCGCATCAACCTGCAAATTTTCATATTATTCCGATTTTTTTACTATTTTTTCGGCTAGTTTGAAAAATTAAAAAATTCACCAAATATTCGTTGTTCATCGTATTGCAATTCTGGGCTGTAGGATTGTTCGTCTTATTATTGCGCATCAACCTGCTAATTTTTCAGATTTTTTTACTATTTTTTCGGCTAGTTTGAAAACTGAAAAAATTCACTGAATATCCGTTGTTCATCATTTTGCAATTATGGGCAGTACAATTGTTCGTCTTATTGTTGCGCATCAACCTGCAAATTTTCAAATTTTTCTAATTTTTTTTTTTTACTATATTTCCGACAAATTTAAAAAATTGAAGGGAGTTGGATTCAGTTTTGGGTTGTTGGGTCCGGATCTGGGTTGTTTTCTGGGTTTGGGTCACCTTACAAAATGGTAAAACGTGGTCTCATTCTATGAGATCGGTCTCACCCAAGACCTACTCTACTTGTTTATTATAGATTCAAAAAAATTTACATTTTATTGTAAATGGAATAATAAAAGATTTTATTGTAGATTCAAAATTCTTTACCGTTTACTGTACATGGAATAATAAAAGATGAGTTGGAATTAATAAAAGATGAGTTGGAATTAGGTATAAGAAGTTATTAATTGAGTATTAAAATTTGAGTTCGAGATTCGAAATTCCAATTAAGGTATTTAAAATGTAAAAACCAAACATTGCCCAAAACAAGTGCAATAATACTTAACAAGTAATCGATCACTTTAGGGAATTGGATTTAGCCCAGTGGTAAAGATACTTTTTCTGGTAAGCAGACCAGGTTCAATTCCCATCGAATGCATGAGCGTGTTTTTTGTAATTTAGTGAAAGACATTAAAAAAAAAAAAGAAAAAAAAAGGTAATTGATCACTTTGTTGAATTATATCAATTGCGCAATTTACACGCGGACCGTGTTTGGTTTCAATTAAATAGAATTTCAGACTTTGAAAAACACTTTGCATCTTTATTACGCTATCAAAACAATATTTAGGACATTGGCTAATTGCAAATACCGAGTCACCAACTAATCACGTAGTAAAGTGAAAATGACACCATTCTTCCTAATAATATTTTGGCTGTCCATGATATTTCGTGAGGTTTTACCATTTCAACACATGCAATCGGTATTATTATATAGTGAACCATGGATAACTGCAAAAGAAAGTTTCTCCGGTTGATGTCCCCGTGATGACTTTTTCTAAGAAAAATGTGATTTGCAACTATATATACAAATTAGTAAGGGATTACCACTCAATACATCAACCCACAAGTAATAATCCAGTTCAACTACCAAAATTAGCATGGGCTTATTCTCCATCCAGATCACTTTCTTAGCCATACTAATCATTTTGCATTCATCACTTACTTTTGCAGACGAAGAGAATGATGATCACTTGGTCACTTACATCGTACACGTCGAGCCATCCGACGGAAGAGTTTTTGCCAGTTCTCAACAACTAGAGAGCTGGTACCATTCTTTTCTAGGTACAACAAGCTCATCCAGAATGGTGTACACTTACAAGAATGTAATCAAAGGTTTCGCTGCCAGACTAATGCCCGACGAACTAAGAATCGTCCAAGAATACGAAGGCGTCGTGCACGCAAGGCCTCAAAGAAACCTCCCCCTTCACACTACTCACTCTCCCAACTTCCTTGGCCTGCACGAGGATTACGGCTTTTGGAAAAACTCAAACTATGGAAAAGGTGTCATAATCGGCGTAATAGACACTGGCATATTCCCCAACCACCCCTCGTTCAGCGACGAAGGGATGCCACCTCCGCCGGCCAAATGGAAGGGGAAGTGCGAGTTCAATTTTACTGCTTGCAACAATAAGATCATTGGAGCGAGATACTTCACGTTCGGGAACGGCACACCACTCGATGAAGACGGACATGGGACCCACACAGCGGGCACTGCAGCTGGAAACTTCGTGGCTGGCGCCAATTTCTTTGGACAAGCCAACGGCACGGCCGTCGGCGTAGCCCCCCGGGCCCACCTGGCCGTTTACAAAGTTTGTTCTGAATCTAGTAGGCTCTGTTCGGAAAGTGATGTCCTGGCCGCTATGGACACTGCTATTGAAGACGGTGTTGACGTGCTTTCGGTTTCTCTTGGGTGGAGGTCGGTTCCATTTACGTTCGATGCTGTTGCTCTCGGCGCCTATGCCGCCGTGCAAAAGGGCATTTTCGTCAGCTGCTCGGCCATGAACAGCGGACCGGCATACGGGACACTATCGAACGATGCCCCCTGGATTCTTACGGTGGGCGCAAGCACCATTGACCGAATACTAAGGGTGACCGTAGTGCTTGGAAATAAGGAGGAAATAGACGGTGAGGCGATCATTCAGCCGAGAAATTTTTCCGAGATGTTACCTATTATTCATCCCGGGAATATTTCTACCGACCCGAATACCCGGTTTTGCACTTCAGGGTCGTTGAGCGGCATCGATGTTAGAGGTAAAATAGTTTTGTGCGAAAGAAGCGGTTGGCAATCATCAGTTTTGTCCACAATTACAGAAGTTCAGGAAGCTGGTGGTGCAGCCGTAATTCTCATGAATCAAGTGATAGAAGGAGACACTAAAGTCCTAGTGCCTATCGGTCGTCTGCCAACAACGCAAGTCGGTTATGCTGATAGTTTGCGGATCAAAGCCTATATAAATTCAACATCAACGCCTACGGCTACACTGTCGTTTAAAGGGACCGTAATTGGAGACGATCACGCTCCAAAAGTGGCTTCCTTTTCTTCGAGAGGGCCCAGCCTGGAAAGTCCAGGGATTCTAAAACCGGACATTATCGGCCCTGGTGTGAACGTGCTCGCTGCTTGGCCTGTCTCTATTGAGGGCAACAGAAATACGAGGCACACGTTCTTTTTAGGTACTGGCACGTCAATGTCATGCCCTCATCTCAGTGGAGTGGCGGCGTTGCTCAAAAGCGCGCACCCTGATTGGTCGCCGGGGGCGATTAAATCCGCAATTATGACTACTGCTGATGTCGTGAATCTTGCCGATAATCCCATTGAGGATCAGACTCTTCAGCCGGCTGACTTTTTCGCCACTGGCGCTGGGCATGTTAATCCTTCGAGGTCTAATGATCCAGGACTCGTGTACGATATTCAACCGCGTGATTATATCCCATATCTATGCGGATTGCAGTACACAGACAGAGAGGTTGCTATTATTACACAGCAGATGGTGAACTGCTCTGAAGTATCCATCATACTTGAATCACAACTTAACTACCCATCGTTTTCAATTATCTTTGGATCGAATGTTCAAACGTACACAAGGACAGTGATGAATGTTGGGGAGGCGAATTCCTCGTACATAGTCGAGATTTCTCCACCTCCGGGAGTCAGCATCACTGTTAAACCTGATAAACTTGATTTTACGGAGACAAAACGAAAGGCGACGTATGAAGTAACCTTTAGTCGGGTTCCGAACGGTACAAACTCCACATATACACAAGGGTTTCTTATGTGGACTTCGGGTAAATACGTGGTCAGAAGCCCGATTGTGGCAGTTATGGTTGACTGAAGAATGGTTCTTGATTTCTAACTAAGCTATTTGTTGTTTGTTTACATAAACTTGGTTCGCCAGTGTACTTTTTTAATATCATCATAAATAAAATGCATATAGATAACTCTTTTGAGATTAAGAATCTGTATTGTTGTTTACATTCGAATTTCCAGTTAATAATACTGATATAGTTTACTTTCATGTCGTATTCTATTTAATCTAAAGATCGACTTCCCACTATAATTCCAAGTTTATTACTATATTCAACTTTTTTGTTTTGAAAATAGCAAATGATAGTTCTTGGGATTTACATTTCTGATTCAAGCATAGAAAGAACATACATAAAAATTTTAACAAACATGTATGTTTTAAGAACACATTGATATCATACTAAGTTTGAATAAAAGCTCTGCTAACTGTGCATGTTGATGTAGGCCCAAATGAACTAAGTGGAAGGGCAACCCACTTCTCTGCCGGGCTCACATGAAAATTCAGTCCGAGAAGCCCACCTGGAGGTTAACTTAAACCTGACACGCCTTGACTTTGGGTCAGGTTGCTCATACCCGAATCCTCTTGTGAATGATGTGATCATGCACTACTGCAAACAGGGTTATTAACGGCGGTTTTTGAACCGCCATTGTATAGACCGCCGTTGTTATTTACGGCGGTTCCCAAAACCGCCGTCAAAAAGTAGGTTTTAGGCGGTTCTCAATCACTTTTAACGGCGGTTTTGAACCGCTGTAAATTAGATCATTTCAACGGCGGTTTTCTATAACCGTCGTAAAAGATCAACTATTAACGGCGGTTTTAAAAACCACCGTAAAAAGGGTACTAATTAACGGCGGTTCAAAATCGCCGTCAAAAATGGCACTTATTTACGGCGGTTCCCAAAACTGTAGTAAAAACCTCTTTTGGCGACGGTTAATTGTGCCTTTTTACGGCGGTTTTTAGAACCGTCGTTAATAAGTAGGTTGTAACCGCCGTTAAAAGTGGTTTTTTTACGGTTTCTAATGCCTTTTTTTTTTTTGTTTTTTTTTCTGCCATAAATAGAACAATTCAGTTGCAATTCATGCTTAGAATCATTTCAATTCATCCACAAATAAAACAATCCAATTCATTCACAAATAAAACAATTCAAAGTGCAATCAAACTTCAAAACAATCTAAAGTGCAACCAAACTTCAAAACAATCCAAAACAATTCACATTGAAACCTAAACTTCAAGAGTATACATCTACTACATAACCCCAATCATCCATCATAAATGTCAATGAAATATCTCGAACATTGATCTTGTACTTCTTTGATACTATCAACACTAAATGGTTGGTCACTAAACATCTGCAAATAATATTGAATATACGTATTTAGCAATAATGAAATAAAAAAAAATTTATATCATTCTTGATATAAAAGAAAATATTACAAATATTACCTCTTACTAATTTTCCGTAATACCCACTCGCACAATAGTCCACATCCAAAGCATGACATATTAACCAGACTCCCAAACTTCGTCTTGTTTATTACACTGTGAGAGAAACATGAGATTTCATTAAAAAATAAACCCTTTAATGATGTGTTTACGATTGTAAATGTAACAACCAAATATATTCAAAGAAAAAGTCAATTAACTCCTTACTTAGATTTACTCAATTGCGTACCACCCAACATCTTAAATGGGGTCACAACACTATTAAAAAAATATAAAAACATTATGGCATATTATAACAATACCAGTTACATTATAACAATGTCCAAATTTGTTGTCCCAATTTCACACAATTAAACAATATAATCCATGCTTAGAAACAAACTCCAAAAACAAATAAAATGCAACCAAACTTACCAATCACATTATAAGAATCTGTTGCCCCAATTTCACAAAATTACATTTTAGTCCTTGAATTATTAAAATAATCTAATTCATGCTTAGAATCAAAACATACGTTCACAATCTATATGATGTAAGTGTTTTAAAATAGAGTTTATCTTTGTACTAGCAATTTGATATTTGCGTCAGACTTATGATGATTTGAACAAAACCACACGGTAGTCCCTTCTTTAAGCAAAATTACAAAGAGTTGCCAATGTTGCCTGTATTTTAAAATCAATATTATTAAGAACAATCCATGCAACCTACAGTAATACTGCAATCTATACTTTAAGTTGTACTTACTCGTGATGGTATGCTCCCAGGTAAATTTACTTTTTAGATTCCTACATATGTTTGAGAATGGACGAGACCAAATTGTTTGCATGTTTCTTGCTACCCATATTTTGTATGGATAGAGAATCAAAGAATCCATACACATCATCTGATTGGTTATCAACAACAAGTGATTTCAAAAACCTAACATATCCATGACGACAAGTAATCAATCAAAGTTATAAATCAATTAATGAACTAAAAGATTAATTAAATAAGATTTAAATATACTTACAAGATCTAAAGTTGTACAATCGAGATATGAAGACACGTTTTTCCTTGCACGACGTCCAGAATTTCTTGGAAATGAATGGTCATTGGGATGTCATTCTCAAAACCAAAAATGCTTGCATCACACGGAACCCGAAATGGACTCTTATAAAGGCGAGCCGAAATAGTAATCAACTCAGGAACGGGTTATCAACAGTCCGAGCTTGTTTTGTTGGTCGATCTTTATCCTAAAACATTAAACATAAATTAATAGTTAGTGACACTTAATTTTAGTGTAATTATCAAATAAACAATTAATTACCTGTGTTGATAAAGACTTCACAAGATATCTTGGCCATGCAATAAAACCACCTATAGCTTGCCTCACCGTGATTACTTCTTCACTGGGCATCGTGACGGGAGCATCACCATCTCGAATGTCCTCAACCACAAATCTAACCAAATCTATCGACAAAGGCACCCATGTAGAGTCGAACCCCCCTCATGAACGTTCCCAAGGGCCACCAGACAGGGAGGAGAACGATCACCGACATATAACTCACATCGATCATTAACTCTGGTGGGAGGCAACGAGCTAGAATGCCAGCAGAGGGAGACGTACGAGATGGAATGTCAGCAGGGGGAGACGAACGAGCTAGAATGTAGAAGAGCCAACACAACTCCCCATCCAACTACGACCGAGATTTGGATCCACCTCTACTAAAGAGGTCGTGAATTCAACTGGTTGGGCGAATTGCTGCATCAACTGTTGTGTAACATCTTTACTTACCTGTCCGGTCACCTCGGACGCAATATATTTCTTGACCTGTTCGGCTATCTCGGATCTAACATCGTTCTTGACCTGTTCGGCTATCTCAATTCTAACATCATTCCTTACCTTCTCGGTTATCATGGATGTCAAGCGATCCAAAAACTCAGGAGTTATGGATGACGAGGACTCGCATGATTGAGAACCAAAGTATTCTCGGATCCCCACACCACCTCCAATGCCACGAACACGCCCAGGGTGCTTTGGTCAATCAATTGCAGCACTTAAAATATCCCTGCGTCCCTCTACAACAAAAGAGCCATTTCTACACTCCTCCTCCAACTCATCATGCAACAAAATAGTAATTGTTTAGTAATATTTTAGATATTTCTGTTATGTTACGATTTTAAAAACTAATTAAAAATTATTATTTTAGGTGAGTGAAATAATTTATTAGTAATTGTTAAAATATGTATATATTTTTTTGTTTCCTACTTAAGGAATTAAAAATCTAAATGGAATGGACATAAATTAAAAAATCTAAATTAAAAATCTTGATATATTGAATACAAACTTACAATATTCCTAGCAACCTCCCTTGCGGCATCGGATGCCATTTCACCGGACTTTTTTGTGCGAGCTAGCTTAAACCTCTCGTGACGTGAAGGAGGAGATGATGGATCAACAACCGAATCAACACTAGCACCAGATTGCAATACTTCTGCACGTCGCTTCTTTACTTTATTCTCCATGATCTGCTCATCCAATAAGGCATAACCCCCACGAGATAGAATATGCGGGGCATTGTTCTTTTTTGCAATTTCTTGCGCTTTATCTCTTTTCTCCTGGAATAAATAAAGGAAAAATTAGTGCTTGCATACAAAAAATAACAATGAATAATAGATTTAATATTTACCTTCCAAGAAGGATCCAATCGAGCCTTTTTAATTTCTTCCCACTCACTTAGTTCGATACTATACTTATCGCAAGGAGTTGTGTCATTCAATTTACCAAATACATATTGTGATGTCAAAGTTGATTTAAAATCTCTCCATTTTTTGCCCACCGATTGCAATGCCTTCATTTTTTAACCGGGGACAATTTTTAATATCGAAGTTCGCCTGTAACAAAAAAAACAACAACAATATAATAACTATGAAAACGTATCTAGGTCAAAATCCCTTATGATATGGAAAATTAAAATTACTAATAGAACAAAATCCACCTTTGACACAAGTCAACATAATATATATAAACTCATCGTTTAACATCGTACAAATTCATCCATATCCAACACAAACATGTATAACACCACACGAGACCCAAGTTCCACAAAATCATCCAAATGAAGAAGAAATTCACATCCACACTTTGTACACGGGAGCCAAATTTAATCAAATAGACAAATATTACCAAGTGATGCATGTTCTTAAATTATGACTAAAGTATGATAAAGGAAAGATTTGATACACAAAGTTGGAAAAAACACAACTACTATAAACTACAGTCCTGGATGTGATGACATCCTGGATGACATTCAACCACAAAGTCAGTAAATTGAAAATCCTTAACCTAGTTAATGACACGGTCATATTAAGTTGCATAACGGATTATGTATTTTGTTTCCAGGAATAGTAGTACCTCCACTTTTGCTACAACCAAAATAAATAATAAACATCTCATAATATCACATTGAACATTGATTTGATTTAGCAATTTATTCTTCATCCCTTTTAGGATGGCTAAGACTTCATTTATAATAAAAAAATATTCATTTTGAATAAAATGGGATAAATGCACATTTCTGTAAAGTTTTTGGAACTTTCAACCCACTTAGACAACACACATAGGGAAAGAATGCAAAGCAATTATACACTTATGCAAGGAATGCCTAAATAAAATAAAATAAAATTTTAATATACAATGTTATGACAAATGTAAGGTTAGATGTCGCAACATGCAGGACAACACTCATACAAACTACCTATAGAGAGATTCACTAAAAGGAAACCCCTCATACTCTAATGACTTGGTACTAATATCTACCTGCTATTTTCAGTGTTAATATACTCGAGTAATATATTTTTCATCCAAATCTCGTATATTATGATATTCAAAAATGATGGATTTTGTACGTGAGTGTTGAACAAGTTTCCTTAATATGTGAGTCGCACTAAAGTAATCAACTAAAACAGTCGATGTGTTTCCAAGTAAACTGTTCCCCTTAGCAATTTTGATTAACAACAATAACTGAGAACAACAACCAAATACCATATAATCAAGTTGTCATAACATGAGTGACACATTAACATGTCATACGCACACCAAAAAACCATGTTGTTGCTCAAAAACACAAATTCTCTTAATGCAAAGCATTTGTCATGTTTAAACTCAAAAGAGAGTGGAAATGGAGAGATCTTACCATATTACATTTTGACGATGCACAACTTATACTTACCATCTTCTTGAGTGTAATCACCGCCTCTTCAGTAGGAACAATGTTAACAACAACAAAATCAACATTAGACACAGTTTCAGCTTCAACAAGTTTGAATGTTAATAGCAGTGTTGTAACACTTGCAGGAACACCAGACTTCAGAAGGTCAGATTTAGAAGAACTGTGCTAAACAACACCTCAGCCTGAGAATGAAAACCATCCACAAAAACGGATTCAACTTCAGCCATGATAGGTGTTGATCCAAATGTTGGAATATTCAGCAACACATCAGGCAAAACACTATCAAGTGCACTGATCTTAAGCATATCCAGGCCAGCATCATGCACATCGACAAGAGAAGAAGACTCATAAAATATAATTAAGTTAGAATAATCTTCCATGCACCTTTCAAAATATCATCAAATGGAGCACTAAAAATAATCGTTCTCGTTTGAGGATTATACAAAAGGGAGGTGTAAATATCAGAATATTCCAAGAACAAACAAAAAGTAATCTTGAAATGAACCTTATTTGCAACATATTGATGATTTGAAATAAATCTAATGCACTTAAACACATAAAAACAAGTAGTGTTTGATGTCTCAACAATTTTTTTTTCAAATAGTTTGAACTTAACAAAACATTAGATATTTTTGAAAAGTCTAAAATCTTCTGTTGACTAACCTATCCCTAGATGCAGAAAACTCATGAGAAAATTCAACTCTTCAAACAAGAATGAAACATTCTCAAAAACCATATGCTGACTCAATTGGATTTCAATGAATATCAAACGGTACACTTTAAATACCTTTTTAAACAAAAAATCATGTGATTCAAGAGTATCCAATTTTTCATCAATAAACACAAACTAAGTGAATCGTAAAAATTCATTAAAAAAGAACAAGATTGTATTACTTACCGGCGGTTCAAACAATTTTTTTTTTACACGTATTAAACATCTGTTCTAAGTCATTTCTTAACACCAAACTCGTTAGATATTTTCAATTTGTGGTCAACAAGAAAAATACATTATCTTATAGGTACTAGTCCCACTATCGCGATGGAGATATTAGTCATTCTTGAATCTAGCAATAATTTGATAAATTTGTGATAACTTATATCTTTCGCCGTCTATAAGATAAGTAAGATATGAGAAAATTATGTTCACTTTGATTTTAAGGTGGGGAATTACAATTTAATATATAATTTATTTCAATTGTTTAAAGTAATAATTTCAGATTTTAAATTCAAGTATTTGAAAATTGTTCATTCTCACCCATTTCAAAGTTCATAAATCACGTATGCTTCTCATATATATAATTACTTGAAATTAAACTTTTAGATTTTAATTTCAAATATTTGAAGATAGCTCAACTCCAATTTCTTTTTCATCTTTTTTGAATTTATTAAATGTATTATTTCTATTTTCTCACTTAAATTCAAAATCTCAAATATTCTAATATAAATATTTTATTTTAACTTCAAATAGTTTAAATTGCTCAATTTTAATTTTTTTAATTAATTTAAAATTTGAAAGTGTTAGTTCTATTTTCTGACTTAACCTCATACATTTAAAAAAATTTATAATAATAGAAACATAAAAAGTTTTAATTTCAAAAATTTCAAATCTTCTAATTAAAATTTCTTATTTTAACTTCTAATATTTTAAACAGTTCAAGTTCAATTTTTTTTTTTGAATTAATTCAAAGTCTTATATTTATTTTCTCACTTAACCTCACATTTTTTTTTTTGATAAATGAAACTAAACATAGGAAAAAAAAACCCAAAAATAAAAGAATTTTAAAAATAAAAAAATTAAAAAAGGGACCAAATCGCCAAACCGAACCGTGGCCAAACCGAACCGTCAAATGACGGTTCACAAACCGCCGACAATTGACCGATTTCACGGTTCGATTACGGTTTGTCATTTTTTGATAAACCGAACCGTCGGTTTGCAACCGTTGAGCATGTCTAGTTAAGAACTACAATCTTCATGATTGAATCTTAATAGAAATGCAAAATCATGGAAGAAGACAAATTCGTTTAACAAGATGTTACGTAGTAACATCTATGGTTGGACAAATTGTTATTGATCAAATAAAACGCTCACAACTCTCAACTCTGATCTTTTTTTTCATATATTCTCTCAGCGTATAGAAATTGTAGAGATAGTTCTCATATTTATATAGATATCCTTACTTGCAAATAAAACTATAACTTAAGGAAATAATATTTACATAATATATTGCAAGTAAATCACTTTAATAAGAAAATACGATATATAATTTAAGACTACTAATATTATTAAATTGCAACATACGTAATTCTATGTTAGGAGAAGGATAATTACAACCTGAACTAATTTTAATAATATACAAGATAAAATGCTTAGTGGATAAGTATAAAATATTCCCTATTTAATTAAGAACAATAACAAATATATTTGGCAAGAAAGTCAAAATAATAAAAACTTTGTTAATCTCATACATATCAAACAACATATTAGACTCCTAATTACTTTTGAACTCAACCGAAATATTCACTTCATATATATCGCTCTATGGCCTGAAATTGTAACCATTTCCAACATATAGATCATTCTCAAAAATTGCTCTAATAATTTGCATCTTCTGTGTCATTTACATGTTTGGTCCTCTAACCATGGCTGATATTATAATATGACACTAGAAAAAAAAAATGCTCCTAAGATGAGTAGCTTAGAAACTTACATAGTCCACTTAAATTCGCCTGAGGGACGAGTCTTGACTGATTCTGATGAGCTAAAGAACTGGTACAACTCTTTCTTGACAACAGTTACATTACTATGACCGATCGAGGAGGGCTCAAGTCGATTGATGTAAAAGGGAAAGTTGTACTTTGCCCGAGAGGGGGTGGAATAGCACGGTTCGCAAAGGGGTAAACCATCATTCTTATGAATGACGAGCCGGATGGCTATAACACCCTAGCCGATGCTCACGTTCTTCCGGCTAGTCAAATGAGTTATGATGAAATTTATTATCATGCCTCGTCTGTGGTTTTCGAAGGTGAACTAGAAAGTTAGAATTTTTCATGTGGATCTTGACTAAACTTCAAATCATATCCAAGCCAGTTTTACCCAAACCGACTGAAGTCGACAAACAATCATATGTAGAAGAAATCACTTTCTTCGAAGGTTTAATGAATAGGTTACCGTGTTCATGTTTCTACACATATAACAAAAAGTAAAAAAAGCAATCCGAGAAAATATTATAAAAAGGATTTGTGTAAAAAAAAAATGTTAAAAGGTGGGGATTTCTACATTGAGAAATGATCTGGTGTTTAAGTTAGAATTTACCTATAAAATGAAGGCAAATACTTGGGTGAGACCGGTCTCATAGTATGAGACCACTTTTTACCATACCCAAATTATTATTATCCGCCCATCTAACTCGACCCGCACGCCCTTGTCCAACCCGCCTATATACTGGTATGTAATTATACTTGACCCATTCCTTCCTCCCCCTCTATCTGTTACAACGCTTACGAGTCCAGTCAGAGAGCCGCCGATGATTTCTTCACTTCACGGCAAGTAAAGGTCTCCGCAATAGTGCCGAAGATTTCTTCACTACACGAAGACGATGAATGTTCCCAACAATCAAAGGTAACTCGAAATCTCGATTTTTAATTTTAGGGGTTTTCCATGTTTCATATATGCTTTGAAATGTTCTTCGATTTTTTCGCTTGTGTGATCTCCATCTCGATATATAGCGTCTTGCCTTTTGAGGATTCTGATTGTTTGATTCTTATTTCCCGATTTGTTAAATTTCCTGGATCCCTTTATGTCTCATGCAGTTTTCCGGTTTTTCCATCTCGAGAAGGATTTCTGAGTTTGAGTGGTGATTCTAGTTTGCTGCTGGGTATGGACGGCGACGCCTAAGAAAATAACTAGGCAAAAAAAATCATCATTTTGTTGCTTGGATAATTTGCTGCAAATGAGAAATTTATCGATATGTCCATCAAGCCCAAGATTCTCCAAGGTTTGTGTGTGTGTTATTTTTTTTAATAGTTTATTTTTATCAAAATTGATTGAGTTGGGCTGTATTTTCTTTGTGAATGAACTTTTAGCAATTTACTTTTTGTTAGATTGGTTTAGCAATTTACTGTTCAAAGTCCACATGGAGATGCAGATGGTATGACCAATTGATTCTTTGCCAATTAACTATTCTTCTACTACTTTTTACCCTCTTTGTGTGTGTGCTATTCTTGGGTCTGATTCATCATTCATGGTTCTCTGTGCTGGAAAATGGAATTTCAAGCTAATTTGTTTGTGAAAATGTCTTAATGATGAATTTCTTATTTTTAACTAATCGTGTCAGCGCATTGTCGATTCTACGAATTGTCGGATAACTCACTGTGGATTGATTTGGGCCAGAGCCTGTTAGGGTCAGTAGGAATAAGAGGATGTTAGGTCAGCTTCTCGGGACTTTGGAGGTATATGACAATTTCTGAGTAGCTTTTCATTTTCTGATGCCCATGCTTTTGAATATGCTAACTTCGCTTGCTATGCCTAAGTGTTGTTTTTGGTTTCGCAATCTGCCAAATAATGTAAACAAGCTTGCATACCGTTCTTTTTCAGCGCATGAATTTATATGTCATGGCTTATTTAGTGTATTTTCTAGTTTCTGAAGTTTTCGCTTTAAAGAGGCTCCTAGATTGTCTAATTGTAACATACTTTTTGTCGCGTTCCTACTTGACTTGATGTTATTAATGGTTTATCGACAGAGGTGGTTTGTCGGGTTTGGTTTTGGTGATGGTGGCGAAGGTTCGGGCTGGCTGGTTTCCTGTCAATGGTGAGTGCAGTCGTTCGGGCTGGCTGGTCTCGGTTGTCGTTTCGACGAGGTGATGGATGAAATTGACGATTGTGGTTTCAATTGGAAAGGTGGCTCAGAAGTGTTGGTTTCGGTTTGATTTGGAGCAGCCAAGAAGGCTGTCGTTGTGGCTGAGTTCAGTGGCATCATGGTGGTGGGGACTGGAATCCGGCAGCGATGGGTTTCGAGGGCTGCCAGAATTGGGACAATACTAAATTCATATACCATCTATACTGCATGTTTTTTGTCTTTACTAAATACTAAAGCTCAATATGTTACTAAATTTGTGTTGCTTGTAATAAATAGACTATTGGTGAATTTTGGAGAGTGTTTTATTGTTTGTTGTGAGATATGCTTAGTGTTTTCATAGTTTTCGTGGTGTTGAAATGAATCAACGGGTTCATGACTTGGTATTATTGGAGATCGATTCAATTGAAGTATTCAATGTGTTTCAAGCTTGAAAAATAAAGGAAAAATGAAAATAAAATAATTAAAATCGCTAAACTACACTAGGAATTGAAATTGCAAGTGGGTAGAATGCCTCTTCATGTGCCTCAAATATAAAATGCAAAGCAATAATGAAAATAAGAAAGAAAATGCAATATTTCACCGAGTACAAGCATGCAAGGACAAGGTACAACTATGCATAAAATCCTAAATAATGAAAATTAGCAAAAATTGAAAGTATGGATGTAAAGAGAAATGGAAATTAACAAGAAAGTTCAAAACTTTAAGGAAAATAACAAGCAACAAAGAGTAGATCTAAGATTCAATTTAAAACTATGCATGGAAATCTAATTCAAAATAAAGCATAAGTAAAACTCAAAGTCATGATGAACCAAGRCCCRATCTAMDATYTAGATGTGTCACTCATCTATAATTCATAGCCAAATCACAAGTTTCATCATGGAATCAAGTAGCTAAGGCAAAAGGCATAATTGAAGAACATGCATGAAGATGAAGAACAAAGCTTGAGATTAAAGGAAAGCTTACTAAAATTAAATGGAGAATTCCAAGCTTGAATTACAAATGAAAGTGCTAATCCAAAGGAGTATTTGGATTCATCTTAAGCTTACAAACCCAAGGAAATTGCTTGAAAAATTAAATCCAAAACCTAAGAGAGAGGAAGTAGATCTAGAGGAAGAAAATGAAAAATTAATCCCAAATCTCATGCAAGAGTTGGGGAAAGAGTGTGTGTTTTTTCTGGGGTTAAAAATGGGGTTTAAATAGCTATTAGTAGGGGCAAAATCATAAATTCGCGCTGATTCCCGGACTTCCAGTCGATCGATTGCTAGCGGCCAGTCGATCGACTGCTTCTTGGAGAAGTATCGATTTTTGGGAAATCTCTGGAATTGAGTCGATCCTTGAGCAGTTCAGTCGATCCGGGAGGGGCGGTCGATCGACTACCAGTCGATTGGGCAGCAAGCAGTCGATCGACTGCTTCTTGGAAAGGAGAGGAAGTCCCTGGAATTGAGTCGACTTTTAGTATTTCAGTCGATTCTTGGAAGGGCAGTCGATCGACTGCCCATCGATTGGGCAGTCGATCGGTAGCTTTTCAGTCGATCTCAGCTTCTTCCGGCACGGTTTCTTCGTTTCGGCACGGATTTTGGACTTTAAGGTCTCGACTCGATCTTGGACACCTTCCAATGCGACTTAGAGCAACTCTAACTCCCTTGGCCACCTACAACATAAGAATTTGGACTCAAAAACCCCCATGATTTATCATTACAACACACCAATCAATCTCAAACTTAAAAACAATAGAATAATCTAAAACCTTAATAAAATAAGACTCAAACTACTACAAATAACGCTAAAATCTAACTAAAAACACAAGATAAAATGCCACAATTACATGCAAAACACTTAGTCCCTGTTCAAATTCCTATATATATAGTTTAAAACAACCACAAGATTATTTAAAAAAAGAAAAAAGAAATTCAGGACATAATATACATTTTTTACAATTACAAGTTTTTTATACATATTTTTACAATAAATCATAGTTAATTAACGTTTTTAACTCAAGTTATTTGAGTATCACAAAACATTGTTAAAGTATCACAAGTTTTTTACACATATTTTTACAATAAAGCATAGTTAATTAATGTTTTTAACTCAAGTTATTTGAGTATCACAAAACATTGTTAAAGTATCACAAGTTTTTTATACCTATTTTTAATTAAAGTATAGTTAAGTAATGTTTTTAACTCAAGTTATTCAAGTATCACAAAATATTGTTAAAGTATCACAAAACATTGTTAAAGTATCGCAAAATATTGTTAAAATACCACAAGTTTTTTATACCTATTTTTAATTAAAGTATAGTTAAGTAATGTTTTTAACTCAAGTTATTCAAGTATCACAAAACATTATCAAAGTATTACAAAAGCTTGTTAAAGTATCACAAGTATTTTATACATATTTTTACAATAAAGCATAATTAATTAACGTTTTTAACTCAAGTTATTTGAGTATCACAAAACATTATTAAAGTATCACAAAACATTGTTAAAGTATCACAAAAGATTGTTAAAATATCACAAGTTTTTTATACCTATTTTTTATTAAAGAATATAGTTAAGTAATATTTTTAACTCAAGTTTTTTAAGTATCACAAAATATTGTTAAAGTATTATAAGTTTTTTATACATGTTCTTACAATAAAACATAGTTAAGTAACATTTTAAACTCAAATTATTTGAGTATCACAGAACATTGTTAAAGTATCACAAAACATTGTTAAGGTATCACAAAAGATTGTTAAAATACCACAAGTTTTTTATACCTATTTTTAATTAAAGTATAGTTAAGTAATGTTTTTAACTCAAGTTGTTCAAGTATCACTTAACTCAAGTTATTCAAGTATCACAAAACATTGTTAAAGTATTACAAAAGATTGTTAAAGTATCACAAGTTTTTTATACATATTTTTACAATAAAACATAGTTAAGTAACATTTTTAACTCAAGTTATTTGAGTATCACAAAACATTGTTAAAGTATCACAAAACATTGTTAAAGTATCACAAAAGATTGTTAAAATATCACAAGTTTTTTATTATTTCACAAAACATTCGTTGTTCATCATATTGCAATTCTGGGCTGTATAATTGTTCTTCTTATTATTTCGCATCAATCTGCAAATTTTCAGATTTTTTGATTTTTTTTACTATTTTTCCGGCCAATTAGAAAATTTGAAGAAATTCACCAAATATTCCAGAAAAATTGAAAAAATTCACCAAATATCCGTTGTTTATCGTATTGTAATTCTGGGCTATACGATTATTCGTCTTATTATTTCGCATCAACCTGCAATTTTTAAATTTTTTCCGATTTTTTTTACTATTTTTTCGGCCAGTTTAAAAAATTGAAAAAATTCACCAAATATTCCAGAAAAATTGAAAAAATCACCAAATATCCGTTGTTCATCATATTGCAATTATGGGTTATACAATTATTCGTCTTATTGTTGCGCATCAACCTGCAAATTTTTAGATTTTTTCCTTTTTTTTTTACTATTTTTCCGGCTAGTTTGAAAAATTGAAAAAATTCACCAAATATTCCAGAAAACTTGAAAAAATCATCCAAATATCCGTTGTTTATCGTATTGCAATTCTGGGTTATATGATTATTCGTCTTATTATTGCGCATCAACCTGCAAATTTTTAAATTTTTTGATTTTTTTTACTATTTTTCCGGCTAGTTTAAAAAATTGAAAAAATTCACCAAATATCCCAGAAAAATTAAAAAATTCACCAAATATCAGTTGTTCATCGTATAGAAATTCTGGACTGTAAGATTGTTCGTCTTATTATTGCGCATCAACCTGCAAATTTTCAGATTTTACCGATTTTTTTACTATTTTTTCGGCTAGTTTGAAAATTAAAAAAATTTACCAAATATTCGTTGTTCATCGTATTGCAATTTTGGGGTGTATAATTGTTCGTCTTATTGTTTCGCATCAATCTGAAAATTTTCAGATTTTTTTCGTTTTTTTTTACTATTTTTTCGGCTAATTTGAAAAATTGAAAAAATTCACCAAATATTCCAGAAAAATTGAAAAAATTCACCAAATATTCATTGTTCATCGTATTGCTATTCTGAGATGTACGATTGTTCGTCTTATTGTTGCGCATCAACCTGCAAATTTTCAATTTTTTTCGATTTTTTTTACTATTTTTCCGGCTAGTTTGAAAAATTAAATAATTCACCAAATATTCGTTGTTCATCGTATTGCAATTCTGTGCTGTACGATTGTTCGTATTATTGTTGCGCATCAACCTGCAAATTTTCAGATTTTTTCGATTTTTTTTACTATTTTTTCGGCTAGTTTGAAAATTGAAAAAATTCACCAAATATTCGTTGTTCATCGTTTTGAAATTTTGGGCTGTACGATTGTTCGTCTTATTGTTGCGCATCAACCTGCAAGTTTTCAGATCTTTCTGATTTTTTTTTTACTATTTTTTCGACAAATTTGAAAAATTGAAAAAATTCACCAAGTATTCCAGAAAAATTGAAAAAATTCACCAAATATTCATTGTTCATCGTATTGCTATTTTGGGATGTACGATTGTTCGTCTTATTGTTGCGCATCAACCTGCAAATTTTCAAAATTTTTTCGATTTTTTTTACTATTTTTCCGGCTAGTTTGAAAAATTAAAAAATTCACCAAATATTCGTTGTTTATCGTATTGCAATTTTGGAATGTACGATTATTCGTATTATTGTTGCGCATCAACCTGCGAATTTTCAAATTTTTTCGATTTTTTTACTATTTTTTTGGCTAGTTTGAAAATTGAAAAAATTCACCGAATATCCGTTGTTCATCGTTTTGAAATTTTGGGCTGTACGATTGTTCGTCTTATGGTTGCGCATCAACCTGCAAGTTTTCAGATTTTTCTGATTTTTTTTTACTATTTTTTCGACAATTTGAAAAAATTGAAAAAATTCACCAAATATTCCAAAAAAATTTGAAAAAATTCACCAAATATTCGTTGTTCATCGTATTGCTATTTTGGGATGTACGATTGTTCGTCTTATTGTTGCGGCATCAACCTGCAAATTTTCAAATTTTTTCGATTTTTTTTACTATTTTTCCGGCTAGTTTGAAAAATTAAAAAATTCACCAAATATTCGTTGTTTATCGTATTGCAATTTTGGAATGTACGATTATTCGTATTATTGTTGCGCATCAACCTGCGAATTTTCAAATTTTTTCGATTTTCTTTACTATTTTTTGGGCTAGTTTGAAAATTGAAAAAATTCACCAAATATCCGTTGTTCATCGTATTGAAATTTTGGGCTGTACGATTGTTCGTCTTATGGTTGCGCATCAACCTGCAAGTTTTCTGATTTTTCTGATTTTTTTTACTATTTTTCGACAAATTTGAAAAATTGAAAAAATTCACCAAGTATTCCAAAAAATTTGAAAAAATTCACCAAATATTCGTTGTTCATCGTATTGCTATTTTGGG
>BMAC01000034.1:2626166-2672429 GCA_014905375.1 Phtheirospermum japonicum
AAGTCACTAGGAGTACCACAAAATAAGCTAAAAGTTTAACAAATTAATGTAAAAGTATTACAAATTGATATGATATTTCCATATAAATATATTTCAAATTAGTGTAAAAATATCACAAAACATTGTTAAAGTATTACAAAAGATTGTTAAAGTATCACAAGTTTTTTATACATATTTTTAAAATACAATTAAGTAACGTTTTTAACTCAAGTTATTTGAGTATCAAAAACATTTTAAGAGTATCACAAAACATTGTTAAAGTATCACAAAAGATTGTTAAAATATCACAAGTTTTTTATACCTATTTTTGATTAAAGTATAGTTAAGTAATATTTTTAACTCAAGTTGTTTAAGTATCACAAAATATTATTAAAGTATTACAAGTTTTTTATACATATTCTTACAATAAAACATAGTTAAGTAACATTTTTAACTCAAATTATTTGAGTATCACAGAACATTGTTAAAGTATCACAAAACATTGTTAAAGTATCACAAAAGATTATTAAAATACCACAAGTTTTTTATACCTATTTTTAATTAAAGTATAGTTAAGTAATGTTTTTAACTCAAGTTATTCAAGTATCACAAAACATTGTTAAAGTATTACAAAAGATTGTTAAAGTATCACAAGTTTTTTATACATATTTTTACAATAAAACATAGTTAAGTAACATTTTTAACTCAAGTTATTTGAGTATCACAAAACATTGTTAAAGTATCACAAAACATTGTTAAAGTATCACAAAAGATTGTTAAAATATCACAAGTTTTTTATTATTTCACAAAACATTCGTTGTTCATCATATTGCAATTCTGGGCTGTATAATTGTTCTTCTTATTATTTCGCATCAATCTGCAAATTTTCAGATTTTTTGATTTTTTATGTACGATTGTTCTTCTTATTGTTGCGCATCAACCTGCAAATTTTCAAATTTTTTCGATTTTTTTTACTATTTTTCCGGCTAGTTTGAAAAATTGAGAAATTCACCAAATATTCGTTGTTTATCGTATTGCAATTTTGGGTTGTACGATTGTTCGTCTTTTTGTTGTGCATCAACCTGTAAATTTTCAGATTTTTTTGATTTTTTTTTACTATTTTTTCGGCTAGTTTAAAAATTGAAGAAATTCACCAAATATCCGTTGTTCATCGTTTTGCAATTTCGGGCTGCACGATTGTTCGTATTATTGTTGCGAATCAAACTGCAAATTTTCAGATTTTTCTGATTTTTTTTACTATTTTTCCGACAATTTTGAAAAATTGAAGGGGGCTAGGTCCAATTTTGAGTTGTTGGGTCTGGATTTGGGTTGTTTCTTGAGTTTGGATCACCTTACAAAATGATAAAATGTGGTATCATTCTATAAGAGCGGTCTCGCCCAAGACATACTCTAAAATGAATCATCATTAAATCGATGAAGATCTTTGTGTGATGCACGATAATTCAAATACACACAATTAGTATTTGTTTTGGGGTAAAATGAAATTTACCCCTTTTTTATCACGCAACAACTTGGCCATTATAAATAATCTACTTTACGATATCATATAATTCTGGACTCACTGTACTCACCTACCGTGGTAATTAAATGTTCGTGATTTGCCCATTGATACATCAAAATAATAAAAGAACTTTTTTATTCATGATTCCTTAGATTTATGTAGATAAATCCCAGTTCACTTTTCAATTTATGAATCATTCCCCGCTTAATTAATTTCACTATACTCTCTTTAACACACTTCGCCTTTGTCTTTATGTCCATACCCTTTTTCAAAAATCCAAATTTGTCCATATTTAATGAATTTTGTATTTTCGCTAGGAAAATTTCATTTTTGTTACATTATGTAAAAAGGTATGTGATGTTGGCCAGCATCAAACTACGTTTATTAAGTTGGCAAAATCATCAAATATGGTACAAAAAAGCCCAATCTGGCTATTATGTAAAAAGGTATGTGATGTTGGCCATCATCAAACTACGTTTATTAAGTTGGCAAAATCATCAAATATGGTACAAAAAAGCCCAATCTGGCTTTGATGCTTATGTGGCATGATTATTTAATTTTTTTTATCATTTTTCATTTAATTTCAAATATTAAATAAAGGCGAAAAGTCATTTTTACCCTTCCTTCCCATTTAGTTTATTTTTTTTCTTTTTTTCTTTCTAAAAATATGTTTCTTTTTATTTTCTTTTTATGTAATACTAAAAATATTTTTAATACAAGTATTATAGAAATATATCTAAAAATATATAAAATATATTATGTACAACTTACCTAGATGTAAAATCAAAAAATAAATAAAATTATTATTTTTTAAAATTAATAAAAAATTTATAAACTAATCCATTCCTAAAAAGAGTATCCATTTCGTTCTCCACCATTACTTTCATCTCTACTGCAAAATTATTCTGTTTGTTCCAGCGAATGGAAACCGACGAGTGCACCCCTAATTTCAGGGGAAAAAATTCGGCCAAAAATCAAAAATCGGCGCCGGCTGCACCCCTCCTCCTTCGATCGGTCGGTGGCTGGTGAAGAACTGGCAAGGCGGCGGCGTTTTGCCCCCTACGAAAATCGACGGCCGGCCCAGCGGATGGAAACCGACGAGCGGGCGTAGGCGGCAGCGTGGACGCAAAGATCCTCTACTGGACCGCAACGGCGGCTGACGGAGATGGTGATGTCGATGGAGGGCCGCTGGGGTGGCCAATCGAAATCGGGTTGATTGGCCGTGGCTAATTAGGGTTTTGGTTTTCGGATATCGATCGGGACGCGGCTGATTTGGCTTGTTCATCGTGGGGTTGCTGGATTCCGTTCGGCCGGTGGTTGAAGGCTGGGGTCGTGATGATGATGGAGGATGTGGAGATGTTGCTGTTGTTTAATTTCTGTAGAGATGTTGCTGTTGTACATAATAATTTTGCTTGTTTAGAAATTTTGCTGTAGAGATGTTGCTTCATCCTTCATTGTACATAATAATTTTGCTTGTTTAGAAGTTTTGCTGTAGAGAATCTTTGTGTCGATTTTGATGTAGATAATCTTTGCTTGTTTAGAAATTTTGCTAGAGAAATTTATGAATGGATTAGTTTATAAAATTTTTATTAATTTTAAAAAAATAATAATTTTATTTATTTTTTGATTTTACATCTAGGTAAGTTGTACATAATATATTTTATATATTTTTAGATATATTTCTATAATAYTTGTATTAAAAATATTTTTAGTATTACATAAAAAGAAATAAAAAGAAAAATATTTTTAGAAAGAAAAAAAGAAAAAAAAATAAACTAAATGGGAAGGAAGGGTAAAAATGACTTTTCGCCTTTATTTAATATTTGAAATTAAATGAAAAATGATAAAAAAAATTAAATAATCATGTCACATAAGCATCAAAGCCCGATTGGGCTTTTTTGTACCATATTTGATGATTTTGCCAACTTAATAGACGTAGTTTGATGTTGGCCAACATTACGTACCTTTTCTGAAAAGTGGCTAACATAATATATCAAAAATGAAATTTTCCCTCTTTTCGCTTATGAAGCCCAAAAATGATATTCAGAATTGAGTGATTAATATCAATAACAAAATACTTGATAAGTTCAAAACAAAATATAATAAGATTCGGTCATGGTATGAAAACCTAAGTTTATTCGGGACTCTCAAGAAAAATTATTATAATTATATAATTATTGTTTTTGTAATCTTCAAATTTTGAATATGTACGAATAAGAAGATAACATATTGAAATAATCATCGATATATTGAATAAGCACTTGCAAGCGTTAGTAAAAATATTTTACAATACTGCCATAAAAGTTGTATTATTTGAATTATTTTTAGGTAAATTAAATGTTAAAAACAGGTCAAAATCATAAATGAGTCCTAATAATAGGCACAACTATAGCGGAATCATACTGAGTTTCTCTAAAAGAGATTAGATAAATTCAAAAGATAATGTAAAATAATGTCAACCATTTGAATATGGCTCCCGCAAATATCTAGCAGATCTATATTCCAATGGAGAGATGCTCAAAATCAAAGGAAATACTATTCGAAACAAAGTTACTTTTACACAAAAATAGGAAATCTACCAAAATTATAAGACTGAATGCATGAAGAATAAAGGATGATTGCCCATTACCACCTAAAGATTGATGGACATAATCAACCTCGAAGATCAACATGTTCTTGCAGAATCCTTTGCAGTAGTATGGACCGTGAATCTAATGATGAATCTACATGATCTCGATGTTCATTATATTTTTAATATCTGACTGCAAGTGTACGATGTTGATATAGATAATGATAATGAAAGTAGTATACACTGTAGTTTTGTAAATTTATGATTTTGAAAAGTGATGTTAAGTCTCGTGATAAACAACACCAGTCGTAACATCAACCAGTTTGAAACTGTAAACCTATAACACAACGAATGTTATGATTGATGTCAAGTAACACCAGTAACAACCTCAATCAGAGTAATACTAAATTTAACAGCAACGGAGTAAACAATAGATATAACACAACAATTAAACTTTTAGCCCATAAGTAAAAGTACTTACGGACTTGGGTATACAATCAAAGAGATATTTCACCGATTCTCATATTTGTATTTCGAAAATAACGGTATTCCGGTAATTGGAAACCCCAAAACTATATTACTTAAGATCAATTACAAGATATCTAAGTAACATATGAAAAACAAATGTATCAACACTTGATACAAAATACTTGTCGCTACGCTTGATATGATCTCCTCCGTTGATTACGCAACGTTGAAAATCTCTCGATTCTAAATTGCAGCTCCAAGTGGACTCCGTGCTTGTGTTCTGCTTCTTGTAATCGTCGAGTGTTTTCTGCCTTGATCTCTATTCCAACATATGTCTTGCGTCTTGATCTTCTCCTATAAATAAGACTCCTAGACTTGATGGACAAGTTAGAGATAACCTAAGAAGATTAAATAAAGTCCTAATCTCCACTTAGAAAACAAATCTAGAGTCCTAAAATATTTTGACCCCAAGAAAGGCAAATAAACAAAAAAGAATTATTGCCAAGAATAAAATTCTCAACAATCTCCCCCTTTTGCCTTTGTGAACAAAATACAAATGACGCAAGCAGAAACTTAAAAACTCCCACTAAAAAAACATCATTTAAACAAACCAACATCAAAACACATATTGCTTTTCAAAACCAGATAAAACACAAAGCTAAGGAACTCATTGACTGTGCTTCCTCTTCGATCGACGAGAGGATGCCGAAGTTCCTTCACCCTGGGCTTTCTTCGTCCTCAATATCCTTTTCCATTTCTTCAGCTTCTTCTTCCTCTTATCCTTGGTTAACCCTGCCAAAACCTCAGCAGCTGCACCATCAGCATCATCAACAACGTCATCACTTGCGGCGTCATTCTCTCCCCCTTTTTGTTCAGAGAGCAAAAGGGCCTCAAACCATGAACCTCGCACCACCTGGAGCTGTGCAATCTGGGTATCCAGTAGAATAACTTGAGCACGCACAGCCGGAGCAGGAAGACGAACCATGTTGGGACTGGTGTTAGGAATGCCAGAATCGTCACCAGGGGCAACACCAGCCCGAACAGGTGCCTGCCAAGGGAGATCCACCATACGTGCCCCAGCCAAGTGCTGGCTACGTAGGGTGAACCACTCAGCCTCCCCAGTAAGAGCATCATCCTCAGATAGCGTAAGGCCTTGATTCTACAGGATGTTGTAAATAAGAGAGGGAAAACAAAGAGAAGAAGCATTCTTGGAAGTGGCAAACCTGGTGATAGCATCAAAGACCTGTTGCCCAAAATTGAACTTGATACCCCGACCAAGTTTAAACAAGAACTGAGCTTGAGGTCGAGTCACCATGGTACGCCTCAGTTCCAAACAATTCATTAATTAAGTCCGGAGTAAAGGAATATACCATCTTCATTTATTTCTCTCCGGGGTGGCACTTTCTTATAATTCACAGATTTGGGATTAGCCACAGATGGCAACAAATTTGCATAAACCTCCAAGACGACATCATGAACAAACGACATGGCAGTAGAGTAGTGACAGACGAAAACATACCTCGGTGCTTAAAGAAAGCAATCAGATTTTGCTTTTCAAAGATATCAACTGGGACTTGGCGCTTAGCAATTAAGCCCCGGTTCTGATATTCCGAGAACAACTCCTCGGCTTCGCTCATCAGGAACTGCAGAGAGACTAGTTCCATGTTCTCAATCTCAATGGCCTGAGATGGAGCTTCATCAGAGTGGTCTGAGTCAGCAGATGTGATTGGTGCACCGCCAGATGAAATGGAGGTCGACTTAGTGGTTGGGGAAGGAACAGGATCAACAGCGGGTGATGTTGGCATTGGTGACAAATCACTGGACCCAACATCATCATTCTGGGCGGCAGCAGGCACAGTGCCCTTATTGGATGTTCGTAGATCTCGGAAAAGAATCTCGTCAAGGGATCGGGTGAAAACTCGAACCCAAAATCAGGTTCAGGTTTAGGGTGAACCTCAGGAATAGGAGTGGTAGGAGGTGTAGCTTCAGCAGGTCTGGAGGAACTGGAAACCTCTCCAGTGAAAAAATCAAGATTCACCAGTGCCTGTTCATCAGGCGAGTTCTGCGCACCGATAGGGAGCTCGAGAATTCTGCTCGGAGAAGACATCAAGTTGCAAAATCCAAAAAGAAAACAAAAAAGGGCAAATCGAGAGAGACTGTGAAGAAGTTAAGAGTTATGGAGTTTTAATTCCAGAAGGATTAAAGAGAAGTGGGATAAAAACGGTAAAAAAAACTGGACTCTTTAAACAAAAGAAAATGGATGTTGACCCTAATTTACCTATTATTCCAATTTAACCCACAAAGGATTTCTTTCCATCCAAAAAACCCACTCCCTCTTAATTTAGGACACATGATCTCCACTAAATCAACCAAAAATCCAAACCAAATCATACGTCCCTACAATCGCATAAAACTAAATTAGAGTTGGAATTACTAACCATCACCATAGTCGTAAAAATACGTATAGGGTGAAATTCCGCCTGCCACGTCAATCCTTGTATTACCTATCTAGCTCAATGATTATAACACCACTGAAACAACTGATCCACCGAACCCTCAACAAGATTAAAAGAGTTCAAAGTGAGAAGCAAGTACAAGTAACATAACACACAACAATATGGCATATTCACATAGTATGCATGTCTTAATTGATGCCTAAAATATATGACCTAAAAAGGTTAAAAACACACTTAATGGTTTCAGTGACTTGATCAGTGTTTCTTTTCATGATTGATGAGATTATAACCAACATTACTTCAGGTGATGTCAATGAAAACAGACCCCTTAACCCAAGTTAATGACTACGTCAAAATTGCTCAATGAGGTGAAATTTAAAGATTGGATCTTTTTAATCCAAATTTTCTTCATCTTTTTATAGACTTGAAGAGAAATTCTCTTAGCAATTGCTTTTAACACCCCTTGTTTTTGGACCTGGGAGAAAATCAGTTTCTGCGGGAAAGATTCACAATCACCTAATTCAAGAGGTTTAGTCTTTTGTCATCACTTTTATTACAACACATGATCTTTTTGCACCAAAAGCCAGACCCAATGCATTCATATTATGTATGAAACAGAAAAATAAAAATGCATGCAAAATATACAGATGTTGTGACTGATGACAGAATTGGACGTCAGAACATCAAACCCAACATGGACTAGACAATGCACATACCAAGATCTCTTCTCAAACGATAGAAGGTCTCAAAATCTAATGTATTTGTGAAGATGTCAGCTAGTTGATCGTCTGTCCCTACATGCTCAAGACTCACTGTTTTCCTCTCAACCAAGTCTCGGAAAAAATAATACCTGATGTCAATGTGTTTTATACGAGAGTGCTGAACGAGATTTTTTGAGATATCTATGGCACTCATATTGTCACAAAGTACGGTCAGAATACTACTATGGAGACCGTAGTCTTCAATCATCTGGTTCATCCACAAAAGTTGAGTACACGCACTTCCAGCTGCGATATATTCAGCTTCTGCTGTAGAGAGGGATATACAGTTTTGTTTCTTACTGTACCATGAAACCAGGTTACTACCCAAAAAGAAACATCCTCCAGTTGTACACTTCCTATCTACAACATCACCTGCCCAGTCTCTACTGAATTGATCCAGCTCTTCTTGCAAAGTCTTGATTCAGAAATCATCCTTTAGAGCATCCTCTACTCGCTTTGGCTCTGTTATGGAAAGAAACAAGGATTCTCGAATTTTAGTACAGTTAGTGAACAAGCAAACAAACTTTACAATTTTAATGAAATTTATTTGTCGCTTTCGTGTACTTCTTTCATCGAGATCCCCAATGATTTGATCCGTAGGATGGTTCTTCTGGATTCTTGAGGGAATATTCCTCTGATGTAAATCAATAAGTTACATCAATAGGTTCAACTAGACCGTCCTCATCTGAATCTGTAGCTTTATCCTTGGACAATCTTTCCACCATCTTGTACCTGCCGAACACATCATCAATTATTTGGTAACAATTGTCAGAAGTCCTCTGACCAGTGAGGATACAAGCACCATCCTCGTCATAGACTTCACACTTTTCACGATTAAACTTGACATCGAAATCACCATTACATAGTTGGCTTATGCTTATCAAGTTTGCTGTTAGACCTTCAACCAGCAAAACATTCTCCAGCTTTACAATACCAGAGACATGAAGGTTTCCTTGGCCAATGATTTGGCCATTTGCACCTCCACCGTATTTCACTTTCCCTCCATTAAATTCAACAAGATTTGAAAGGAGGTCTTCAGATCCAGTCGTGTTCTTGGAGCATCCACTGTTAAAATACCATGCTCCTAGAACGTGAGACTTTAAAGAAGTGTAGATCATATTGCACTTGATCTCACTCTTTTTCACCCAAACTTATTTAATTATTGTGTTGGCTTTGATGTTGGAATTATGGAAACTGTCACGGGACGCAACATGCTGATTTGTCCTCTGAAACTGATTTTTCTTGCCCGCTTTCTTCCAGTAGAAAGGACGAATATGAGCAATATCGCCACAGTGATGACAAACATACTGCCTTCTTCTCTTTTTGTGACGCTTGGTCGTCTTCACGTCTTGGGCAGTTTGTTCCAATTGCTGTTTAGGTTTAAACCCAATCCCGTGCTTTGTGGATTTTGGAAATGACATTCCCAGAATTTCATCTAACTTTGCAGTTACCTTGTAGAGATTTGATAGAGTATCTTGGGCCTTCTTTAAATCGATCTTTACTCGTTCTAATTCCGAGTCTTTTCTTGAGAGAGAAGATTCCAGATGAGTAATTATTTCCACTTGATCATCCTTCTCATGGGTGAGTTTTTCAACCTTGATCATGAGAGCTTTCACCTTTAGAACCTGATTTCCCCAACTTGCAAATAATTCGTCATACTCCATGCACAGTTTCTTATACTTGTCAGTTGTTTCTTCAACTTCTGCATTTAGACACAAGATGTTGGAATTGATGTTGCCAACTTGTATGTCGCCATCCCAGACAACATTAGCGAACAATGCAGGAACTGACTTAGGTGAGTCAGAGTCACCTTCATCTTCATCAAACTCCTTTGCAATCAGGTTCTTTTTCCTCAATATGTTAGCACATTCGTTTTTGTAGTGTCCCCAACCTTTGCACTCGTGACATTGAACTTCATTGAGAGCTTTAGGGGAATTTGATGTCTTGGACTCGGACGATGAGGGCTGATAATTAGAAAGATTTGGAAATGTCCCACTAATGTTGTTTCTTCTTCTTAAATGTTTGTTGAACTTTTGAGTGATCAGAGACACTTCTTCCTCTCCAAGAGTGGTATTTTTGGTTTTGTCCAATAATTCTCTCCAATCAACAACTTCACTGTCGTCATCAGAGTTGACATCGGTAGTGAGGACAACATTATTCTCTTTCGAGTTAGAACCAAGATGTTCCATATCGAACGTTTTGAGCGATCCAACCAATTCACCGAAATCTAAACTATCAGTGTCCTTCGATTCTTCAATGGCAACCACCTTGACACTGAACTTCTTTGAAATGGATTTAAGTAATTTTCCTACAAGGCGTGAATTGGACACGGCCTCGCCAAGTTCTTCACATTCATTTGCAATCTCCGAAAGTCTCATGGCATAGTCCATGATTGACTCTTTTTCATCCATCCTCATCGCTTCGAAGGTAGCAGTCAGCATTCTCAGTCTTGACCTCTTCACACTTTGAGATCCTTCGCACACCCTCTGCAACGCATCCCATGCATCCTTTACTGACTCGCACTCTTTGATCACTTTGTAGTAGTTTGAGTCACCATATCCACAAAGGGTGTTGTTGCACTTGGAATTCCTGTTTGAATCAGCTATTTCATCAGTGGTCTAGTCTATTTATTTCTTGGAGAAAGTTTCTCCATCAGTATCAGTAACTCGTGGATTCTCCCATCCAACCAGAATGGTTCTCCACGCTCGTTCGTTGATATTCTTGATATGCCACCGCATCCTCTGCTTCTAGAGAGAGTAATTCTCTCCGTTGAGGATAGGAGGTCGCGGAGTCCCTTGAGTGTCTATAAGTCAATGAATCTACAAAAATAAGGATCGAAATACTTAATGTCAAGTACCCTTCTCTGGTGCCAATTGTAGTTTTGTAGATCTATGATTTTGAAAATTGATGTTAAGTCTCGTGATAAACAACACCAGTTTTAACATCAACCAGTTTGAAACTGTAAACTTATAACACAACAGATGTTATGATTGATGTTAAGTAACACCAGTAACAACCAGAGTAATACTAAATTAAACAGTAGTGGAGTAAACAATAGATATAACACAACAATTAAACTTTTAGCCCGTAAGTAAAAGTACTTACGGACTTGGGTATACAAACCCGCAAACTATATTACTTAATCGTTTAAGATCAATTACAAAATATCTAAGTAATATATGAAAAACAAATGTATCAACACTTGATACAAAATACTTGTCGCTACGCTTGATATAATCTTCTCCGTTGGTTACGCAACGTTGAAAATCTCTTGATTATGAATTGCATCTCCAAGTGGACTCCGTGCTTGTGTTCTACTTCTTGTAATCGTCGAGTGTTGTCTGCATTGATCTCTATTCCAGCATATGTCTTGCGTCTTGATCTTCTCCTATAAATAAGATTCCTAGACTTGATAGACAAGTTAGAGATAACTTAAGAAAATTAAATAAAGTCTTAATAAGAAATAAATCTAGAATACTAAAATATTTTGACCCCGAAAAAAGCAAATAGACAAAAAAGAATTATTGTCAAAAATAAAATTCTCAACATCACGTGAATCAGTGTTATAAAAGTAATGAATATTGTAATCGTGAAACTTATTGTTATTTAGACTAACGAAAATAAATATTGTTTATCAAGTAACTAATGAAAAATAATAGTGGAACAATAATGACGAAATACTTCATGGTTCAATTTCAATTGTAGTTCAACGAGACTTCCTCTTAATTGCTTCATTACTTCTTGTTAGACTCAATTCTACAAATCACAATCACAAAAGTAGAATAAATCGACGAGGTCATTGAACTGTTAATTATATTTAAGAAATAAATTTCCATTTGATTTACAATTCCAAAATGTTCAAAAAATTTCGTGTGTTCACAATTAATACCAAATTCATTAATGCGTATGGTGTGTTCCAATTTAATGTTAAACTTCCTCTCTCTCAATTTATTATTCATTCAAATAGAAATACATAGAATAACTTTTAGAGTGCTGACATACTCTTTTTAATCGTATATTCATATTTGTAAGATGAAAATTCATTAATTATCAAAATAATGTAAATAATTATTTTAGAAAATATGATTTTTGATTTTAAAAGTATCAATATTTGCTAAAACGTATATTTTACTCTCGTGCGGAACTATCACCAGCACATCAAACTTGTGGAAAACTTTTATTATTGATTCATTATATTGGCCACATTTCAAAAAAAGTATGTGACATCACTAAGTTGGAAAATTCCTAAAAAAGAGTCCAAAATAAGCTCGAGCGAGCTTTTTTTGCTGACGTGGCGTGATTCAATATTTTTTTTTCATTTTTCTTTAATTTTAATTATTAAATTTTAAAAAAAATTGAGGAAGATTCTTATTTTGGTTCACTATATTGACCACATTTAAGAAAAAGATACGTGATATTGATTCGTCAAACCACGTCTGCTAAGTTGACCAATTGATTAAAAAGGATCCAAAAAGAGTTCGATCGATATTTTTTGCTGATGTGGTATTACTTTATATTTTCTTATCAATCTTTTTTAAATACAAATATCATATTGAAGACAAAATCTATTTTGCACTCCTTTTTTCTCGTTTTTCTTTTATCTTTCCTTTAATTTAATTAATAAAAATCATTTATAAATATAAAGATATAATATAAATTAAAAAAATATAATAAATATAGAAATTTTAAAAGTCATTTATAAGAGATTTTCTCATATAAATTTATAGATTTTTGAGATTCATTTTATATTTTATATTTATCTCCGAGTATATTAGTTTTTTATTATTTAGAAAATAATAATAAATCATATAAATTAGTATATTTATTAATATTTTTTAAGATTTATTTTATATTTTTATTTATCGCTAATTTCTTAATTTTTAATTAATTAAGAATTTATTAATTTAATTAAAGGAAATGAAAATGGAGGCAAAACAGGTTTTTGTTATAAATTTAATGTTTATATTAAAGAAGAATGATAATAAAACATAGAATTGCGCCATGTCAGGAAAAAAAAAAAAAAAACGCAATTTTTTTATTTATTATTATTTTTTTTTATGAATTGACAATCTCACATACATTTTGTGGATTGTGGCCAATATAATGAACCAAAATAAAATTTTTCTAATTTTTTGTTTTCAATTTAATATTTGAAATTATAGAAAAATGATAAGAAAATATTTAATCATTCTATTTCAGTAAAAAATCCAGATCGAGCTTTTTTAGAATTTTTTTAAGAATTAGCCAACTTAGCAGACGTTGTTTGATGCTAACTAACATCATATACCTTTTTTAAAATGTAACAAATATATTGGACCAAAAAAAAAAAAAAATTCCTCAAACTTTCTGATTTTGTTATATTTCCAATGGTATCATTCTTGTCATTGAAGAGAACCTTTTTCGCTATTAAGTTTTTGATGAGAGAATCATATTCTTTAAAATTTAAATGCCAATATATTTTGGATGAGAAAAAATTAATATTATTTATAATTTAAATGATAATATATTATACGGAGTACTTAATATCAAAGTATTTTGTCACACTTTGAGAGTTCATTTTATATGGTAGTGATACAACAAATATTAATGTCGGTATGCACGTCGAGTAAGGTCAGTTAAATGAGCGACCTCTTTGAGGAAATTGTCGAGCTTTTATGAGTTTTGAGTGGTGGCAATATTCTTAAATCAAGTCGGATAAAAGGAGGTGGGCTTAATACACCTACGATAAGATGAATATGGTCTATGGGCCCCGTAAGGCTGATATGGTAGGTATGGTAAAGGTTTTAATGACACATTAGTTATTAAGGTAATTTAACAAAGGGACGAGAGTTCTAATTATTATGTTAACTTAGCATAATGGGAGAGAATCATAATTCAAATTCGATGAGTTTATTATTATGGAATAATAGGATAAATAGGAGACGAAAACCCTAAATTGGGAACACTTCTCTTGTATATATAAAGAGGACAAAGGCCTCAATTCTATTTCAAGTTTATTATTACTTCTTTCTCATAAGAGCTCTTGTTTACCACTACGAATATTAACTTAAGCATCGGAGGGCCTACGCTGGGGCTGTCCGGCTTATATTTTATTTTGAGGTCACTCGCATTCGAGAAGGTAGTTCGAGGAGTCCTGACCTCTTTCTTGGTGAGCTAATATTTTTGGTCGCATTAAATGACGCCGTCTTTGGGAATACGAGTGACATTGAGCATTGAGCAAAAGACGTGAAAATCATCCAAAAAATAAACATGAAGGAAAGAAACATAACACCATGAGTTCTAAATTTCATAGAGTCGGGGCAAGACGGATATTTGGGAAAAACAATGCCCTCCCCCTGCAAGCGTACAAGTACTACCAAAAGACGCGGATGAACACGTGGACAGAAAAATACAAGGGCCAGAGAAAGAAGGCGAGAAGAGCACATAAGTCGGGGGAAAAGATAAGCCCACAAAGGCAACACAACAGAAGAATTAATTTAGGCACTAAGGAATGAGAGGAATTACCAAAGCATCAGGCCTACAACATTAAAAGGGATAGCTTCAAAAATTGATCAACGCAATACCTAGCTGATACGACATCAAATATTTAGGTCGTCATGCACGTCGAGTGAAGTCGGTTAAATAAGGGGAGCGACCTCTTTGAGGGAATTGTCAAGCTTTTATGAGTTTTGAGTGTTGGTGATGCTCTTAAATCAGGTCGGATAAAAGAAGGTGAGCTTTATATGCCTACGATGAGATGAATATGGCCTATGGGCCCCGACGGGCTGATATGGTATTGTATGGGCCCCGATGGGCTGTAGGTATGGTAAAAGTTTTAATGGCCCATGGTTTTTATGAAATTTAACAAAGGGACGCTAGTTTCAACTATTATGGTGTTTATTATGAAATCATATGGTAAATAGGAGACGAAAAATCCTAAATTGGCAACACGTCTCTCGTCTATATAAATAAAACACATGCCTCAATTTTATTCCAAGTTAATTATTCCTACTTTGTCATATATCTCTCGTTTACCACTATATACGGATATTGACTTATGTATCGGAGGGCCTACGACATGGCTGTCCGACTTAGATTTGTTTTACATGTCGATCGTATACGAGAAGGTAGTTCGAGGAGTCGCGATCCCTTTTTTGTTAAGCCAATCTTTTTGCTCGCATAAGGCAAAAGAAAATCAGTCTTACCTGTCCTATTAAAAAGTCGCAAATCCCTACTTTTCTTGAAAGTAGCTAATTCTTTCAAATTCATTGGATCCCTTTCCGCGCTTTTTCGCGCTTTTTCGGAGAAAGAAAAAGAAAGAGATTTTTTTTTTCTTGAGTTTGTTTTTTTCTCTAATGTGGCTTATGAAAACTAAAGCAAGAAGGGCCTTCTAAGCTTATTTCATAAAGGAAAATAGATTTGATATGAATATTGACTAAATATAACTGTATTCAATTTTGTTTTGTATATAGAATGAAAAATACTTTTGTAAGATCGGTATCAAGTGAACCATTTTATTTTCAATATTTTAAAACTCTTTTGTAATATTTTAACACATTATTACTATTATAATTTTTAATTATATTCTGTGACACTTTAATTTAAAATATTTTAATCATCTTTTTATTATATTTATATATAACCCACTGTGAGACCACATAAAAATTAGATAGAGTATGATTTTTGAAAATAACAATAGAAAGTTGAGATTTAAGTCACACTAACTAATATGACAGAAGACACACTCATATAGATTTGATATATGAATCTTGCTAGATAGAATTGTATTTACACTGCTTTATTTTAGTAAATAGAATTAGTATGCCTTTTGACTAAATGAATACAATTATTATAAATCTTGACTAAGTAGAATTGTATCAAGATTATTTAGTATATAGAATTGATATGCCTCTTGACTAGTTAAATGAATAGTATTCATTTTTTAAAATATAGAATTGACAGGAATCTTAGCCAAATATTCTAATAATTATCCTATGGTAAAATGGATGACGTTTATGTCCAATCCCGACTAAGGTCAACAACCTTACGAGTGTCAATTCTCCTAAAGTCGGGCTTGGACATATATGTCATCCAGTCTACGACATTTCAAGTTTCACGCATATACAGAGATAACAAAGCTTAAAAAAAAAGGAAAAAAAAAAAAGAAAAAAAAGCAACACCCTCGTAGACTTTATCCGTGTTTAATATTTTAATATAAAATCTAATGTTATTAATAATATCCATTAACTTTAACTGTTTTACTTACAAAATGTTTATTACTAACATTTTATAACCTTTGTCGCTTATTTTAATTGAGTTGAGCTTATAGCAAGTTTTTCGCAAATCGGACACAATCAGAATCAAGCTCTAGTGAACTTGTATCTTTATACATATCTCATCTTTGTATGAATCTAGTCAAGCTCTTTCCATTTTTTGTTCTCCCAACTTCCTATAAATATATACACTTGACAAGTTAAAGACGCACACACTATAACCAAAATCCTCGTTACAGCCAATCATGACTCTTCATAAATTATTATATGCTCTCATATCCCTGTTTTCTCTCTTCTCCGAACTAGCCCAAACAAGTAGTGAAGTGAAATCATACATAATCCACGTGAAGAAGCTCGATGGCAATATTCACACAACAAATTACCATAACTCATTTCTGCCAGCTGTTACAACCAGTGACGATTCATTGCTTTACTCGTACAACCATGCGATAAGTGGCTTTGCAGCAAGACTCACTGCTGAAGAAGTCGAAGCCATGAAGGAGAAAGATGGCTTTATTTCGGCACATCCAGAGATGATGTACCAATTATCGACAACCCATTCTCCTAGTTTCCTTGGGCTGCAACCAAGAAAGGGATTATGGAATCAATCAAATGAAGGCAATGGCGTTATCATCGGAGTTCTTGATACTGGAGTTTTCCCAAGCCACCCTTCGTTTAGCGATGTAAACATGCCGCCAGCGCCTCTTAAATGGAAGGGGGAATGCGAATTTCCGAATAAAACAGATTGTAACAACAAACTCATTGGGGCGCGATTCTTTAATCATGCCGCCAAGTTAGATGAAGATTCACCACTAGACCAAAATGGACACGGGACCCAAACGGCTAGTGTGGCTGCTGGTGTGTTTGTCGAAAATGCTTGTGTTCTCGGCAGTGCATGTGGGACAGCGGTCGGGATGGCACCTCAAGCCCACTTGGCAATATACAAAGTTTGTTCCCAATCAGGTTGTTCTAATATTGACATACTAGCTGGTCTTGACGCTGCCGTTGAGGACGGAGTGGACGTCCTCTCTTTGTCCCTTGGCTCGGCTTCGAATCCGTTCCACGAGGACCCCATTGCAATAGGAACCTTTGCAGCGGCCATGAAAGGAATATTTGTAAGTTGTTCAGGTGGGAACCGTGGCCCTTTCAAGAAGTCAATCCAAAACGAGGCCCCTTGGGTTTTGACGGTTGGGGCGAGCACAATTGACAGAAGGCTTAGGGCCACAGCAAAACTTGGAAATGGGCAAGTATTTGATGGCGAATCTGTTTATCAACCAAAGGACATTCCAGTTGGAAAGATGCTGCCTCTCGTCTACGGTGCGTCCTGTCGTAAATTATCTGATGTCAAAGGGAAGGTGGTTTTGTGCGACGGAGCTGAAGACATCTATCCATTGGATCAAAGCTGGGAAGTGAAAGATGCCGGTGGGACCGCAGCGATCCTGGTCAACCTAGAACAATATGGGTATAGCACTTACGCAGAAGCTCATGTTCTTCCAGCCACAGAAGTGTCGTATATGGCTGGCCAGAAAATAAAAGCCTACATCAACTCAACAAAATCACCAATGGCAACAATCCTGTTCGGTGGTACAGTAATCGGAGATCCATTGGCTCCAACTGTTACTGCATTCTCCTCCAGAGGGCCTGGCTTGCAGATTCCAGGGGTTTTAAAACCGGACATAATCGGACCAGGTGTAAACATTCTTGCCGCGCGGCCATTTCATTTTGACGCCGACACATCAGACTCGAAACTGACATTTGTTGTCGGGTCAGGCACATCATTGTCTACCCCCCACCTCAGCGGCGTGGCAGCTCTGCTCAAAAGGGTACACCCGAATTGGTCACCAGCAGCCATAAAATCAGCTATTATGACTACAGCTGGTCTTGTGAATGCTGGAAAAACAGCAATTCTGGACGAAAAGCTCACCCCAGCAGATGTTTTTGCGACGGGCGCTGGGCATGTTCACCCGTCTAAGGCAACCGATCCTGGTCTAGTTTACGATCTGGAACCGGATGATTACATTCCCTTCTTATGTGGCTTAGGCTACACCGACAAACAAGTTGGAACAATTGCACATAAATCAGTCAATTGCACGTCGAAAATCCCTCAAGGACAGCTAAATTACCCTACATTTTCCGTTTCGCTCGGATCGTCTCAAACATTCAAGAGGACTGTGACTAATGTTGGTGAGCCTTCTTCATACTATTTTGCAAAGATTGTTGCGCCGAAAGGAGTGAAGATTACTGTCAAGCCTTGGCAGCTGTGGTTTTGGAGGGTGAACCAGAAAGCAACATACACCGTGACATTTAGCCGCAGCAGCAACATGACTAATACATATTCAAAAGGGTATTTGCAGTGGGTTTCCAGAAAACATATTGTGAGGAGTGTTATATCAGTCAAGTTCACTGGAGACGCGTGATTTGGGTACTCAAGTCTCTGTATCACTTTTCAATAAGAAGGAACAGAGGAGTTACTCTGTTCTTGGTGTACTCCTTGTCAAGCATGAATATTGTTCATAATAAAATGAGGACATAAATTTCACTTTATTACCACATTTATACTTTCAATTGTGTCACTTCACCCCCGAGTACTCCCATTTCCTTATCTTACCTCACTTCACCCCTTATTCTCCTCCCTCTTCCTGAAATATGTATACAGGTTATAAAATGAACTATGCCCGCTTGTGAACTATTTGAAACCCTACTGATTAAAACTTGCTCAACCTCGTTTAATAGAGCTCATTAATATTAATGAACCAAACTCAAACTTAACAATATTTATTTCATTATCTCTCAAGTAGGCTTGTTAGTGGACTCCAGTTAGAAAACTCGTATAATTTAAATTAATAATATGATTTTAATTCAAATAGACTCATTTCTTTGAAAATCTTATATATTATGCATTTTGGATATATATCTGTCTATATATATATATATATATATAGGGTTGGGTTCAAATCATGTCAATATTCTAAGGACTAAATTAATTTTTAAAAAGTACAACGGATATATAACTGCAAATTCAAAAATTTATAATAAAACTCAAATCTTCAATGAACCATAATTTTTTTAACTTTTATTCATTTTTAATGAAATATATATCAAATTAATCACATTCTCAAAATCTACGATTTAAGATACATATTGCATATTWAAAAATGTAAAAATAAATAAATATAATTAAATTTAAAAATCTGAATATTAAAAGCATTGTATATGACTATTTATAGCACTACACAAGTCTTCAGCAGTGTTTTTTTTTTTATGTTGTCAATTCTAGTTTTTTGGAGTGCTTTCTTAATATTGTTGCGGTACTTTTTTTACTACACAACCAAAAAACCAAACAACCAATCAACAGCCCCATCACCGTCGCCACCCGGTGCCCCTGCCAATTTCTCCCAGAAGCACCAGGGTATTCCTCTAAAAAGCACCGGGGCCCCAATTCAAAAAGCCCTTGGTTGCCACACAATGCCCCTGCCGATTTCTCCCCAAAGCACCGGGGGATTTCTCCCAAAAGCACCGGAATCGACTGGAAATCTAACTTCTCCCTCAAACCACCAAAATCCAACCCCCTTTGGATACAAGAATCTAGAAAAAACTATTGTATATTTCCCTGAACACGTGTTCATATTTAAAGGTCATCAAAACTAATGTTCAAACCCACAAACAAACAATGGAATTAAACTGCAAGTATCACGTCCCAGTACACATATGACCAAAACTCAATATAAACCCAACAAGAACAACCAAGGACAAAAACAATGAAAAGAACACAGTTAACACATGCATTCTCATGTACAGGTAACTATACATACCACAAACGTTAGGCAACCAAAACAACTAGTTAGGAAAAAAATACAGTAGAAAATAATATTGGGCAGCGGCTGGAGGAGGAAGCTGGCGGCGACGGCGGGAATCGACTGGAGCGTGACCACCGCCGAGGGCTACGACAGGGCCAGCGTCTCCCGTCCAAGCCAAACCACCACCACCGCCGACCAAATACATCGCCATCACCCATCACCGAGGGCCCAACTCACCACCTGAATAACGCCACACCTCTCACAGCCTGATTCAAACCCGGGACCCAACAACCCCCACGTCGAGCAGCGGAGGCGACGGCTCAAGAGGCTGATTCCGGTGACCAAACTTCCTCACCTCCCTTAACTCATCGACGGTGGCAGCGGACTGGAATCAACACGCCGGGCCGCCGACAGACACGAGAAGCCAGTCGACAAATTCTTCGCCGCCGCCGTCGATTTTCGGAGAAGGCGGAGAGGTCGCCTGCAGATTTAAGCCGGAGCCGCGGCGGATCGGCGTCGTTAGGGTTCGAAAGCAAGTGCTCTTCGATCGATTTTTCATTTTCTGAGTCCAAAAAAATCGAATCTTTCTCGGCGGTTTCGGTGGTGGGCGGTGGTGAGATTGAAGAGGCAGTGGAGGGTTTGCAGGAAAGGTAAAAGTCGGAGAAGATGAGCGCCGCGACGGCGGTAGCGAGGGTGCCTACTCTTTCGGCCGCCGGCGACGACCATGATTGGAGAGGGGTCGGCCGATTTTGCGGATGCTAGGGTTTGGGTTCATGGTTTGGGGGAAAATACGGGAGGGGTTGTGAATTTAACTTGATTAGGAGATTGTAAAATTACATAAAAGTCCTTCTCCTTCCGTATATATAATTTAATGAATTTAAAAAATAGAAAAAATCTGATCCACACATATTATTAGATCTAAGGTTAGGATTGGTCCCTAGGTTAGCATATATTTGACGTGATTCTCATTTGAACCTAATCATATATATATATATATATATATATATATATATATATATATATATATATATATATATATATCCTCCATGTTGTTAATAGTGTTAACTATTAAAGCTGATGTGTCGAAAGAAGAGCGTTCTGGGGCTGATGTGGACCAATAAAATTTCTCTAAAAATCACGTGTCGGGCTGTGGTTAATAGGGGGTCTATTTTGGGAGGAGGCCAAATCTTTGATCGGGTATAAATAACAACTTTTTTTTATGTTAATTTCACGAACAAAGCGTAAGGTTCGTCTCTGAGGCGCCGCTCTCCTTATTTTTTTTTCAGATTTGTTTTTCTCATTGTTATTTACCAAGATTTTCATGAATTATTCTCCATATCCGGCCGCAGCATTGAGAATTATTCTTCACAAATTATTTTTCTGCTATTTTCGATTGTTTAGTTATTTTTCTTCATCCTTTTTATTTTTTCCCAGATTTCGCGTCGACTTGATTGTCAGGAATTCCCCTAAGAAATTATTGGTTCTTTTAATTGTTTCTCATACTATCGAAATCGAGAATTACCCTACCTTCATCTCCTTTCTTAAAAAAGGCAAAGTCCACATCAACACCAGTAAAGTAGTTAATGAAAAAAAGACTAAGCCCACATCAAAACCAGTAAAGTTAATCAAAGTAGCTGGTACAATATTTACAATCTCCGAAAAGACATTCTTATGGCTTCCAGTTCCATTCCTCTGCTCTCCATAGACGACGACAATGTAAGTTCAGTTCATCAATTCATAACTTAAGGTTTTTTTTTTAAATTTAATATAGGTCATCGAATTAAACTTTTGAATGAAAATCTGGGTATTATATTTTCTCATGCATTTTTGGAATATTGGGGATTTGATTGGGAAGCAGCTGTGCAAGCAATTGACGTGGTGTGCCTGGCAAATGTTGCTGAAAAACCTACCACCTCCATTTCTAATTTTAATTCTAACTTTAATTGTAATCCCCAAAATTATTTGGACGAGCAAAGGGATAAAATGATGTTAAATTTAGTTCTGTTACTTCAACTAGGCAATCTACATTAGATAAATTTGTTGAGCTTTCTTTTGGAATTTCGAAGAAACCCATGGGGGATTCCGAATTTCCGAATGGGTCATGTCAAAATGTTAGTAATGATGATGTTATTGTTAATAAGAATGGTGGTGATGTCGCTGAATGTGAATATATTGAAATGCTTAATTGGTTTGTGAACATTCTTCCAAGACTTGGAATTACCCAGGTTGTTTTCTTCTCTAAGGCTGATGTTATTAGAAAAATTCCATCAATTTCATGTTTTGTTGCTTAGTGTTAATGTGGATTTTTTAAGATTTCAGATACATTCCAAATTTGAGAAATGAGAAAATATTATAAGTTTATGAAAAGATAGAATTTATAAATTTGTAGATATACTCTTATTCTTGTTGGGGGTTTTTCTTTTTCTTGCAGTGAATGTCCCTCATCGTGATTATCAATATTCTATCACGAGGACCGCACTGTTTTCCAATACATTAGTTGTATTGCCAACCGGACTTGGAAAAATTGTTATTGCTGCAGTTGTAGATCTTTCAATATCAAATCTATTTTCTTTTTCTGCGGATTTTGTCAATATACTCTCAAATTCTAGTATCAAGGCCATATTTACAATTTAATCTTATATAAGTTATTTTCGATCCAATATCAATTTGCAAACAAATTTTTAGAGAAATAATTCGAATCCTACTTCTATTTTTCATTGATCCAGATCGCTGCTTCGAGTTCGTGGCTGGATCTACATAAGGTTTTCTCAAAAGTTTTCTCTTTCCTGAGTAAGATTATCTAGTGAGCTTTAGATTTGATTACCTCTTTCAAATTACCTCTTCATGGGAGACTTTGTTGGTGAGTTTAACATTCTCCATGAGATTTTGGTAATTTATTAAGAACAGATGTTTCATGATCTTTATTTGTGTGTATGCATATGAATTAAATATTAAGTATATTTAAAGTATTTTTATTTTGACTTGGATTATAATGCGGATTTTTTTCAAGACAGTGTGGTTTCTGTTTTAATTTATTTTATGGCTTTTATATACTTTAAATTTTCTTCAGAAATTAACGTCAGCCAGTAACATATCTCCAAAAATTTTCTTCTTCTTTTTTTTGATTCGATTAAGTTTATATTTCATATATTGCAGTTGATCCCTCTATTCGAATGATTAACAAATCTGAAATTCCAGTAGTAAATTGCAGATCTGGATTTCTTCCATTTTTAGAATTCTTCGATTTATTTATTTATATCAATTTAACACTTTATATTTTTCTGATCTTGCAGTTCCATTTGTATCAATTTTTTAAAAAGGAATTAAACAAGGCGGAATGAACAGAGGCCCAAACAGCAGATAAGCAAACATTCCGGAATCAAAGAATAAGGCAGAATCGAATAATAAGGCGGAATAAACAACAACAGTTGAAATTTCTATTTTTTGGGGGGTTCTTATATGGATCCGTCGATCTGGAATAATGGTTCATTTCGTTTTTATATTGGTCAGAATTATTTTATATAGACCCAAATTCAGAATCAAAAAATCATCTCTTCCTATTTTTGCCTTTGCAGCCGTATTGTTTTCTTAGGTTTTGTATCATGCTTCGCAATATCTCAAGATTTGGATTCTTAGAATATGGTTGTAGAAAAGCGCACACGGTAATATATACACACAAAAAAATATGTGCGCAATATTCGGTTTGATCTTTTTCCACCAGAGTTTATCCCTTTCTATTTAAGGTTTTGTAATTTCCGTCCATTTTCCACTAATTTTAGGGTTTTAAGATCGGGGAATTTTTTTTCTCACATCCTGATCCTCGATTTCCAATTCTCTCGATAAATAACTTGATCGACAGGTATTATGTTTCCATCTGACTTTGTTTTAATATTTCCGGCTTCTTTTATTGCAATGAATTTTGCCTTTTCCAGGTTGCGAGAAGATAAAGCAATTGAAGCGATAAAACACGCTTTGAAAGCTCTGAAAAAGCGGCATTTACTAGAAGAAGGAGCTCATTCGCCTGCTATTATCGCTATCTCTCGCCCGATTGTGTCACAGGTTACTGAAAGAGGATTTTATTTATGTTTACATCAATTTTATGGTTCCATTTTACAGTCTTGATATTGGAATTTGAAGTCTTTTCACATGAGTTTGAAATATTTGAAGTTAGATGTACAGTGAAAATTTGTGTTGGATTTTGATTATGTTAAAGCTTACTAGAGTGTGTTTGTGTTTTAGTCTCTAATAAGCAGAAAATTAATGGATTACTTTCAAAGATAAGATCGGTGAATGCATATCAACATCATATAATCATTGACATATTAATCTTAAGTTATATTAGACTGTCTTTTATTTGAGTCCTAAGCTTATGGCAATTAAGTTTACCAAACCATGTTTGTACGCTGGATTTAGATTTCTTGGCCGTTGGAAAATGTTTCTTGATTTTTATTTTTTTTGATCTTCTGATGTTCATTAATTCGCTGCTGTTTTGGGAGATTTTGTTGTATAGGTTTTTGAAAATTTGTTAAATTTGCGCGGTTATTTAGGGAATTTTTTTTCTGAAAAGCCGTTGGTTTGCGGTTATGAGATTTTGTTGATTTTTGAAAGTTGTTAATTGTGTGTTTTCAGTCTGACTATAAAGATTTCTTGTGGTATGAAGGTTGTGGCACACTTCAATGAGATCATTACCAGATCGCTTTTGGAGGGAGCTTTGGATACTTTCAAGAAGTACTCGGTTAAAGAAGAAGACGTTGTTGTTAGTCTACATGATTTCCCATAATGTTTCATTTGGTCACTGCATATGAGTATTAACATCTATCGATCAATACTATAAGCTGCTAATGCATTTGGTAGTGAACATTTTTTTCCTACAGTGGTTATGCCAAACACATATGCCCCGAAATTAAATAGATTTAAGAGCAGTTATCTTTTGAATTCGTTTTACATATGCATAGATATTAATTTGCTAAGATATCTTTTTTCTGGGTGAAGTATCCTTTGTTTTAGTAGGTTGGATTTCAGATAATCTCATGCTGAAGTAATGTTTTTTTTTTTAAATTATTATTTTTTAAATCCTTGTGCACTAGGTTATCTGGGTTCCTGGTGAATTTGAAATTAGTGTGGTAGCAGAGAAACTTGGGAAGTCACGAAAATACCAAGCAGTTTTGTGCATTGGAGCTGTGGTACAGTTGGAATCCTATTTATGTTCTTTTACACTTGGGTTTTCGTGGAAGTAGAGTTGAAATTTTTTTACAGTAGCTTTTTGGTCTCCTTATTTTCTGTCAGCGCTATATCACATTTACTTACTAATGATTTATCTCTTTTTGTAACTTTTCTGACCAATAGATTAGAGATGATACGACCCACTATGATGCGGTCGATAATTCAGCTGCTTCTGGAGTACTATCAGCTGGTCTAAATTCAGGTTAATTTAAGTACTACATAATGATTAATGCATTAGAAAATGAACTCTCTACATAAATAAAACACTTTTTTTTTGTATTACTAGAAAGAGAAAAATGAAACATCTAAGGAAAAAGAAACTAACCCATTGAAATCTCTTGAATAAATGTAAGTGTCTAAATTGGGTATCTATATTTAAAATCAATTTTCAGTGTCTGGTATGCTTAAATGTAAGTTGGAAAGAAAAAAGGAAGTGAACTTTTGATAAGCAAACACAGGCTTACGTTTCCGTTTTCATGATTCCGAATGATGTTCAAATCATTTTCTTATTTTCGTATAATAAAGCATGTCAATGACCTCTTCCAACACCACCTATGTTAGTTCTTTTTTTTTTTTGTTTTTTTAGAATCGAAATCATTCGCGATGACCTTTAAAACTGATTTCAAGACACCCTTAGAGAAGGATAGAGGTAGAGTGCCCCTTTCTCACTATATTTGAATTTTTTGCATTTGTTTGCGATGAGGTCTGTTTAAAAAAAGAAGACCCAAATATTTGAAAAAAATTGGTTGATAATTGAAGTCATCTAAAACCATAAAACATATGTTCAAGAATACTTGGAATATCAGAATTTAGAGGATTGTTCTGGAGGAGTTGAATTGTAAAATTCCAGGAGAATGGATTTGTTAATTGGAATGGGTAAAACATGCTCTTGGAGCAACTTAGTGAGCAATGCATATCCACTAACAACATATCAAAGGTCTTATGATTGGGTTTTCAAAAAATAGATACTTAGAAAAGAGTTGGATTATTTTATTTTATATTATTTTCTAAACCGACCACAAAAAAATCAAGGAGTAGGAGCTGATGGATGGACTTTGGGATTATTTTATCTCCATCAATTGACTACGTTGGGATACTTGAAAATAAAGTTTGTTTTCTCTTTTTTTCGTTCTCTTTAAAAAGAAGTTTCTTTTCAAAAATTTGTAGAGTATAATAATCTAGATGCATTACTTTGATTTAGATTTAAAATATATATATATTTTTGTTGTGCCAACCCAACTTAAGTTTCATTATGAATTTTTTATATTACATAGAGTATAAAGAAGATTATGGTAATGTGTGTAAATTAAGTAATCAAATTCCTATTCAACTAATTTTGGACTCGAATTGATAATGATTGTTAAGCATTTTGTTTCTTCATTTGCCATAAGGTTCATACAGACAAAGGAAGATTACATGGATCCTTCATGGGAACAAAGACTGATGAAATGGTACTATGAAAATCTCTTCAAGGAGTATCCATTGGTGTGTGATTCATTTACATTTCTAGATTTTTATGTCTGAAAATAAGTATTAGTGTAAATATATGCAATATTTAGATTTATGCAACACTGACGTTTACATTTATGATTCATTAAAAGTCAATGCAGTTAGTGAGGCTGCGGCACTTGATTTGCTAACAAGAGAAGAAGATCAACATATCTTTGCAAAGTTGGAAGAATGTGTTTCGACTATTCTTAGCTTGGCAATAAAGTGTCTGGCTATCTCACCTGATGAAAGACATGATTAAAATAGTAGATGCCTTGCAGAGGATCAAATCAAAAGTTGTGGCAGGCACCACAAAGCATCAACCGTCTGCGTTGTCTATTACTCTAGGACAATATCTTTAAATTGGTGTATAGATGATGGGCGCGTTTTGTGCATGAAAAATAATTTGTGGTCATGTCAAAGGTCCGATATGGGTTTAGAAATTGTGTTATCAATTTACAAAGATTTTATTATGTTGCAATGTCAATCGAGAATAAATTGTGTTATCCATTTACAAAGATTTTATTATTCGAAACATGTTTAATGGAAAGGAAATTAAATGAAAAATAAATTTAACAAGAATCCTGAATTTACATATGCAAACAAAAACTTCGGTCTTAATTATATTTTCCACCTCTCGAATGAATATGATAAGCTTATAAAATATAAATTTGATCTCTCTCAAGGGGTCCTTAATATTTTCACAATTTCGGTTATCTTCAGGTTTAAACGTCACATTAAGGGTAATTTGCTATGTTTAACAACTAATCCCATGGATTGCATGCATAAATGCACTTGAACATTATTCAATTTGAAAAAGATGTAATGTAAATAGAAATATACAAGAACTTGAACGATTTTTATATTGGAACGAGACACCACATAAGTTTAAAATACAATTATACTTTAAGATTTTTTTATTTTATTTTTATAGCTATCACAAATCTTTCAAAAGTGTCATTATAAAACTCGCGTATAATGCACAATCTATTTTCTTTATTTCACAATATTGATAGTTAAGATCATAAAGGGTTGAAAATTTTTTGTTGCGACGAAAATGATATCATTGTAAACAAAACAACTAATGTAGTATAAAAAATTCAAAATTTGAACTGAAACAACATTTTTTTTCTTCTTGATATAATAATTCACATTCTTAATTATTTTTTTGATAATTTCGTCTTTTTTACATTTTTTATATGTGCCCGCGATTTTCGCGGGCTTTCACACTAGTGTATATATATATATATATATATATATATATAATATATATAACACACACACTATTTTAACATCCGTGTATTATACAGGATTTATAAAAAAACTAAATATAAAAAATACTTAATAAATATTATATTTAAAATAAAAAATTTAAAGAATGTGTTTTCAGCCACTGCCTTTTTGAGAGAGAGGTTCTAATGAAAACTCTCTTATTTGCGAACCTGCGAACTAATACTTTTATTATATAACAACAGTACTTTTATTATATAATTCTAGTGCTTTTAATTAAATAAGAAAAAAAACAAAAAAAAATTTGTCCATCCATTTAATTAGAAGACTCATAATTAGTTTTAGATTCAAATATAAGGTAGTGTTTCCCATTTGAACTGAATCACGTGTGTGTGTATATATATATATATATATATATATATATATATATATATATATATATATATATATATATATATATATATATATATATATATGTATATATTTGTAATATATATATATATATATATATATGTATATATTTGTAATAAACTGAAAAATGATTCAACATATACGTAATATTTATTGAGCACGTTTAAGCTCATTACAAACAAAATTTTACAGAGGGAAAAAACCCTCGATAATAAGCAAAGATCCCACGATAAACAATTTAACGAGGGCAAGTTCCTCTCGAAAAAACCCTCCTCGTTAAAATTTTCCAAGGGGAAATATGCCCTCAGTAATTTAACCGAGGGAATTACCGAAAGTTTATTTTTTGGGTAAATTACGGGGAATTGAATCTAATCGCCCTCGAAAAAATCGATGGAAGGCTGACCCTCGAAAAAACCTAGGTCAACTTCCCATCGGAAAAACCTAGGGCATTTCTCCTCGATTTTTCCGAGGGTAAACTGTCATCGGAAAAACCAAAGGTAAATTAACCCTCGAAAACACCGAGGGCATAAATCCCCTCGAAGAATATTAAAAAAAATCATATTTTTTAAAAAAAGAAGAAGAATTCGAGGGGTAGGCGCCATCGGTTTTTCCGAGGGGGTTATACTCGGGCTTGAAAACTTGGGTCGTGTGCCCTCTGTGCACCAGAAAGCCATCAAATGCAACATGTTGTTCCTAACGTAAACCCGGACTCTCCTGGTTCAGATCCACCACTTATTCCCTTGCCGGCCCCAACACAAAATCAACCTACCCATCATATGACTACTCGGGCTCATGCTGGAATCTTTAAACCACGTCAGATTTGGCTCGTACCGAGTTAGTTTCTGCTCTTTTGGAATCTACGGAACCCAGATTCAAATCCGCGGCTAAACACTCCGAATGGCTTACTGCCATGGATGATGGAATACCATCCCTTCGTACTGATTCCACTTGGTATCTTGTTCCACATCCTAAAAATACAAATATTGTGGGCTCAAAATGGGTTTACCGAACTAAATATCATGCGAATGGCTCTATCGAATGACATAAAGCACGTCTTGTAATGCAAGGATACACCCAAATCCCAAGATTTGATTACTTTCACACGTTTAGCCAAGTGTTGAAAGTCTCAACAGTTCGAGTTGTTCTAGCGCTTGCAGTCAAGAAAAAATGGCCATTACACCAGCTCGATGTCAAAAATGCATTTCTCAATGGCAATTTATCTGAAGTAGTGTTTATGGAACAACCTCCTAGTTATGCTGATCCGCATTATCAAAATCATGTTTGTTGCCTCAAAAAGGCGCTTCATGGTCACAAACAAGCACTACGAGCATGGTTTCAAAGCTTTAGTGACTTTCTCTTACGACTAGGATTCTCATGCAATCGTGCTGACACATCGTTATTTTTCTTCCACTAAGGATCCACGACTTTATACATATTAGTATATGTTGATGACATCATTCTTACAGGAAATGATCCTCGCATGATTACTCACTTTATAACTCGTTGAACAAGGAATTTGCGATTAAGAACATGAGAAAGCTAACCCATTTTTTGGGTTTTGAGTTAACTTATACTTCCTCTGGGCTATTTTTAAGCCAATGAAAATATGCTCATGAAATTATTAAACGTGCTGAAATGCGTGAATGCAAACCCACATCCACACCTCTTACCGCCGGTTTGCAACTTTCCACCGATGGTCCTGCATTTCGTGACCCGACTCTCTATCGCTCTATCGTTGGTGCCTTACAATATCTACGATTACTCGCCCCAACTTGGCTTATGCAGTTAATCTTGTCATCCAATTTCTCCAACAGCCAACGGATGAACATTTCCTCATGGTTAAGCGTGTTCTTCAATACGTTAAAGGTACTCTTAATCATGGCCTCAATTTACACATGCTTCTTCTTCTTCTTTACTTGGGTACTCTGATGCTGATTGGGCACATTGTACTGAAACTCAAAGATCTACTTATGGTTATTCCATCTTTTTGTGTGACAACTTGGTCTCTTGGAGTACAAAAAAAAACCTACGGTTGCTCAGTCAAGCTGTGAATCGGAATATCGAGCTTTGACCAACACTGGTGCGGAGATTGTTTGGGTTACTCATGTTTTACGAGAATTACGTACTATTCCTCCAGATCATCCTACTCTCTTTTGTGACAATAAGAGTGCAATTTTCATGAGTCGTTGCTGGAATACTATTCACCAAATTTGTTGTTACAAATAGAAATACGAAAAGGAAATTGCTACTGAACTGTACTACAGTTCTTACAAAAACTAAAAACGTAAAAATGGAAAACAAGTAAAACTTGAAAGGAACACCTTCTTGAACCGGACAGATTGAACAGGAAGTCGAGGCGAGAAAATTCTCTTTTCGCAAGACAAATACGCCTCGTATAGTGTTGACGGAACTAGCGTAATGTCCCTAAAGATACAACGACTTAACGCATTTGAAGTAGTAGCACACCAAACTTCAAAGTTCCAACGAACTTGAAAAGTGTGAAACCAAGCACAAAGTTTTGAAACGAATGATTGAGGCTTTAGTGCAGAAATATGCGGAATGAATATGATTTAGTGTGTCTTCTACCTAAAACTTCTAAATCTATTTATAGACTTCACATTGTAGGGCTTGGGAACTTGAAAAGGATAGAGCAGCTGCAATTAGTGGCTTTAATTTTTCATTACAGCCACTACCTCCATTATCACAACTTTGAGACTCCTCAAATGCTGCTGATGAAGTTGAGAAGTCATGGGTCGAATCCATTTTCATTTGACCAAAAGGCCTGAGCATTTTAATGGGTCGAGCACATTCTCATTTGGAGAGTCAAAAATAAAATTGAATTGTTTCAAAACCAATCTCATATAGCTCAAGGGAGGCCCATGGCCCAGAGGACCCAAAGAGTCCTAAGTCAATGTTCAAGATCCAAGGCCCAAGCCCCAACTAGTGAATACAACTTTCTCTTAACTTATAAAGTGTATAACTTTTCCTTACATTTTCAATTTGGGATTTTATACACTTCCCCTTTTCAAATGGCTAACTTACACAATTTATTTCCCACTCAACGAAAATTAATTTTGAGAAAATAAATATACTACGATTATCTACTCAAAACGTAAAATAATATTATAACATTTAATTCTACATTAATTAAATATTTAGCCATCAAAATTGGCCTCAACAAAATTAAATTTCCAACATTTGTTCCTTTTGATCTTCAAATCGCTCACATCTTTACGAGGAGTCTTGCGCGTCCTCTCTTCAAGTTCTTTCGATCCAAGTTTCGCCTCAGCATCAATCCGACACTTCACTTGAGGGGTGTGATAAGACCAAATATACCCGAAAATATCCCAATTAATTTGTTTTGATCCTTCCTTGTAGATAATATCTTTTCCCTTGTCCGTATTTATCTCTTTTAAATTGTATTCCTATTTAATAATGATTAAGGGTAACACTCTTATTAAGTCGAACTAACGGATCATCCGTTAGATCAGAATTTTATATCAATAAATTATAGTGCAAAAACTAATACATTATAATAAAAAAAATCAATACATCGAAGTACAAATACATCACAGTAAAAAATTAATAGATCATAGCACGAATCAGAGATTTATGAAAAATTAATATTTTACCGTAAAAAACCAATACATTACAGTACAAAAATTAATACATTATATTAACGGGTTATATGACCTAACACGTCATGACCAGTTAATATAATCTGACACAAGTATTTGTCATGATATAATAGAATCCTAACCTCAATTGACGTGTTTATTATTCACACCGTCAACTGGGTGAACTGGCAGGTAGAAGCCTTATCAACTTTTAGTTTGTATCTTTTATTTATTTTTCACGTGTAAATTGGGCAGACCATGCTTTTAGATAGAGTCCACTCTTAGTCTGCCCACTTTTAGCTTGTCTTCAATAATATATATCAAATATCAAGTTGGATTGAGCGGAGGTTCAAGTGTGTAATAACTTATTTACCCTTATAAGATGTTTGGCTAATTTTATTTGATACTCCCTCCCTTGTTTAATAAATAACGTTTGTCTCCTTAATTCTTTTTTCTTATTTAAATGATGTTTAAAATATTATTATATTTTTTGTCTATTTAATTTTTATCACAATTCGATTAAATTTTTTAATTTACAACTTATCAATAATATTTACGAAATAAAAATACTAAAAAAAATACACAAATATGATGGAGAGAGATAAACATGAGTTGTTTTTTGGAAAAGATAATTATAATATTTAAGAGATTAATTACATAATTCTTAATTCAAATAAAACATAATTCTTAATTCTCTTATCGCAAGTCATAACGTCATTTATTAAGAAATGGAGTGAGTATAGTTTATAAGTTCATACATTTTATAAGATATTTTTATAACTAATAAGAGAACGGATCTTATTTTAAAACTAAAATACTAAATTGTTTGATAAAATAAGATGAAATAGCTTTTAAAATATTAGTAATAATAATTTTGTAATTAAATAATTAAAGTTAAAGAAATAGATGAAAATTATGATCTTTTATTAAAAAAAAAATGGAACCCTCCTACTTTTTTAAAAACACCTTATTAAGTTCCTATGATTGTATTTTGGTAATTTAAAAGGTGTTTTTTAAAAATAAAGTACCAATCACTTTTACAGGACTTATAAAGCTCTCAAATATCGTATAAGTTGTTTTAAAAAGCTTATAAATAATCAAACAGGCTCTTGCTAATTGTTTGGTAAATAAATTTAATAAGCCGCTTATCTGAATAGAGCCCAAAAGGTTTATATTTAGAGAAAACTGCACAATGTAATATTTTTTAAACAGTTAATAGATAGTTTGGAAAAACTTTCATTTTTTTTTTCTAATGATACTCCTTTTATATAGTAACGCATTATTTTGCATTTTTACAAAAATATTGTTTTTATGCATAAGAAGATTTTTATTTTTAATATAGTTATTTAGTTATCATTGTGTATATTTTTCTCTTTATTCTAATTTTTATTTTTGTAGAAAGTCTGTTTTTATTATTATAAATTTATTTTTTTTATTTTTTATTTATATTTCAACCATGTCTTGGTAAATTAATCTCCAATTAAATATTTCAATCAGTTACTTTAAGTAATTATAATTTAAAATTAATTATCAACTCCTAATATCAACTCAACCAACCAAACTTTCAAATTATCAAATTCAGATAGAACATATCATTATCAACTCTCGCTTTGCCAAATTGAGTCCGCCTTGCAGTTCTTATTGGTCATGTCATGATCATATCTTTTAAAACACAAGTCTTTGTATTCTTTCGCATAATCCACGAAATTAAATTGCTATGAAGATACCAAACCTGTCAAATTAGTATACTTTTCTGCATTTGGCTGCTTCGACCAGGAATGAGGAATTTTTGGCAAGTGAATAATAATAATAATAATAATAATAATAATAATAATAATAATAATAATAATAATAATAATAACGATGATGACGATAGTAGTAGTAGAAAATAAGACCATAGATGCTGGGTGGAAACTTAAAATTTGTTTTCTGTAGTTGACCATAAAGATAAGCCATTTACTGATATTAGGCGTGATTACTACAAGTAGTAGAAGAAATCAACACTAAACACAAACCAAAACAACTCCTTTTCTAGTAATTAGAGATGGCTTTGATCATATCTTTTATCACCATCATTTGCTTATTCAGTCTGAGCCCATGCCCAACATTTGCAGCTAACATACCTGAGAAAAGCAGTTTAGAAACCTATATTGTTCATGTCGAGGGACCTGAAACACAACTTTCGACTCAATCCGAAGATTTAGAGAGCTGGTACCATTCGTTTCTCCCAGCCACCACAGCAAGCTCATCAAACGAGGGAGAAACGCGTATTGTCTACTCCTACCGCACCATCTTTAATGGATTTGCTGCCAAATTATCGCCAAGCGAGGCGAAAGACATGGAGAAAAAGAACGGATTCATATCCGCACGCCCCGAGAAAATATTATCCTTGCACACCACCCATTCTCCAAACTTCTTGGGGTTGAATCGAAACACGGGCCTGTGGAGGGACTCCAATTATGGCAAAGGTGTCATTATCGGAGTCCTCGACACCGGAATATTGCCCGACCACCCTTCGTTTAGCGACCAAGGCATGCCGCCTCCGCCTGCTAAATGGAAGGGAAAGTGTGAGTTCAATCACACGACGTGCAATAATAAAATCATCGGAGCCAGGTCTTTTGGCACGGACAACACCAACCAAAGCCCACTCGACGCTGACGGCCACGGCACTCACACCGCGAGCACAGCCGCCGGAACCTTTGTGAGAGGTGCAAATGTTTTCGGCAATGCCAACGGCACGGCCGTTGGCATCGCGCCGCTTGCTCACCTGGCCATTTACAAAGTATGCACCCCTTCTTGTTCCGAAAGCAATGTCCTTGCTGGAATCGATGCGGCCGTTGAGGATGGAGTGGATGTGCTCTCCATATCTCTCGGCTCATTGAGTGATAACTTCTTTCAAAATTTCGTAGCACTCGGTGCATTTAGTGCAATGGAGAAGGGTGTCTTGGTTAGTTGCTCTGCGGGAAACATTGGTCCGTCTAACTTCAGTTTAGTGAACGAGGCGCCTTGGATTCTCACTGTTGGTGCGAGCACTATAGACAGAGAATTAAGGGCGACGGCCGTGCTGGGAAACAACCAACAATTCCACGGCCAGTCAGCTTTTCAACCGCATTACGACATTCCACCGACACTCTTGCATCTTGTTTACGCGGGGATTCTCAATACTAGTGATCCTTTTGCACCATATTGTACAAATCAGTCGTTGAACAGAAGTGAGATCCAAGGAAAAATAGTTGTGTGCGAATTAGGTGGAGGAATAACAATTACCGATAAAGGAGAAGCGGTGAAAAGCGCTGGTGGTGCCGCCATGATTGTGGTAAACAACGAGCGATATGCAAACACTACTTTATCAGAAGTTCACGTCCTTCCAGCAACACACGTTGGTTATGCAGACGGACTGAAGATCAAAGCTTACATAAATTCAACGTCAACTCCGACGGCCAGAATTCTTTTCGGAGGCACTGTGATCGGAGATGATCGTGCACCAGTGGTTGCGGCGTTTTCTTCAAGAGGACCCAACTTCGCCAGTCCTGGCATCCTAAAGCCCGATATTTTGGGCCCGGGTGTCAATATCCTTGCGGCTTGGCCTACCTCTGTCGAAAACAATACCGACACAAGGTCCACATTCAATATAATTTCCGGTACGTCTATGTCATGCCCACACCTTAGTGGTGTGGCAGCATTGCTCAAAAGCGCGCATCCTGATTGGTCGCCCGCGGCAATCAAGTCGGCAATCATGACTACTGCGAATGTCGTGAATCTTGCACATGATCCAATCGAGGACGAACGTTTTGTTCCAGCCAGCATCTTTGCCACCGGATCAGGCCATGTGAATCCATCAGCAGCTCATGATCCAGGACTCATCTATGACATCCAGCCCGAAGATTACATCGCATACTTGTGTGGTCTAAACTACACAAATCGAGAAGTAGGCTTCTTTTTACAACGCAGGGTGAATTGCTCGTTGGAGTCGAGCATACCGGAAGCCGAGCTAAACTATCCGTCATTCGCCCTAACTTTCACAGGTCAACCGATTAATTCGCAGACGTATACCAGGACAGTAACAAATGTCGGGGACCCTAACTCATCGTACAATGTGGATATTGTCTCGCCACCTGGTATTGAAGTTCGTGTTCAGCCCAATACGCTCAACTTCTCAAAGGTTAACCAGAAAATTCAGTACCAGGTGACGTTCATGCGACAGGCATCGGCCGTGAACAACACAGTTGTTCAAGGTTTTTTGAATTGGACCTCTACTAAGCACTCTGTTAGGAGCCCTATCGCAGTTATATTACAGTGACACGATCTTGATATTTAAGCGTCTCTGAGTCAAACACTGGAATAAGTTTTCTATAACAAATGAATAACGTGGTCACCTTTTGTCTCTTATCAGTAATTTGTTTCCTATGGTCTTTCATTGCAAACGTTGAAAGAAATATCTCATAATATAAGTATTGGGGTGTTATTTTACTATTTATTTCTCCGAAAATTAAAATTTCAAATTATTATTGAGTCTGATTTATTTCTTATGATTTGTATTCTCGTCTCGTTAGAGAATTTCAATTCACAATTTGTTGAGTTAACCGGACATTTCACTTTTTTATTGTAATCTTTTTTCGATCATGCTTTTCAATTTATAATAAATTTTCTTATACCAGAAAGAGAAAATAGTTATTCAAAAATTTTAATAATCTAGTCATATGAAGTTGCGTGTATTTTCTTTTTCGCTATCTTAAAGTATGAATATTATTGTTTATTCTCACCACAGAAATTTTATTTTATACCAACAATATATAAATCTAAAGGTGCTTATTTTAATGTTCATGTAGGGTTTTTTTTTTCCCAAACAATAATTATTACTTTTCCTTCAGAAATAAAGATACAAAGTGAAGGAAAATATTGTTACAGATAGTTCGCTCGTATTTTTTTACATTTATTTTATTTATTTACTTAGGAAGTTTAAGATAATTGCAAGAAATAATTGAAATCTAATTTTCATGAAGATAATTTGAATTTTGTTTATGCACGCATTATTAGATTGATGCATCTCTACGTGATTACATTTTTTCTTTACTTTGTTAATATTTACAAATTGTTTCAGGTTGTAGAGCATGTAAAATACAAAAAAAAAAAAAGAAATGACATCAATCAATCACAAGCTTATGATAAAAAAAGCCTTAAATAATTATTTCAAAAAGAAACACCATAAGAATCTCCAAATACACCCGTACTATTTGAGAATACAAATATCTTTTTTATTTTTTATTTTTTAATTTAAAATTTCTATAATTATTACAAATGCTCTTATATTTAATTTTTGATAAAATCTTGTGCATGTGAGATGTGATGTGGACCCTTGAGAGTGGTTAAGCGAGAGTTTTATGGATAACTTTCTATATTAACCAATCTCTATCCAAATACACCCGTACTATTTGAGAATACAAATATCTTTTTTATTTTTTATTTTTAATTTAAAATTTCTATAATTATTACAAATGTTCTTATATTTAATTTTTGATAAATCTTGTGCATGTGAGATGTGATGTGGACCCTTGAGAGTGGTTAAGCGAGAGTTTTATGGATAACTTTCTATATTAACCAATCTCTATCTCTCATCACAGTCGATTTTTATGTGAAAATAGAATTATGCAATTTTCTACTTCAAACAGAAAAAACAAAGTAAAATAGACAAAGGTTCTATCTGCTTTGTAATGCAAATGTAGGACCTGAGTCCAATTAGAATCGACGATCCCGATTTCGGGAAAGTAACCGGGAGGCTATGACTAAATATGATTTTCATTTCGAGGATTTGTGGCCGATTATTTAAAAAATCGTGGTCGCCTAAATAAAAAAGTCAAAATTAACAATTATTTTGGAGAATTTAATTTTTTTTTTTTTTTTGGAAGATTCTGGCTAGAAAGGCACTACAAAGTAAAAACGTCAAAAGAATGAAGAAAAAAATGAAGAATGAAGAAAAATGAAAACGTGATGACAAAAAGAAAGGAACAAACTAACAAAATTCTTTTTCTTTACCCTTTTCTCACGCAATCAAATAATGGAAAACTATCAAAACATATTATGTGGAAATTTACGGGTGAAGACTGAAGATGTTCTAAAGGAATGGAAAACAAAATAACGAATTTCGTTGATTTTATTTACCCTTTTCTCACGCAATCAAATCACGCGGGAATCAATAAATCATAGCTCGTGGAATGAAGTGTATTTGATGGAGCTTGCCAACTGTCCAATAAAATATCTATATCCGTCCTATTGGTATATCTATTTTATAATTTGTTTTATTTTGTTATTAAGTATTGGTCAGTTTGGCAGCAGTAGTTTGATTGCGCGTAATATGAAGATTCCAAAATAAGACTAAAAGATGTTGTTTAGAATTTGAAGAACCCTAAATAATGTTTAAATTATTTTTCACAACCTAAACTTTGACAAGTTTTTACACATTTCAATTTTTTTCTTTTTTGCAATTAGCAACCTATACTTTGTTGGTTTTCATTTTGCATTCTCCGACCAAGTATGAAAACTTCTGGTCACATAAGTAAATATTTCTATGATATTTCAATTTCAACCAGTTAGAGGTTGCAAAATGAAATAGCTTGCTAGTTTATGTTGGAAAGTGGAAAAACGTTAAAGGCCGGGTTGCAAAATGTATTTTTCTCATTTTCATAATATTCTTTAACTTAGATTGGTGTAATTACAAAACCGATGACTAACTTCTTATAACTTCTATCATCTTTTATCAAAGCACTTCAACAATAAAATTTCTTTATTGATACATGTTACTAAGCTCTAAACTGTAATATGAGAATTAGACCATCTCAAGTTGCACTGTTTTAATGTAGATTTTGCACTATTTTTGGGCAGATTGTACATCATCTTTGTCAGTATGCACAATAAATGAATACTCCATAATATTCTTTATTTTAATTCTTTATTTAATTTTTTATTATAATTGATAAAAACATAACATATGTAATTTTATTTAATATGGTTTTTAATTAATGAAAATTTAAATTAAGGGTTTATAATAATATTTAATTAAATTGTGTTTTGTAAAGTTTTATATCTAGTTAATTTATGTATGCAATCTTACATTTTCTATCATATATAAATTAATTAGCTTTAATATTAGTTTCTATTAAATTTGTTGAAATTAAAAAATAACAATATCTAAACTAATAAAAACATATGCTGCTCAATTTATAAAACAAAATAACAAAATGAAAAAAAAGGAAAACGGAATGGGGTGAAAGAGTGCACCGCTATATCCGGTGCTGCACTTTTCATATCTTGATTTTGACGTGCTTCCGATATGTTTATATACCACTATAAATACGAGAAGTGTAAATTTATTGTTTAACTTACAAATAAACAAATAAATAAATAGAAAGAAGGACAAGAAAAGAAAAGATGCTGATACTGACCACTCATTAATTGTCAGAACATGGCTATAAATAGTGTAAAAAACATTGCTATAAATAGTAAATGAAATTTACACTGATTAAACACAAAGCAAAACAATCCTTAATTCTATCATTCTTATACAAGCATATATATATATATATATATATATAAATAAAGAGCAAGCCATTGTCTGATTGTTACAGATGGCTTCCATATTATATTTTATCATTATCATTTGCCTGCTTTGTATGAGTCCATGGCCAACATTTGAAAGCAGTTTAGATCAAATCTACATTGTCCATGTTGAGGGACCTCCTGATGCAACTCTGCAATATCCCCAAGAGTTGCATAGCTATTACAATTCATTTCTCTCATCATCAGTTGCAAGTGCAACCACAGCAAGCTCAAATGGTAATCAAACGACGCGCCTCGTTCACTCCTATCGCCATGTCTTCCCAGGATTCGCGGCTATGCTATCGTCGGACGATTTGAAAGAGTTGGAAAAGAAGAAGGGATTCATATCCGCGCGACCCCAGAGAAAATTATCCTTGCACACCACTCATTCTCCAAGCTTCTTGGGGCTCAATCAAAACATTGGCCTGTGGAGTGACTCCAATTACGGCAAAGGCGTAATCATCGGCCTCATCGACACCGGAATATTGCCCGATCACCCCTCGTTCAGTGACCACGGCATGCCCCCTCCGCCCGCTAAATGGAAGGGGAAGTGCGAGTTGGTCAATAACACCAACTACAAGTGCAATAACAAGATCATCGGAGCTAGGTATTTCGGCCAAGACACGCAACACGAGAGCCCACTTGACGAAGACGGCCACGGGACTCACACATCGAGCACTGCTGCTGGGAACTTTGTGAAAGGTGCAAATATTTTCGGGAGCATTGCGTACGGCACGGCCTCTGGCATCGCGCCCCATGCCCACCTGGCCATTTACAAAGCATGCACCTTGGATTCTTGTAAAGATAGCGACGTACTTGCCGCAATGGACGCTGCTATTGAGGATGGAGTAGATGTGCTCTCCCTTTCTCTTGGCCAGCAAGCCGATAATTTCTACGAGGACCCAATAGCCATAGGTGCTTTCAGTGCAATGGAGAAGGGTATCTTCGTCAGCGGCTCAGCGGGAAACGATGGCCCGTATTTATCCTCTGTAGAGAACGATGCGCCATGGATTCTCACTGTTGGCGCAAGTACTATAGATAGAAAGCTAAGGGCGACAGTGGTGCTGGGGAACAACAACCAACAATACAATGGCGAGTCAGCTTTTCAACCAAAGGATTTCCCAAGGACACTTTTGCCCCTTGTTTATGCAGAAAATTGCAGCAGTGCTCATTCATTGAACGGGACTGACATCAGAGGGAAAATGGTAGTATGTGAAATATATGGAGGCAGAGTTCAAGCGGGAGAAGCAGTAAAAAGCGCCGGTGGGGCCGCCATGATTCTGGTAAACTTTGAGGAGTGGGCAAACACTACTCTCGCAGAAACTAATGTCCTCCCAGCTGCACACGTTGGTTATGCCGACGGGTTAAAGATCAAAGCTTACATTAAATCAAACGCAAGACCCAAGGCCAAACTCCTTTTTGAAGGCACTGTGATTGGAGATGATCGCGCACCAGTGGTCGCTGGATTTTCGTCTAGAGGACCCAGTACATCCGGTCCTGGTATTGTAAAGCCCGATATTGTAGGACCCGGTGTCAATATCCTTGCAGCATGGCCCACCTCTGTCGACGCCAACACAATATCCACTTTCAATATACAAACTGGTACCTCTATGGCATGCCCGCACCTCAGTGGAGTGGCAGCCCTGCTCAAAAGTGCGCATCCCGATTGGTCGCCCGCTGCAATTAAGTCGGCAATCATGACTAGTGCGGATATTATAAATCGCGCACATAATCTGATTGAGGACGAAACTTTTCTTCCAGCCGACATCTTTGCCACTGGAGCGGGCCATGTAAATCCACAGGCAGCCAACGATCCAGGCCTCATCTATGACATCAAACCCGAAGATTACGTTGGTTACTTGTGTGGTTTGAACTACACAAATCAAGAATTCCAACTCTTTTCAAAGAACAAGGTGAAGTGCTCAGAAGTGAAGAGCATACCAGAAGCCCAGCTGAACTATCCCTCATTCTCCCTCACTTTCACAGGTCAATCGACTAATTCTCAGATGTACACCAGGACAGTTACAAATGTCGGGGACCCTAACTCATCATACAGTGTGGATATTGTCTCGCCACCTGGTATTGAAGTTCGTGTTCAGCCCAATACGCTCAACTTCTCAGAGGTGAACCAGAATATTCAATACCAGGTGACGTTCAAACGAGAGGCCCTAGCAAATTACAGTACTGTGAACAACACGTATTTTCAAGGTTACTTGAATTGGTCCTCTACTAAGCACTCTGTTAGGAGCCTTATCGCAGTTATATTTCAGTGACACGATCCCGAAATTTAAGCGTCTCCAAATCAAACATTGGAATAAGTTATCTATAACAAATGAATAATGTGGTCACCGGACACACACACAGTAATTTTGTCTCTGTAATTTCCTATGGTTCTCATTGCATACATTTAAAGATATATCTCATTATATATGGTCTATTATTTCAAAATGGGTGAAAATGATTCTCCACAAATTTCAGCAATTCAATCTAGTATATGAAAAAAAAAAAAAAAAAAGTTGATGTAAACAATCAATAAATGAGAATAGGACACAAATTTATTTAAAAAAATATTTAGTTTAGAGCACGTCACTAGTACAGAAAATTGGAGGGTGGCGGTTCTTGATACGAACCGCATCATATACTAACAACAAAGGCGGTTCTATAAAAAACCGCCTCATATAAATATGACCGGGCGGCGGCTTATACCAAAAAACGCTATATACGAAGTCAGAGGCGGTTCTATAACTGAACCGCCACCTAAAATTAAAATTGAACTGCCGTTTAATTAACCTACATACCTCTCTGCAATTAAAAAAAAAAATTCATCTCCCCAAATCCATCCCGCCAGAAAACCCTCTGCATTGCTCCTTCATAACCTTGCTCCCGCCCTTGTTAAACTCGTCATCAATATCATCTCCACATTCAACCGAAGTAGCCTGTCACCTCCCAACCCTAATTCTTCGCCTTCTACATCAGGTATGATACTTTAGGTTTTTCATTAATTATGTATTATCCAGCTTCGTGTTATTAATTTGTGTGATTAATTAGAGAGAAAATTCAATTGATGGTTGCAAATAAAGATGGGAATTTTATCTATGAGTAAGGTTTTAGGTTTATACGGGTATTCGCTTTTTTATAGTCTTCAATTTTGTAAAGGAGAAATCGACCTTGCTCTCGGGCTCTTGATACGGCACTCCCTTTGTCGTCTTACCGTTCCCTGATAGGTAATTCATCTAATTGTCCCTAAAGATTTAATTTTTTTTTCGTTTTTTTCGTTTTGAAAATTCCCAGTTTAATCTTGCCCTGCCATACGATTCCAATTATTATATTTTTTGTATCCTTGTCTTAGCAGGTCGTCCTACAACTTCTTTAGAAACCAAACCAAAGCAAAACATATCAATTTAGTTTTCATTTTTCTAGGATTTCTGAACTTCAATTTCGGATATATATCCAGTTTTTTAGAGAATAGCCATATATTGAAGGAGGAATAAGATGAGCGCGTCAACTAGTAAAAAAGCCATATTCTTGGCWATAGGGTTAAAGCTAAATGCACTACTTCGGGTTGGGCGGCTTTGCAAAGACAGAAACATCAAAATTTTAAATCTAACGGTGATTCTGAGGCTTATCCCTTGTTATCTTGCTCTACTACTGCACCCCGAAGCTTTTTTTAACAAAAATGGAGCCTTATTAGAGAAGTCCTTTTCATCTGTACTTGTACCCTCAGTAAATTTTGTGTTACTCAGCCACAATACCATCGCCTACTTGAAGTACGGTACCGGTATTTACAATCTTGTGTGATGTGGGAAACCATCTCGGGAATTTGCATTATTTGATCTAACTGCACAGGATAATGACAACACAATAATGTGACCTGGACTTACTACTAAAGATGCTGAGTTACTCAAATATTTACTCTAAAAAAAGAAAAATATTTTTTCCATGTATTATGATTTTTATAGCACGAAATCATCATTCTTTATTGTTGGTGTTCTTTTGGATTTGTATTAACTTGTTTAATTGCTCTATACAATGACAAAGAAATCTAAAGAAGATTTTATTGTAGATATGTCTRGGTTCTTGAAGTGAAGGTGGAGCTCAAGAAAGTGTTTTTCTTTTTTCATTCTCAAAATTTGTTTAGGAGATTAGTAGAGTTAAAATATATTAAATTGTCCGAGTAGAGATTTTCTGAGTTTAAAAAAACCTGCTGTTTATATTTTTCTTTAAACATAGTCTGCAGAACATGATAAATTTTTAGTCCAAGTTGTAGAATTTTTTTTTCATGTCTGGTGATTTTTATTATATTGTGTGCATATTATGCAATGTAATGAGAGGTGCAAAGATGTCCCCAGTGCACCTTGCGCGCCTTTGCACACTGCATAAAATAAAAAGAAAAACTAAAAAGTGATATAAGTTGGTACCCTTTTAATTAATAAGTAATTACCTAAAGCATAACATTATTAGTATATATATTCACATTTTGAACAATAAATTTCCATCAAAATTAGTATAGGGACTCTATTCTTTTAGAACAAACCATAAAAAAACTTATAAGTTTATTTGTAGTAGTAATAATGTTAAAAGTGCTTTTTTAAGGTTACAAGTGTATTTGTAGTAGTAAAAAGAAAGAGAAAACACCTTGCGAAGCCGAGGAGCACACAGGTGTGCGACTCTTAAAACATGCGTCACCTCAGATTGTCGGATGCGTGGCGCATCTAATAGCACTGACTGACTAACATTATGGTACACTAATTTGAGTTATTCATATCATGAATCTCATGTAATTACCAAAAAATGGACGAATTATCTTTTGAAATTACTAATACCCACTTGACATTTGTTTTTATTTTTTCAACTTGCCTCTTGAGAGGCTATTTCTAATACCTAAAGGGGGTATTTGTAGTTTTAAAAAACAGTTGAACGTTTTTTTGGTAATAATTAGGCTCGGACCGGAATGTTTATTCTTACACCATCACTTTATCTCTGTTCATGAAGTTTAACAGAAATACTGTACTTCTGTATCATGAACTTTGCAAAGGCTCTTATTCTATCTCAAAAGAACCTTTTTTTTTCTTTTTTTTTTTTTTTGTGTGTGTGTGTATTAGGGTAGCCGTATTAGATTATATCATGCTTTCACATTTCTAAACCGAGATCTTGATTTTGGTGTTTTTTACAGGGTGTTTGTTACTTCCTGTTTATTTTGCCACGCAAAGGTAGAAATCCTCCATTGATAGTATAAGTATAAATATAAATATAGTAATTAATAAATAATTAGTATATTTATATTTATTCTATCATCCATGTTACCATTTGATTGAGTTTCAAAATTATCACGTGAAATGTTGAATTTTATTCACGTTCCTTGAGTGACCACAGTCGTAGTTTAATCTAAATTCGAAAAACTTTTGATTTTCTCACAACCTATCATAATTTTGCCTTGGCTCAATCGTCTTTTGGTGTACTTGCATTTTGGCCTCAGCAAATGGCAGGCCTTGAAGCTGACTACCCTTTTCGGTTTTGCCGAGCCCCTAGGTGTAATTATTGTAGGTCTGACCCCTAAATTAAATCATAATTATATTTATTGACCAAACAATGTCAAAATCTCAGTTTCATGTGTTTCTTGGGTTTTAATGATTTGCAGCTTACTTATTCCCCATCAGCTTAAATCCTGAAATTCTAAAGGAGCTTCTTGGTTCAGGTTTACTTTTTTTTTCTTCTCTTATTTGCTAATATACATATATTATCTGAAAATCTTTAATGTTTTTTTATTTATTTTCTATTCATGTTATTCACAGTTGGTGGAGTAATGGCTTTTCTAACCTTGCATGAAATGCTGCCTCTGGCATTTGATTACGCGGGACAGAAGCAAGCTGTAAAGGCTGTGTTCGTCCGAATGGCTTTCATGAAAAATAATTTTCTAATCTTTTGAGTTACACTTTTTTTTTGCTTGTTTTCCAACAATTTAAAAATAAAATCTTTAAAAAAATGCATGCAAAACCAGAGAAAATTTCTGAAATCAATAATCCAGCAACAAAATAATCTTAAGAGATCAAAGTAATATTCCAAAACTATTAAGCAAAAAGGTTAATACCTGGACAGGTGAAAAGCTCGGTTTACCAATGTTATCTTCACCGCTGAACGAAAATACCAACAACCTGCAAAACCACCATTGTGACCATAATGTTATAAAGGGTTGAAATGCTCTCAGAAATGGAGCAAAAAATGGACGAAATTATGAAAAATAATTTTCTAATCTTTTGAGTTACACTTTTTTTTTGCTTGTTTTCCAACAATTTAAAAATAAAATCTTTAAAAAAATGCATGCAAAACCAGAGAAAATTTCTGAAATCAATAATCCAGCAACAAAATAATCTTAAGAGATCAAAGTAATATTCCAAAACTATTAAGCAAAAAGGTTAATACCTGGACAGGTGAAAAGCTCGGTTTACCAATGTTATCTTCACCGCTGAACGAAAATACCAACAACCTGCAAAACCACCATTGTGACCATAATGTTATAAAGGGTTGAAATGCTCTCAGAAATGGAGCAAAAAATGGACGAAATTATGAAAAATAATTTTCTAATCTTTTGAGTTACACTTTTTTTTTGCTTGTTTTCCAACAATTTAAAAATAAAATCTTTAAAAAAATGCATGCAAAACCAGAGAAAATTTCTGAAATCAATAATCCAGCAACAAAATAATCTTAAGAGATCAAAGTAATATTCCAAAACTATTAAGCAAAAAGGTTAATACCTGGACAGGTGAAAAGCTCGGTTTACCAATGTTATCTTCACCGCTGAACGAAAATACCAACAACCTGCAAAACCACCATTGTGACCATAATGTTATAAAGGGTTGAAATGCTCTCAGAAATGGAGCAAAAAATGGACGAAATTAT
>BMAC01000034.1:2672454-2699141 GCA_014905375.1 Phtheirospermum japonicum
AAATATTCCATGCACGCGAAAGGGTTATGATTAATAGATTAAATTGTTTGGCTTTGTGAACAAATCCTTCTTCTATATATATGAATTATTAAAAAAAGGAAAAAAAGGGTCTGAGAATTGTTAACTATTGGTTTAGGTTGACGGGACTTGTGTTTATTTTCCGTAACCTGTTATCGTCGTACACAGTTGGAGTAAACACACAGTATAAGGGTAGGACTTGCATAACTTTCTGATGCGTTTGATGAGCAAGGATCCCAACCATAGAGAGTGAAATCTTAAGAGGTGTAAGTTTTATCTTGAAACGAATCAATGTGCAGCTTCTTGTAAAGTGTCAGAAGCTCAAAGGAATTAAGATCAAATTACCCCTTTGGGAAATTGTTTCATCTATCTTTATGAGCTCGAGATATTTAGATATGAAATACCCTTATATCTGATTCCAAGTAAATACAGCTATTGAATACTTGGTAACTTTGTAAAGTTGGCAAGTATGCTTCGCTGAAAGCATGCCATTTATGGATTTTGATAATATTTGAGATGAAACTACTCTAATGATCTTAAAATTGTTCCGTCTATCCTCAAAACTTAACCATCTACCTACTTTCTCCGCAAAGGAGTTCATCGTCTAAGTCCGAGCTTCAGAGGGATGTGGTGTGGGTGTGGGGTGTAGAGAGGTTATAAATGTGCTATATTGTGTAGAATAAGAGCTCTCCATGTTTGAGCCCTTCTATTATTTCCGAAAATATGTTGACCCTTTTCACTGTCTGTCTATGCACAGTAGTTTTCGGTTGGCTCTAGTGTCAAGAAAACTAATGTCATGCTCTGTGTTCTGAAGCTTTCTAGGATCTCTCGAGCCTGTCTCCTGCATTTGCAACAAAACACGTGTAATTGCTCTTTATATCTGAAATATGAAGTAACAGCATGTCAAGCATACACTTGGTCTAGTTGTGTCAATGGAAAATTTTAATTCAAAATTAAAATTTATCTGAAAACATATTACAAATACCATTAATAAATCTAATGGTTGGTTTCAATATTTGGATTTTAGGATTGGATAGCAAATGAAGATTCTTACTCTACATTGGAGTTGGACGAAATACGAAATGTTTGGGCAAGGTTTTTTATTGATGTTCTTGCAAATATGTAGCAGTAGCGTATGTTATTAAAAAAATTGTGAACTTGTTAGGTATTATTTTAGTTTTTGAATGAGATTTTGACAAATTTTACTTTTTGAGTTGTGCCACGGGTATTTTGATTTAATGGATTTGTATTTTTTGTTATAGATGTGTATATTCATATTTTGTTTAAATTATGTAGATGAAAGTAAAAACCCGGAAAATTGCTACTGGGAATTTGGTGACTGCTGAATGGGAATTTGGTGAAATTGCTGCTGAATGGAAGCTGAAAAAATTCAGAAATTATATAAAAAAAAAAATAGTTTGAACCGCATCTATTAGAAATAATGAAATAGAACGATTGAGAGTTTTGAGCCGGCTCGTAATTCCAAAAAATATGAGGCAGTTGGTACAAAGCACCTGCCAAAAATTGCGAAAATTAAGAGGCGGTTTAAACGAAATAACCGCCTCTAAAAATGAACACTGAGGCGGTTTTTATTAAACTATAATGACTATAGGAGGCGGTTCGAAATAATAACCGCCGCCCGGTCAGAAATGGGCATATGTGGCGCCTCGATTAGAGGCGGGTCAAAACCGCCTCTAAAGGCCGTTTAAAACCGCCTCTAATTGTCCTTTTTCCACTAGTGCGTTAGAATCACTTATATTTATCCCAACGTAAAAGAATTAAGAAAAGGAACAACCAGCTAATTGTCCAACATGATCATATAGTGAATCATTTCACCAGCTAAATGAAAGGAGAAGGGTTGTTCAATAACACGAAGTATTGTTGAGAATTTATTCTTGACAATAATTTCTATAAATTAGAACTCTAAATTTTAGACTTTATTTAGTTTTTCACATTATTTTTAGGATTTATTTTACTTGTTTACCAAGTTTAGAATTCTAGAATTGTCAATTTAAGACAAAAGAGGACAAAGACTTGCATACGCTTTGGACGCACGGAATATTTGAAGGAGCAGGGCGACGCAAATCACCGAGCAAGAACACAAGCAAACTACTTACTTGAAGACATTGTCCGATATCAAGAAGGTCTTCGAAATTGCGTGACCAACGGAGAAGATCATCCTTCAAGGCGACAAGTATTTTAGTATCACATGTTTGATACTATAGTTTTCATATATTACTTCATATCTTTTTGTATTGATCTTGAACGAAGAAAGTAATATAATTTTCGGATTTGTACACCCAAATTCACAAATACTTTTACTTGTGAACTGATTTTAAATTGTTGTGTTTATCTTTTATATTTTCGCTACTTATTTTCGTTAAACTCTAGTTGATGTTAGTTTCGGTTATTGTAACACCGAAAGTAACATCAGTTACTGATACATATTTACAAAATCGTACACCTACAAATTTACAATTGGCATCTAAAGCGAGTCACTTAACTTACTTAGTACTGATCCTTATTTGTTTAGGTGCAATGGATGCTCAAGGTAATCCAAGGCCTCCGTTCCTCAATGGAGAGAACTACTCTATCTGGAAACAGAGAATGCGGTGGCATATAAATAATATCGACGAACGTGGAGAACCATTGTGATTGGATGAGAAAAACCACGTGTTACTAATGGTGAGGGTGACACCGTCGTCAAGAAAGAAATAGATTGGACTTCTGAGGAAGTAGCTGCTTCAAACTGGAATTCCCAGTGCATCAACACCCTCTGTGGATATGTTGACTCAAGTTATTACAGAGTTATCAAGAAGTGTGAATCAGCAAAGGATGCGTAGGACGCATTACAAAGAGTATGTGAAGGACTTCAGAGCGTGAAGAGATCAAGACAACGAATGCTGACATCTACCTTCGGGACAATGAGAATGGATGAAAAAGAGTTCATCATGGATTACGCCATGAGACTTTCAGATATTGCAAACGAGTACAGAGAGTTTGGTGAACCAGTAACAAACTCACGCCTTGTGGGAAAACTACTAATATCCATCTCAAAGAAATTCAGTATTAAGGTGGTTGCCATAAAAGAATCCAAGGATACTGATGACCTTGAGTTCAATGCTTCAGTTGGCTCACTCAAGACATTTGAGATGGAACATCTTGACTCCAATTCAAAAGAGAAGAATGTTACTCTCTCCTCCGATGTTAACTCTGATAACGATGATTAAGATGATGAGGATTTTGATTTGAAAGGGTTTCTGAAAAAGAAAGAAACCACCACTCTTGAGGAAGAAGAAGTTTCCTATGTAACTCAACGCTCTAATAACTTATTAAAGAAGAAAGACAACATTAGAGAACCAAGTACAAAAACCAAGCCACAGGTGCCTACACCAAATTTTCTGGAAACACTCTCTCCAGATCCCAGTCTTCGCCTTCTGAATCCAGCTCTCCAAAGCCACTCAGTGAAGTACAATGTCATGAATGCAAAGGTTGGTGACACTATAAAAATGAATGTGCGAACACTTTCAGGAAGAAGAGCATGATTGCTAACGAGTACACTGAAGATGTCAATGATTCTGACTCGCCTGAACCTGTTCCAGCCTTATTCACTAATGTTGTGTGGGATGACGACATCCATGTTGGTAACACCAAAACTAGCATCGTGTGCTTGAATGCAGAGGTTAATGAATATCACGAACGGGGCGCGGAGGGGTGCGTCTCAGCTTTCCAGAATCACGAGGGTCGGACGTCGATCGTTTAGTACGCGTTTTCTATTTTTTTTTTCGAATTTATGTAAAGAATTAAAAAAAAATCAAAAAAATATAAAAAAAACCAGTAAAAGAATAAAATCAAATCCCAATAATTTACGAACGGGACGGCAAGGGTTGCGTCTCGGGACCACGAGGGTCGGGCGTCGATCGTTTAGTATGCGTTTTCTTTTTTTCTCGATTTTTTAATTGAAAAATTCTGAGGGGAGGTGTTTCCCTTCGAGAAATCCCGAGGGCAAGGGGTGGCCCTCGGTTTTTTCCGAGGGGAAACACCTCCCCTCGTAAATTTCTAATTAAAAAAATAGAAAAAAATAGAAAAATTGTAAATATGAAACAAATCATATCATAATAGGTACATGGGGTGGTTTTGACCCGATTTCGGTTGAAAAATATCAACGAGAATGTGCGTATTTGCACGTGTCGAGTAATTCGACCAACAACCAAGATACGATCGATCGATCATCTTATTCGGTTGGAAACGCGAAGCGACGAAGCGTCGTAATTATGCCGAGGAAGAAAGGGGTGCCTCTTGCAGTCGCGGAACAACGAGGGTCGGGTGTTGATCGTTAAGTAAGCGTTTTCTTTTTTTTTTTAAATAAGAATTCAGAAAAATATCGAAAAAAAATAAAAATTAGTAAAAAATAAAAAACAAATCCTATCATTTCAAGAACGGGGCGGGAGGGGTGGCGTCTCGGCGTCCCGGAACCACGAGGGTCGGGCGTCGATCGTTTAGTACGCGTTTTCTTTTTTTTTTTTTTTAATTTAGGGTGAAAATTTGAAAAAAAAATTCAAGAAAATAAAAAAATTAGTAAAAAATAAAAACAAGTCCCAAGAATTTACGAATGGAGTGAGGAGGGGTGCGTCTCAGCGTCCCAAAATCACGAGGGTCGGGCGTCGATCGTTTTAGTAAGCGTTTTCTATTTTTTTTCGATTTTATTTAATTGAAAAACTCCGAGTGGATGTGTGTCCCCTCGAAAAATTCCGAGGGCAAGGGGTGGCCCGCCTTTTTTCCCGAGAGAAAAATACCTCCCCTCGGAAGTTTTTAATTAAAAAATCGAAAAATATTCCGAGGGGGCGTGAATCCATTCGGAAAAATCGAGGGGGCGCATTCCCCTTGGAAACGTAACCTAATAGCAGCCGCCTCCCTCTGCCTTTCTCATTTGCGCAGTAGTAAAACTGAAATAAAAAGAAAGAAGAAGAGCCCTCGCCCACCGCCATCTTTCCTCTGTCGCCGTCTCCGTTCCAGCCGCCGCCACTCATCCACCGCCGCCTCCACTCCAAAGTCCAGCCTCCACCGCCGACACCTGCTCCTCCAACGTAAGTTGCTTTTTTTTTTTATCATTTTTTTTATATCTTTATTGTTTTGTAGATTTTTTTTTTATATATTTGTATAATTTGTTGTGATGAAATTATTGTATAATTAATTTTCAAGATTAGGGTTCAGTGTTTGTTTAGGGATTAGAGTTTGAAATTAGAGTTAATTAGAAATAATTACGTATTTAGGGTTCAATTGAAAATAATTACAAAATTAGGATTCAATTTAGGAATAATTACGTAATTAGAGTTCAATTTAGGAATAATTACGTAATTAGGGTTCAATTTAGAAATAATTAGTAAATTAGGGTTCAATTTAGAAATAATTATGTAATTAGAGTTCAATTTAGGAATAATTACGTAATTAGGTTTTAATTTAGGAATAATTACGTAATTAGGGTTCAATTTAGAAATAATTACGTAATTAGGGTTCAATTTAGAAATAATTTGTAATTAGTGTTCAATTTAAGAATAGTTGCGTAATTAGGGTTCAATCTAGGAATAATTATGTAATTATGGTTCAATTTAAGAATAATTACGTAATTAGGGTTCGATTACGTAATAAGGGTTCGTTAGTTTTCATTAAGATTCCAATTATGCAATTATCATTTAAAGTGTATTCAATGATGATGGTGACATACCGTGGTGATCGTTACATGCATGTTAACTTAATATTTCTTATGGTTTGTTCTTATGGTTTGAATGTGATTGGTTTGGGAAGACGTCGGTGATGACGTGGTGGACGGCGCCGTCTGGGAGGTTCCGTCCCTCCAATAACGGTTTTCAAAATTATTTTAAAAAATGACGGTGGTTTTAAAAATATTTTAAATTATTTGTGGTGGTGGTGGTGAAATACTGTGGTGGTCGGTACATGCATGTTGTGTTTAATATACATATTATTTTTTAGATATTGTTTAACCGATGTGATTTATTGATTAATGTATACGTCTGTGATGACGTGGTTTACGGCTCTGCCGAGGAGGTTTTGTCCCTCCAATAACGGAGTTTAAAATAGTTTCGATCCAGAATACAATTTGTGTAAACAATATAACTTAGACTCGTTTGGGATTTAGTATCGAATAGAGAATTCGATACTAAATCCCGAATTGTCCACTTCTTTGGATAGTTTGAGAGCGTGATTTCAATATGGCCTATCTTATCTATATGTTTTTTTTGTTGATTATATAATTTTTGGTCCAGTATCTCTCTTATGTTCTCGGGTGCACTGCAATATATGTGTACTTAGAGAACTAAAGGGAGATGCTGCCGAAATTCTTAGTCAATAAAAATTCATATACTAAGACACTGTATTACAGAAAAAACACGTTTTTGAATGGGATAGGGCCTTACGAAAAAATTAAATCATTCTCTAGCCACCCTCATGCTGCCCAATTCTCAATAAATCAATATAACAACCGTATAATGTTAGGATGAGTTCCGATCGTAGTTGGATGTACAAGCGAATCAACAATGGCTATTTATCCTCATAATTCGTGGATGGAGTCGAGAGTTTTATTGAATTTGTGCAAGCATATTCCTCTCATAAGAACGGACAGAAGCTGAAATGTCCTTGTAATCATAGCAGATGTAGGAATAATAGTTACCTCGACGTCGATGAGATCAAGTACCACTTGGTTAGACATGGGTTCGAGCCGAATTACTATAGATGGATTTACACGGAGAAAGTCGGCTCGCCACTTCTGGACGCCATCACGATTTTCATGCTGGAGGACCCTCTGCTGTCATTAGTTTCCCGTCTTATGAATTTGAAGTCAGAGAATCACATGTCTTAGAAGTGTTATGATCAATTAAGTGAATTAATCAAAGAGATTGTACCGAAAGACAATCTCGTACCTGATAACTTCTACAACAGTAAGAAGTTGTTAAAGTGTATGGGCTTACCAATCGAGAAGATAGACTACTGCAAGAATAGTTGTATGATCTATTGGAGAGACGATTCTGATTTGACAATCTGCAAATTCTGCAATGAACCTCGGTTTAAACCCGTTCGTCAAAGAATAACAAAACGACAGAAGGCTCGTGTCGCGTACAAGAATAAATCACAGCGAAAGATATGAGATGGCATGCTAAATACGTGGTTGAAGAAAATGTTATGCGCCACCCATCCGACTCAGATATTTGGAAACATCTCAACCAGACTCATCCAATTTTCGCGGCTGAAAGTCGAAACGCGAGATTGGGTCTTTGTATAGATGGTTTTCAACCATTTAGAAGTTTGGGCGCACAATATTCATCGTGACCCGTCATAGTTACACCCTACAACTTGCCTCCTTGGATGTGCATGAAAGAGCAGTTCATGTTCCTGAGTGTTCTTGTACGAGGGCCAAAGAATTCAAAAGACAAACTTGATGTGTTTCTGCAATCTTTAATCGCTGAATTAAATCAATTGTGGACGGTTAGAGCTCCCTCGTACGATGTATCTAAGAAACAAAATTTTCAGTTATGAGCAGCTCTTATGTGGATAATTAGTAATTTTCCTGCGTATTCTATGTTGTCCGGATGGTGTACAGTCGATCGAACAGCTTGTCGTTACTGTATAGAACGGTCAGACGCCATCACTCTTAAGTGCAGCGGGAAGCAATCATGGTTCGACAATCACCAAAAATTCCTTGAGTGCGATCACTGTTTTCAAAAAGATAAATGACTCTTTCGAAAAAGAAGATCTGTCGAGACTCCACCGCCGGAAGTGCGCTCAGGGACAGAAGTTTTGGCAGAAATAGAAAGATTGGGGCTTCTGAAAGTCACTGAACTGAATGCAGCACTCGTTAATGCGCAAATATCCCGAACGTCTGGTTGGGGAAAATGAAGCATCTTCTAGGATCTGCCATATTGGAGGGCAGATCTAATTCGCCACAATTTAGATGTTATGCACATCGAGAAAAATGTATTTGGAAATGTTTTCAATACAGTGATGAATGTCAAAAGGAAGAGCAAGGACACGCATAAATCTAGGGAAGAGTTGAATGAGTATTGTAATCGTTCAGAGTTGGCACCATATGGGTCAGGAAAGTGTCCTAAAGCCTGTTACACACTTGATAGGCTGTCGAAAGCTCACGTTTGATCGGGATGAAGAGTCATGATTGTCATGTATTCATGCAGAGGTTGAAACAAATAGCCTTTCGTAAACTGCTTCCTCCGAATGTGTGGAAGGCTCTAACCGAATTAAGCCTGTTTTTCAAGGATCTCACGTCAACAGTCATTCGCACCGAAAATATGAGTCGACTTGAACGTGATATTCCGTTAATATTGTGTCAACTGGAATTGATCTTCCCTCCAAGGTTTTTTGACTCAATGGAGCATCTGCCCGTTCATCTTACGTATGAAGCGAGAATTGTTGGCCCAGTGCAGTATAGATGGATGTACCCGTTCAAGAGGTATCTTCAGAAACTAAAGAACAATTAGAAAAATAAGACGAGTGTTGAAGGGTCGATAGCAAACGCATATCTGGTCGATGAGGCATCAACTTGTAGTTCGTACTATTTTGAAGATCATGTTTCAACTAAAAGAACAAACTTGCCAAGAAATGACGATGGTCAGAATGTGTGAATGATATTTTCCATGTAATTGTGGTATTTTTCTCATATTTTTAATTAGATTTTAGTTTCATTTTTAGTGGTTTTGAGTCGAGTTTTATTATATTTTTCGTTGGTTTTCTCGTTTTGTTGTTTTTCGTGTTTCTCTTTGATTTTATACTTAATATGGATTAATGGGTTTAATTAATTAATTTAATATTTAATTTAGGTATTTTGAAGTATTCTGGTCTGGATATAGTCGAGTGTGGGCGTACGAGTGGATTTTTAGCGAAATTAGGCCTCGATTTGAAAAATTACGGCTGACACTGGGTACGTGTTTCGACACTGGGTTACCCAGTGTCCGAGCGCAGTGCCCAGCACACGCCCGCACGCACTGCCGAGCGCTGCCAACGCCCGCGCGCCACGCCTGCCGAGCCCGCTCGGCCACGCCTGCTCAGTCCTGCTGACAGCGGCCGAGCACTCCCGCCCAGCGCCATTTTGAAGTGTAATTTTTCGTGGTTTTAGAAATTTAAAAGGTTCATGGCTCGGTATTATCGTAATTCGATTCGTTTGTAGAATTAATGTGTTTCAAGTTTGGGAAAATAAAGGGAAAATAAAAATAAAGCAATTAAACTAGCTAAACTAAACTAGGAAATGAAAGTGCAAGTTGGTAGAATGCCTCGTCGGATGTCTCAAATAGAAAATGCAAAGCAATAAAGGAAATAAGCAAGAAAATGCATTGTTTCACCAAGTACAAGCATGCAAGCACAAGGTACAACTATGCATAAAAACTCAAATAATGCAAATTACCAAAAATTGAAATCATGAATGGATAGAGCAATGAAAATGGATGGGAAAGTTTAAAACTTTAAAGAAAATAACAAGCAACGAAGTCTAGATCTAGGATTTAAGCTAAAACTATGCATGAAAATAAAAATCAAAATAAAGCATAGGAAAAACTCAAAATCAAGATGATCCAAGAGCCGATCTATGATCTAGATGTGTCACTCATCTAGATTTCATAGCCAATTCATAAGTTTCATCATGAATTCAAGGTGCTAAGACAAAAGGCATGAAATGAAGAAAAATGCATGAAACATGTAAAATAACGTGAAATTAAACGATCTAGGCCTCAATCTATGATCTAGTTGTGTCACTCAACTAGAATCCATAGCCAATTCACGAGATCAAGCACAAATTCTAATACCTTAGGTAAAAAGCATAAAATAAATTAAGAACAAAGCATGAAATTAAAAGAAAGCTTACTAGAATTAAATGGAGAACCCAAAAGCTTGATTGAAATTGCAAGGAATTAATAATTCAAGGGAGTACTTGAATCCTTCTTGAGCTTACAAACCCAAGGCAAAGCTTGAAAATTAAATCTTGAGAGAGAAAATTATCCCAAACCCAAGCTTGGGTTGGGAGGAAGTGTTTTTTTCAAAATGAAAGAAGTCTACTATTTATATTACATTTAATTGGGTTTAAATGGGCCAAAATAGTCTTAGAAGCTTGAAATTCCTGGGTTTGACCAAGTTTGACCCGGAGGCACCTTCCTAGACACTTGGCTAGCTTTTTGGCACCTTTTGGCTCGAAATGGCTTCCCGAGTTTGCTTCACGAAGACCTTTTTCCATCCGCCTCACTCCACCTATCAAAAAAAAACCACGCACGTCTTCAAATTAACTAATTAAACAAATATCGTAAAATCCTAAAAATATGAAAATAGAAAGGAAAAGTGAAGTGAAGTTAAAAGAAATAAACAAAGAAAAGGGAAATTTCAAAAGTTAGAGAAAAGATTACAAGGTAACTCAAGGTGTTCCTTGTTTCTTCTCCCTCTCCTCTCTAAAAATATTTTTGTATGTTTTGTTTTTATATTGTTTTGTTGGTTTTCTTTTATACATCTAGAGCTTAAGGAATTAAGAAAATCAAAAGAAAGAAGTGAAAAGAACGTGGGTTGCCTCCCACGAAACGCTTGTTTAGCGTCGTTAGCTCGACGTACTCCCCTTTGATTAAGTAGGATTTGTAACGGGGGGGTCAACCAAAGCCACCACCTCCTCGTCGGGTGGCAAGAGGAATCCATGGCGATAGGGTTTAACTCGGTGCCCGTTCACTAGGAAATGATCTTGAGATGCGGGGTCGACCAACGTGACCGCTCCACTCGGATTAACAAACTCGATGGTGTAAGGACCCGTCCATTTAGACTTCAATTTTCCGGGATGGAGGGCTAAGCGGGAATTGTAGAGTAAAACGGGCATTCCTACCTCAAGCTTCTTCGGGATTAGCCTCTTGTCGTGAATACGTTTCGTCCTTTCCTTGTAGATTCGAGCATTGTCATATTGATTATCTCTAAACTCGTCCAACTCCTCTAGTTGCGACATTCTTTCGAGGCCGGCTTCCTTCAAGTCCAAATTAACGGCTTTTATTGCCCAAAACGCTTTGTGCTCAATCTCCACGGGCAAGTGGCAAGATTTCCCAAATACCAAATAGTACGGGCTCGTGCCTAAAACCATTTCATACGCCGTTCGGAGGGCCCACAACGCATCACTCAACTTCCTCGACCAATCTTTTTGATTCGGTTGCACCGTTTTCTCTAACACGTTCTTCACTTGCTTATTACTCGTCTCGACTTGCCCCGAAGTTTGGGGATGATATGGCGTCGCTATTTTGTGCTTGATCCCGTAGATCTTCATAAGTTTCTCGAAGAGCTTGTTACAAAAATGGCTCCCACCATCACTTATTATGACTTTATTATGACTTTAGGAAAGCCAAAACGAGCACATATATTTTCCTTCAAGAACTTCACAACCACCTCCGCATTATTCTTTGTTGTAGGTATAGTGGTGAGTATCCCCGCCTGTCACGCGGGTGACCCGGGTTCGATCCCCAGCAACGGCGCCATTTTGAAGTGTAGTTTTTCGTGGTTTTAGAAATTAAAAGGTTCTATTAGCTTGGTATTATCGGCGATCGATTCATTTTCAAGTTTCAACGTGTTTCAAGCTTAGAAAAATGAAAGAAAAATAAAAATAAGCAATTAAAGTGACTAAACTAAACTAGGAAATGAAAGTGCAAGTTGGTAGAATGCCTCGGTCGTATGCCTTAATTGAAAATGCAAACAAATCAAGGAAATAAGCAAAGACAAGCATTGTTTCACCAAGTACAAGCATGCATGCACAAGGTACAACTAAGCTTGCATATACATAAAAACTTAAAAAATACAAATTTACTAAAATTGAAAGCACAAATAGCAAGAGCAATGAAAATTAACGTCAAAGTTCGAGACTTTACGTGAAATAACAAGGATCAAGCACTAGATCTAGGATTTAAACCAAAACTATGCATGAAAATTAAATTGCAAATAAAGCATATGAAAAACTCAAGATTAAAATGATCAAGGACCCGATCTATAGCCTAGATGTGTCACTCATAAAGATTCAATAGTCAATTCACAAGATCAAGCAAGAAATCAAAGAGCTAAGGCAAAAATCATAAATTGAAGAACATGCATGAAATTGAAGAACAAAGCATAAAAGAAAAGAAAAGCTTACTAGAATTAAGGAGAGAAACTAGCTTGAATTAAATTGCAACAAAGTAAATATCCAAAGGAGTATTTGGATTCATCTTGAGCTTACAAACCCAAGGCAAAGCTTCCAAATTAAACTAAGAACAAGAGAGAAAAAAAATTCCAAAACCCATGCAAGTTTGGGGAAATTTGAGTGATAACCTATAAAATGAGAGTTCTAGTCTATTTATACAAGGTTAATTTGGGTTTACATGGGCCAATTTAGCAAAAAAGGCATGAAAATCCCGGGTTTGACTAAAATTGGGCCATGTTGACTGAGATGGCTCAGTGTGGCTTGACGCGTGGCGAGCCGGGGCGAGAAGGCGCGAGCGATGGCGTGGTCTGGCGAGGCGCAGCGAGTAGCAACGATCGTGGGCGCGAGGGATGGCGCGACACAACGCGGCCAGGGGCGGCATTCTGGGCGATCCTCGGCGCCACTTGGTGAAAGGGCGCGAGGGAGAACGAGTGGGCACGGGGCTAGGCGCGAGGAGCGGCGAGTCTAGGCCAGCATTCCAGAAAGTTTTGGCATTTTTGAACTTTCTCTTGGCTTGATTTTTGGTCTTCAATGCCTTAGCCAAAAAAATAGGAATTTGAACATGAACATCCAAAAACTTCACTAATCCTCAAATTAATTGCACCCATTTAACAAGTTAAACATAAAATCACAAAGAGTTACGATAATCAATTAACACAAGAAAACAATCGGAAAGCCTATTTAAACCTTACTCAAGATTACTAAAATCAACATAAAATCCTAATTAAAATACAAGGAAAAATCCAAAAATTACATGCAAAACACCCGCGCGCCACGCCTGCCGAGCCCGCTCGGCCACGCCCGCTCAGTCCTGCCGACAGCAGCCGAGCACTCCCGCCTAGCGCCGAGCCAGCTCGCCCAGCTCCGAGCAATCTCGCCCAACACCCGAGCCATATCGATCCAAATGGCTAGTTAGACCATTTTGGGTCAAATTTGGTCAAATATGGAAAAATCCAAGCTTAAAAGTGATAATTGACCAATTTACCCCTAATTAGCTTGTATAAATAGATAGACTCCTTTCATTAGAAGGATCACTCCTCTCCCAACCCAAGCTTGGGTTTGGGTTTGAAATTTCTCTCTCTAGCTCTTAGAMTAAATTTTCAAGCTTTTTKCCTTGGRTTTGTAAGCTCAAGAAGKATTCAAGTACTCCCTTGGATTTTTTATTCCTTRCMATTTCAATCAARCTTTTGGATTGTCTCTTTAATTCTAGTAAGCTTTCTTTTAATTTCATGCTTTGTTCTTCATTTATTTTATGATTTTTRYCTTAGCTMTTAGAATTGTTGCTTGATCTTGTGAATTGGCTATGGAATCTAGTTGAGTGACATATCTAGATCATAGATCGAGTCATRGATCGTTTAATTTCACGCAATTTCATATGTTTCATGCATTTTCTTCATTTTATGCTTTTTGTCTTAGCACCTTGAATTCATGTTAGATCTTAAGAATTGGCTATGGAATCTAGATGAGTGACACGTCTAGATCATAGATCGGGTCTTGGATCGTCTTGATTTTGTGTTTTTCACATGCTTTATTTTGAATCTTATTTTCATGCATAGTTTTAGGTTGAATCTTAGATCTACTCTTTGTTGATTTTTATTTTTCATAAATTTTTAAACTTTCACGTCAAATCTCCTTTCTCTTTCTATCCATGCTTTCAATTTTCGCTAAATGCATTATTTGAGTTTTTATGCATAGTTGTACCTTGTGCTTTCATGCTTGTACTTGGTGAAACATTGCTTGTTCTTGCTAAATTTTCAATTTTGCTTGCATTTCATATTAAGGCATACGACCGAGGCATCCGATCAACATGCAATTTCATTTCCTAGCTTAGTTTAATTAGTTTAATTGCTTTATTTTTATTTTCCTTTATTTTTAAAAACTTGAAACACATTGAATCCTTCAATTGAATCGATCTCCGATAATACCAAGCCAAGAACCCGTTGATTTATTTCAACACCACGAAAACTCTTCTAACAAAATGGCGCCGTTGCGACTCGTCTTGGTTAAGGCTTTCGATTTTCTTGTAGTTTCATTGTGTTTTTAGCTTTCTTTTGTTTTTGACATTTATGTTAGGTACATATAGCTATGGTGGATACATTCCTAACATAGAAGGGCTTGGTTCAAACCATGTTGGGAATGAGATGTTGTATAATGGCCTTGGCAACGTGGGAGGGCATGTTGCAAACCACGTTGCCAATGGTGGTTTTGGTTTTGGGGAACCCGACACGGGAGGGCATGGTGCAAACCATGTCGGGTTTGCGAGTTTCTCGGGCGTGAATGGTTCCTTGGGTGGTTATGGAGCTCCAGACTCCTATACGAATGTACAAGCTCCAAATTCCTATCCGAACTTGCAAGCCCCGACTTCTAGTCCGTATGGCTATGATGCTCCACAGTATTATCCGAACACGCCGATCCCGACTTCCGGCCCGTATGGAAGTCCTCATGCTTACAATTTTGATCATGCCCCGATTAGTACCACCAATAGTTCTCATAATCCCGACCCATATGAGTATTTTGGTGGTGTGAGCTCCAATGCCCAAAATGCCCTCCCCATCCTCGATTTTCCGGTCGAGACTCCTATTCCACCCTCCGATTCGACCCTCTTGGCTATTTTGAAAACTTTGTCCAATATGGAGGCTTCGTTTAATGCTCGATTCGATGCTCTTGACGCTACGGCAGACAAAATACACACGACATTTGCGCAAATAGAGAGTGATATGGCCGTGCTAATTGAAGCTAATGAGGACAAAATATTACCAAGCCAACCTTCGCATCCCCTTGCGGTCACGATCCTTGATAAGTGTGGGGTGGTTGATAATGACCTTGTCCCGCCGTCCGAGGTGGAGGTGGTTTCTATTACGAGTATTCTTACTCTTCCCGGTTCTACCCTCCCCAATTTTGCAAAGAATATTCCCGATGCCCCTATACCCTATCCATCAAGCTTATCCTTCGAGGTTTGATTACGCATGGACGTGGCCCAAGAGTTGGTCGAACAAGTTTTTATGAAGGAAAAGACCAATGAGGAGGTGGTTGGCCCGGACGTCGATATTGAGGATTGTTGTGAAGTTGATGAGCCCCTTATTTGTAATGACGATTACGTTGTGCTCCAACGTGGCTAAGACTTGTTTGACAAAGATTATTTTTGGGTCGTTGAGGGCAACGATGACTTTTTAGAGGGGGAGGTGGGGGTTATTGATGATAAGCTTGGAGAAATAGACGATTATCTTGAGGAGGATGAGGAGAGCAAGTCGATTATTATCCTTGCAAACTCGCACCGGGAAGAAGGGGGGGAGAGGATGGTTGAAGGGTTTAAAATTCTTAAGGATGCTATTGAGTGGCGACCCTGAGTGATTGAGAGAGTTATCCCTTTGAATTCGAGTTTTGATGAAATGGTGAAAGCCGGGACGTGGAGGTTGTTATTGGAGGGCTTGATGTTCGTGATGTCCAAAAGAGAGTGGGTGAAGCCCATTGAATTGGTGCCCAAGACGAGCGGCTTGTTAGTTCTTGAGGGTGAAGAAGAAGGGTTGTTGGCCACGAGGGCTTCAACGGGTTGGAGGATGTTAGTCGATTCTAAGAGGTTAAATGCGGATATCAAAAGCGATCGTTTCCCTCCCCCGTTGCTCAACCAAATGTTGGAAAAGATAGTCGGACATTATTCCTTTTGCTTTTTTGATGAGTCATCGGGGCACTTCAAAACCACCATTCCACCCGAGGACCTAGACGAGACGAGTGTCGATTGCCCGCTTGGAAAGTTTGCTTTTTGGCGGATCTTATTTTAGCTATGCAATGCACCAAGGAAGTTCCAAAGAGTGGTCCTCCCCACAAGGAGGAGATTGTTTTAGTGTACCCTCCCGTTATCTTCCCGCCTTGACCAAAAAGGGAGTACGTCGAGCTAATGACGTAAAACAAGCGCTTCTTGGGAGGCAACCCAAGTTCTTCTCGTTTATTTCTTTCTTTCTTCTTAAAATGAAAATCTAAAAACATTTGAAAATTGAAAAACAAAAAAAAATTGTTGAGATTCGTGTACATATTTTCTTGAGTTTTTAATTTTGTGTGACTTTCTTGTATAGTGTGTTATTTCCCGACTTCAACCTTGGGCGATTGATAAGTGAGTAGTGTTCATGAAGCCGGGAGATACTAGCCATGCTCGATTTTTGCTTGGATTGCTTAGATGCCTAGGTGGACCCCACCGAGCTCGACCAAAACTCGCTCGGCTAAGGAAGTTTCTATTTTACCCTCCTTTTACTTGATTTTCATTAAGACTCAATGAGGACATTGCATGGTTTAAATGTGGGGTGGGTAGGTAGTTAGGGTCCGGGTGTCACAAAGAATGATTTGTCTTTCTTAACTCGAGCCTTGGCGAAGTGACGCTTACTATTTGCGCATTTATATGGTTGAGTCGATTTTTGTGTCGTTTGTGTCTTTATTACATTGTTGAACAACTCCACGTGCTTGGAATTTTGAGTAGTTTACTTGTCGGGTTTTTGCATGTTTATGGCCTCTTGTGTGAGGGGTTGAATTTTTGTGCTTCGTCCAAAACCGCCTATATATATATAATCAACATTTTCTTGTGAAAAGATTGCAAAACTCTAAAACCTCTTTTGGATTTTGCTCCCATATTCGGTGCAAACTAGTGAGTAGCCTTGTGTGATTTATCGGCTTCCTTGCATTTTAATGGAAATTGCATTGAGGAGGTTTGATTTTGCTCGTACATGAATGAATTTGAAAATGACCTCGAGGCAAATATATCACCCTTGTTCCGGCCACATGCATATATGTAAGCTACTTAAAAATCCCAAATGAGCCCCCTAGAGCCTTTTTCCCGTTTCTTGTTAGCCGAGCTCGATTTTAGCTCTTATATCTTCATGAATTGTGAGGTAAGAGTGTATGATTAGTTGACAAGAAATATGAGGGAAATCGATTGTGGGTTTCGGGTTTTGAGTTGCTTATACAAAAAAAAAGACAAAAAAAAGAGGAGAAGAAGAATAATACTCCAACACAAATCATGAAAAGTGATAAATCGTGCGTTCAAGTGAAAAGCCTAATTCAAAAGGGCTAAGTTTAGTAAAAAGAAGCAAATTCAAAAAGCTTCTAAGTGTTTTGAAATAAAGTCGGAAAAGTGTGTAAATATACGAAAGGGTTCGAATGAAAGTTTGACAAATTGGGAAAGGTGAAGCAATCATAAGCTTCGGGTTTTAGAAATTAGGATTTTGTGTATTATTGATCACGTTTTATCGTGTGTTAGCCACTATATCCAAATATTTCATACCTTACCAAAGAGCCAACATTACAACCCATAATAAAGACCTCTTTCGATTCTTATTTGGTCATTTACTATGAGCAATATTGAGCGTCCGATTTGTGAAATCTTGACATGGTGCATGTATTGACCGACTTGAGCGTATACACATCCCATATCAAACACTTGAGCGAATTGAGCGAACACCCTCAAGAACTCCCTTTGTGAGGAAGTCATCGATTTGGTTTGCATTTGAGAAAGAATAATACGAGCAATGCTTGATGATAACGAGTTTATGTTGATACTTTCATCATATAAATAAGGAAAAGTACAAGGATTTTTCTTTTTACACAATGTTCATTGCATGTGCACTCTCGATTCTTTTCGTTGTTCGAGAACGAACAAACCGATAAGTGTGGGGTGGTTGTTTTGCATGTAATTGTGGTGTTTTTCTCATATTTTTAATTAGGTTTTAGTTTTATTTTTAGTGGTTTAGAGTCTAATTTTATTAGGTTTTTCGTTGGTTTTCTCGTTTTGTTGTTTTTTGTGTTTCTCTTTGATTTTATACTTAATATAGATTAATGGGTTTAATTAATTAATTTAATATTTAATTTAGGTATTATGAAGTATTCTGGTCTGGATATAGTCGAGTGTGGGCGTACGAGTGGAGTTTTAGCGAAATTGGGCCTCGATTTGAAGAATTACGGCTGACACTGGGTACGTGTTCCGACACTGGGTTACCCAGTGTCCGAGCGCAGCGCCCCAGCACACGCCCGCACGCACTGCCGAGCGCTGCCGACGCCCGCGCGCCACGCCTGCCGATCCCGCTCGGCCACGCCCGCTCAGTCCTGCCGACAGCGGCCGAGCACTCCCGCCCAGCGCCGAGCCAGCTCGCCCAGCTCCGAGCAATCTCGCCCAACACCCGAGCCATACCGAGCCATATCGATCCAAATGGTCTAGTTACACCATTTTGGGTCAAATATGAAAAAATCCAAGCTTAAAAGTGATAATTGACCAATTTACCCCTAATTAGCTTGTATAAATAGATAGACTCCTTTCATTAGAAGGATCACTCCTCTCCCAACCCAAGCTTGGGTTTGGGTTTGAAATTTCTCTCTCTAGCTCTTAGAATAAATTTTCAAGCTTTTTTCCTTGGGTTTGTAAGCTCAAGAAGTATTCAAGTACTCCCTTGGATTTTTTATTCCTTACAATTTCAATCAAGCTTTTGGATTGTCTCTTTAATTCTAGTAAGCTTTCTTTTAATTTCATGCTTTGTTCTTCATTTATTTTATGATTTTTATCTTAGCTATTAGAATTGTTGCTTGATCTTGTGAATTGGCTATGGAATCTAGTTGAGTGACACATCTAGATCATAGATCGAGTCATGGATCGTTTAATTTCACGCAATTTCATATGTTTCATGCATTTTCTTCATTTTATGCTTTTTGTCTTAGCACCTTGAATTCATGTTAGATCTTAAGAATTGGCTATGGAATCTAGATGAGTGACACGTCTAGATCATAGATCGGGTCTTGGATCGTCTTGATTTTGAGTTTTTCACATGCTTTATTTTGAATCTTATTTTCATGCATAGTTTTAGGTTGAGTCTTAGATCTACTCTTTGTTGCTTGTTATTTTTCATAAAGTTTTAAACTTTCATGTCAACTTTCCTTTCTCTTTCTATCCATGCTTTCAATTTTTGCTAATTTGCATTATTTGAGTTTTTATGTATAGTTGTACCTTGTGCTTGCATGCTTGTACTTGGCGAAACATTGCTTGTTCTTGCTAAATTTTCGATTTTACTTGCATTTCATATTAAGGCATACAACCGAAGCATCCGATCAACATGAAATTTCATTTCCTAGATTAGTTTAATTAGTTTAATTGCTTTATTTTCATTTTCCTTTATTTTTCAAAGCTTGAAACACATTGAATCCTTCAATTGAATCGATCTCCGATAATACCAAGCCAAGAACCCGTTGATTTATTTCAACACCACGAGAACTCTTCTAACAGATGACACTGATGAAATTCCCTCGGTGTTTAAGAAATGGAGAGACGTTTGGTACAAAGGGGAAAAGATCTCTAAGCAAAAAAGAATACGCCGCCGCAAGGATATACGTGTTGCTAAATTGTGAGGAGGTCCAAGAATATGTTATGTATGAATACTCTTTCCAATTTATACTGTCAATGTGTGTGTGTGTGTGTGTGTGTGTGTATATATATATATATGTACTAATACTTTTTTTCTCAATTGTGTAACGAATGATGTAGTATTTACACGAAGGGCATTCAACGTCTCCAACCAATTATTACCGATGATAGGGTCAACGAAAAATTGGAAAATAAATTTGCCAATTGGTTCAACCATTACGTAAGACGTTCGATACCGAGATGCATATCGTATAACTATGGTATCTATTTATCTAATATATTTCCTAAATTAAAAATAATTTGTCAATGTCATAGGTTAGAGATCGTTTGAACAATGTGATCGACGTGAATATTAGGAGCCTAGCTGCGGGTCCATCAAGATGTGTGAAAATGTATACCAGATGTAAGATAAATGGTTATAAATTTCACACATTGGAGTACGGATCTAACAAAGCAACATCGAGCAGTGGAGTATGAGGGTCAAATTATGGGGAAACCGAATATGATTATTACGGTCGTCTCATAGAAATTGTGCAGCTCGAATACGTCGGCCGAACGGAGAAAAGCATGCTATTGTTCAAGTGCGAATGGTTTAATCCAACTCCTACAGGCACAAAAGCTCATCCACATAAGTTTGTCGATATCAATCATAAGTGTAGGTTCAATCGATATGAACCTTTTGTACTTGCTTCCCAAGCTGTACAAGTATACTATTGTGCGTTCCCAAGTTTGAGACGAGACAAGTTGGACTGGTGGGCAACGTGTAAAATCAAGGCGAGATCAAATGTTGAGTTTATCGAGCCTCTACCAGAAGAATCATTTCAAGAGGAAATAGTAGATACACGCAATCCGATTCAACTCGACGATGTCGATTTCCAGTTGCACGACCCCAATAATAATTACATGGATGAGCTGGTAATGATAGAAATGATGATACAGAAGAAGAGTTACTCACCGATCAAGATACAGATCAAAGAAACGGACGAAGATGAGTTTGGCGATAACTTTAATAGTGAAAGTGATTAGTTTGGTTGAAATATATGTAATTTATTCATATTGTAAAACACATTTTTTTTAAAACTAATTTTTTTCATGTTTGGATTTATTAAGACGTTTGGTATATAATATATACTGGTATTTTGTAAAATACTCGTATTATTATCTAATAGTTTTATCAGATGTCGAGAGATCGAGGTTCCAGTACCATGGGTCGATCAGATATGAGGTCGGCTAATCGTTTGAATGATTCCGATGATGACTATATGGGTATCGGTATTGATCATTCAGCGCCGACGCAGGCACCGACACCGACGTCACATACACTGCTACATACACTATCCGATGCGGGTACATCACGACAGCAGTTGGTCCCACCGCGGAGGGGTGGAGTTCTATTTTATATTGCAGGGAAGAAGTAAGTAAATTAATGATTTTGAGATTGTAATTATCATTATGATAAAATTATATCGTAACAAAAAAAAAACATAATGGAATACAGGCTACACAACAGACAGGCCAAGGTGACCACTATACTCCGGCAGATTTACGAGAAGGAACTTCATCCCGCCGGGTGGTGCTATAAGGAGGTGCCTAATGAGACTAAGGCGTTCCGGTGGGAGATGTTTCAGGTAATTATTATTTTATGTCCAAATTTGTTAATCTTTACTGTAACTACACAATCATATGTATCAATTAAATTGTAATTATTATGTTATTTTGTAGGAGATTTGTTATTGGGACCCGGAGGTGTATAGTGCTCAAGACATACGAAGAGTATTTGACTCGATGATTGCGTACAAGTACGGGAAGCAGCTGAACGAGTATAAGCAGTACCATGCTTCTCATGATGGTCAGCTACAGCATTGCGTTACCCAGGAGATCTGGAGGTAAACGATTCTGTTATATATTTTTTTATTAAATTAGAATTTTTTAGTTATAACAGATAATTTATATCGTATCTTATATATCATGCATCTCAACTATGGCTTGCAAGGTTAAGTGGGATAAGCCCGAGAATAATGCAAAGTCCGAGCAGTGCAGCCGCAACAGGAGGAGCGAGCCTGCTGGGCCGGGTATTGGGATGTAGAAGCGCAAGGGGGGTTTAGATCTAATATCGATTATGCTCTTGATAACATAAGTAGTTTCATAATATAATCATATATTATTTATTTGTTTATTTTGAATGTTAATTATTTCAAATTTCTATTTGGATACAGGAGCGGGAGACGGGTGAGCCGGCCAAGGCATACCAGGTTTTTGTACATACGCACAAGAAGGACGATGACAAGTGTATCGATGCGAGATCCAGTAATATTAATGTGAGTCTGTTCCTTATTTTTAACTTGTTTTTTGGTTTTAATGTAGAATTTACTAACGAGTTGTATTTCAGGCGGAGTACGAGTGACAGCTGGAGGAGACACGTGCGTCTTCCCAGGATGCGAGTAGCGAGGTTGATCCTGAACGGGTTTTCTTTGATGCCATCGGGTCGAGCAAGGGATGAAACTACGGCATCGGCTCGTACGGGAAAGTGGTTGTTGCTGCGAAGGGTTTTTTCACAGGTAGCTCTTCGTCCTCCTCCTCCCAGCAGCATATAACCCACGTAAAACAGCTTGAGGCGCAGCTCCAGGCGCAGAGGGAGGAGTTGGAGGCCACGAGACTAGCTCAGGAGGCGCAGCTCCAGGCGCAGAGGGAGGAGCTCCTGGCGGAGGTCCAGGCAATCGAGCAGCGATACACCAGTCTGAGCGACAACGTGAGGAGCAGCGCCGCCAGCAGAAGGCATTTCAGGCACAGATGAATGCACAAATGGCTGAGATGTATGCTCGTTTCTCGCAGTAGCACCCCCCGTCATAGGACAGTTTCATATGCTTTATAAAAACTTTTTTACTAAACACTTTTGTCGAACGCGTGTAATAATCGTAAATTTCCAAATATTTTAATAATAATTGGTTTATTTATTTGTATGTTCATTATTGATCTTTCTTCAATTTTTTAGGAAATTTTAATAAATAAATAGGAATTAAAATTAATATTTAAAAAAATGAAATTCAGAGGGGGAATACCCTCGGAAGTCATTCGGAAAATCTAAAAATCGAGGGAAAAACCGAGGGTGTATGCCCATCGGATATTCCGAGGGTATGAACGGCCCTCAATTTTTTCGAGGGCGATGCCCCTCGGTTTTTGTGAGGGCATTATGCCCCTCAGGATTTCCGAGGGCCAACTACCCTCGGTCTTTCCGAGGGTACGGCCCCTCGGTATGCCCTCGGTTTTTCCGAGGGTAATTTGCCCTAGGTTTTTTCGAGGGCAATCTACCCTCGGTCTTTACGAGGGCAATAGCCCCTCGGTTTTCCCTTGATTTTTTCGAGGGCAAGCGGGGGGAAATAACTGAGGGGATTGACACTCGAAATTCCCCTCGATAAAATATTCTACCCTCGGAAAAATTCACCGAGAAGGGATTTTCTGAGGGACATTTTCCCTCGATTTCTCAAAAAATTGAGGGAATTTTCCCTAATACCGAGGAAAAAATCCCTCGAAAAACTGTTGTTCTTTGTTGTGACGATGGTATCGAACCACGCTCTATTGAAATGTCAACAAAGAGCAAATTGACTTAATTCTAAAGAATCAATCCAGGTAGAACTAAATTTACTGACAACAAGTTGGGTGTTTGGTCTGGTAGTGCTAACCTCACGAAGTGTAAAGCCTATAGGATATAAACAAAGTTTTGTTAGAAAGCGCAATAAGAAAAATAAAGCCCTGAGATGCAAATCCAAACTTGAAGTGCAAAGTTTCTCACAACGCCCTGGAATTGACTATGTGGATATGTATTCTCCCATAATAAATATTATAATTCTAAAGAATGAGAATGCAGCTTATACCTGTGGTTACATCATATCTTTATGGGGATCATGATTTACAGATATATAAGAAAGTAATTGCTGGCCTTTTCTTACCAAGGCAAGTGACTCTAAGCCACAGACTACATTTGTAATTAAATTAAAACACTCACTTTATGGATTGAAACAATCCAGACGTATGTAGTATAACCGTCTAAGTGACTACTTGATTGGGAAAAGATAATATGTACCCTTGCGTATTTATAAAGAACATAAGTTTCAAACTTGCGATTATAGTTGTATATGTCGATGATATGAACATAATATCTACTCTTAATGAAATAAGAGATATCGCTAGTTATTTTAAGTTTTTAATTTGAGAAAATTAGTCATGGGAAACTCGGTCATGTTAAGGCTTTAATCTAAAACCGAGTTTGTGGAATACTAAATTCTACAGTTTGCATATATCCAAAAGATGATCATGCGATTAAATATGGATAAGTGAAATATGTTAGCACTCCTATGATTGGTCAAAGTGAAGATATAATGAAAGATCAATTTCGTCAGCGGCATGATGAAGAACTGGGGGGAGCTGAAATTCCCTTCTTATGTACAACATGCGCATTATTGTACCATTACTAATACACTTGACCAAATATTAATTTCTCAAAACTGTTATCTTGATTTAACTCAGAAAAGCGCAATGTCACTGGAATGGAATCAAAATGTACTTTGATACATTAAAGAAACCATTGATGCGAGTTTATTTTCTCATTCATAAATATAATTAGGACTGCAGATGGTCTTGTAACCTCTAAAGAAAATGTTGAATTTACTTCATACTGTAAAACACCAAATAGTATCGTTGATATTGGTTACTCATTCGGTCCATGTAAAGAGACTATTATCATATATGTTGTAGTTCGTGATTATCAATTGTAAATATTATGATCATTCATACATCTGATAATAGTAGCTTGAACTCTATCACTGAAGAAAATGTGATAATACGAGTAATATCACCACAACTCTTCTACAACCAACAACTATGCACTTTCTCAATAATCAAGTAAACTGAGGAAGTGGAGACTTTCATGTTTAGTAATATAAAAGATGTATTGACAATATTTATATTTAGAAAATTATAAATATTAATTATAAATTTTGGGTTTTTTTTTTTTAAATTGGAATTGTATTGACAACTCTGTGTGTGTGTGTGATTATAAGATAAAAATTATATATATTTTTCAAATATAAAATTTTAAAAAAATATATTTATATTATTTTGATTTGCCCCCCAAACTATAAGATTTTTTGCACTTTACCCCTCAAACTATAAGATTCTTTCACTTTGCCCCCAGCTGCCCGTCGATGGAATCTAGAAGGAATTTTCCACCGGAAATAAAGTTTGGGGGGCAACGTCGAAAATTATTGTACATCATAGGACAAAGTTTAACAAAAAATACTTTAAGGAGCAAAGTGAAAAAAACTGCATACATCAGGGGGGGGAAAAATTATCCCTTAATTTTATCCAAAAATGATGGGATAAGTTATCCAATTTTGGGGCGAGAATAGGGAATTTTGAAGAAAAATCCCCAATGCTTCTTTTATTTTGTGGTCCACTCCCCACTTAAATAATTTCATTCTCCACTCCCCAATACACATTTGACTTTCATGATCACTCCCTTATCTTACAAAAACTCAAATTTACCCTTATTTAATGGGTTTGTCCTTTTGCGTTGAAAAGTCGAAATTTAATGTACAGTATCTGAGTACTTACTTCCAATGTATCTTATACTTAATGGTTATGTATTGAATACTTCGAACCTTTGAAATTAATACTTATTACAGAATACTTCGAAAATTGCCATTATAAACCGATCCATGAAAATGGTATCAGAGCCTAGGTTTATTAAGAACTTAAAAGAAAATTTTATTATAATTATGTAATTAACTTTTGGTGAGGAGGTTTATCTCTAAAAATGGATACGAACGAGTGTTCGAGATGTATTCATTTCAGGTAATATTTCCAAATATTGGAAATATACAAGACATACCACAAAGAGAAAGTAGCATATCGGTATAACCAATATGTTGTACAAAGACTCGCAGGAGCCAGCAGGGAAACCTTGCTACAATGCGAGAAACAAAAGACATATCATCTGAGTTACCTTTGGGTAAATCAGATATTGAAGACGGATCTCAAGTACCATAGGGATACAGCTCATGAATCCCATCAATAGATCCAACTGCAGCGAGGTATCCGATTCCTCTAAGAATCTTAGAGAAATCCAAAAGATGATACAAGACATCGACCACCAAATCCAGATGAAGATGAAGGAGGTAATTGAACATCAAAAAGAAACACGAGAAATCATAATCGATGTTCAAAGACGAGTCAAGGGCCTTGAAGTCAAACCAAGTGCATCCGGAGGAAGACGACGTATAACTTTCGGAACGGAACCCCTTTTACACCAAAAGGGGAAACCGACTGAGGTTATAAGACAACCAACGGAAGAAGAGAAGATGATGGCCATAATCAAGGGAATTCCATTACAACCCAAGAAGTAATGGAAAGAATCAACGTGGAAGATTTAAATGACCTAATCGAATCCTTCACCGGATTAGGTATTGTGGATCTAAAAATGAACTCGGGAGATTCTTCGGCCTTAATACCAAGAAGCGCTCCACCACCAACAAGTTATAATCATGGCGAAAGTACAACTTCACACGAACCAGCACAAGACGCGCAAATGCCACATGTCGGGGATTTCACCATAAAAGGATATCCTACAGACATAGTAGGCACCAGACAACGTTCCTGAAGGCCCAATATTCTCAACACGCCATACGGGAAGTCTCAACTTGACCCCATACATCCATATGGGCTAATGTTAAATCTGGACGTTCCAGATTTTAAGAATCGAGAGATACTAATGGACGATTGGGCATCTGCAATGCGAATTGCAGCTGGAACTCTCGGTCTAGAGAAGGAAGGGTTCATTCTACTCCTTGAAATGAGCCTTGAAGGATCCGTAAAGATCGCATGGGATCTAACAGGAGCAGATATAAAGAGGGAAGTTATAGCTGGAGAATCATTAAAAGGGATCGTCAATAATATGGCTAAATTATTCAAAATCCAATTTATCGGCACAGGATATTTCGAGGGAATGGAAGAGGAAAAACAGAAAAAATATCGACAAGCCCTCTATTGCCTCGAGCTACGAGATATTTGTCA
>BMAC01000034.1:2700051-2753115 GCA_014905375.1 Phtheirospermum japonicum
AAAGCATCTATGAAGAAGAAATTTACTCCGAAGATGGAAGTGAATCATATTCAGAATCAGAGTGAAGAAGAATTTCTTCAACAAGTAGTAAGGGAGGATATGTCAAGATTCCTCTCACATACAACAGTTTCTCATAAGACGCTTATGAGGATAATGAAAGAAGATCCAAAGCTCCAAATGTATGAAGGATTTACAATAGGGGCAATGGAAAAGGCGATGGATAAGTTGGATTTAAGAAATCGAAAACACCAAATTATCCATAGAGTTTCCACGGGAGAATTCGCGATACCAACGGAATATACGGGAAACCAGATCGAGATGCAACTAATCCCTTACCAAGAAATCCAGGAGATTAAAAGCACACGTAGGAGAGAAATGGCAAATACACTTTCGTGGATCCATATTGGAGCCATTCGAGTAATCATAAAATCAACTTTTAAAGAAAGAGTTGATTCGCCATTAAATCTAGCTCTCTTTGATAAAAGAATCTCAAATCTGAAAGATTCTTGTCTGGGAGCAATCACCGGAAATTTATACAAAAGAAAACTGGCATTCAATGTCTACCCGAGGATTGCATATATCTTGGCAGATCGAGATTTCAGTAGAGTTCTCACCCTTCATCAAGATTTCAAAAGACCAGACCTGATGACGGGGGGAAATAGACCCTACTCAATAACGTACAAGATTTCCTATACACTCTCAAATACTCATCATTCGCAAGTATTCCTGAGAAAAGAGTTCATAGAAATACCAAGGATTTTTGATGACATAGCAAAGGCAGTCTTACCAGAAATCATGCAATCTCCAACAATAAGAGAGATTGATATGAGAATTCAAGATCGGCCAGTTCTTAATAAAAGTAAGAGCCTCATGATCGAACCAAGGAGAATGTCTTTCCAACAAGACAGAATCAGTGGACCTCAATGGGAAGCTCCAAGAATCAGCCAAAGCTCTCGAGCTCCAGAAGTATTCAAGACTAATGGAGAGCTGAAGTGCCCAGAGGGATGGAGAAGTGTGGAAATAATATTCGACATCACTCAAAAGGATAACATCTTCCCTTGTGATGCATTGTATCACCTGCAACAACCTTCCTTGGGAAGATATCAAGGAGTCCTCAAGATTGGAGAAATTGAAACAATCATTGAAGGAAGTGCAGGAAAAATCCCAGAGCAACTAACTCTAGGGATAGAGTTCCTCGAGGATCATAAACCTTGGGAAAGATTAAGAGATAGAATGGAGTTTACGATGGGCAAAAAGAGATACAGAATTAAATGAGCACCAGCCCATTCTCCATATAAATTCCCGTTGGAATGATATATTCAAGATATCGTGCGGAATACTTCGCATCTTACATTGATTCAGGTGCAGGAATTTGCACGGCTAAACCAGAGGTTTTCCCCAAAGAAATGGAAGAAGAACTATCTCCAGTAGCGGGAAGAGATTTCTCTAAAAGGATCCTAGTCCTTAAAAGAGGGATCAAACAAGCGAAAATGATGATGGGAGGAGCAAATGGTACTCCGTGGTATAAAGTTAAAACTCCACCAATCTATTTCCATGATACGGGAGCGGATATTCTGTTAGAAAATAATTTCCTACAGACATTCAAAAGATTTACACAAGAAAATGAGACTAGAAGAGTTATTTTCACAACTCCGTGTGATCATAAGATTATAGTCCAGCGATTAAGAGAGGCATTTCATAGAAAAATGCCAATCAATTTTCGCAGCAAGCGTGGTGATGAAGGGAAACTTCGACACCCAAAGATGAAAGATCAAAGAAGGTATGGAGAAGCAATTCTCCAACTACAAAACGAGAACCTAGGAGGACGAAAGGAAGAGGGGATTAAATCACAAACGATTGAACTCCTCAAAGCTAGCCTAGACATGAGTGCACAACCAGACACCACCGTGGAAGAACAAATTACACTGGAGGACATCAAAAGAATTTCAATGAAGATCCTCTAGCGTAGTGGGATAGAAATGAACTCAAAGCATCTTTAAAGGTGAAAACCGAAAAAGAAAATGAGTTTGTCAGATATAAGCCTAACCTGATGAATCAAGAAGATCGAAAGGATATGCAACAAATACTTAAGGAACACATGGACCTTAAGTTGATTGAAGCAGGAGTTTCTCCATACAGCAGCCCAGGATTCTTGGTTCGCAACCATGGAGAAATAAAAAGGGGAAAACCAAGATTGGTGATTAATTACAAAGGAATCAATAACATCTTGGAGTTTGATGGATATTATATCCCAAGTAGAGAGCATTTGGTAAATTGCATTAAGAATGCAAAAGTATTCTCCAAGTTTGATTGCAAATCTGGATTCTACCAGATTAAGATGGAAGAAGGAAGCAAGAAATTCACGGCCTTCTCTACACCACAAGGACACTATATTTGGAATGTTATGTCGATGGGCCTAGCAAATGCACCTCAGATATATCAAAGAAAGATGGATAATCTTTTTAAAGATTATTTCAGTTTCATGTTCGTATACATAGATGATATACTTATCGCATCAAAAAAACATGAAGGATCATCTAAAACATTTGGAGATCTTCTCAGATGTTTGCCGCAAAGAAGGATTAGTGCTTTCAGAAAAGAAGGCAGTAATTGCTACAAGAAATATCGAGTTCCTTGGAATAGAGATCGATGAGTCGGGAATAATCCTACAGAGTCACATCGTAGAAAAGATACAGGGATTTCCAGATACACTCAAGGATAAGAAACAACTTCAAAGTTTCCTAGGAGTTGTCAATTTYGCCGRGATGTTCATAAATAACCTGGCACATTATAGGAAGGTGTTTAGTTCCCTACTAAAAAAGGATGCCGATTTTAAATGGGAAAAAGAACACCTTGAAGGAATTAAACAGTTAAAAGAGGTTTGCAAACAACTTCCCAAATTGGCAATCCCGAATGATGAGGACGAGCTGGTTCTATACACAGATACCAGTGATTATTGGTGGGCAGCAGTTCTTACGAAACTAACGCCCAAAGGAGAAATGCCATGTAGATATTGCAGCGGGCTATTCTCAAATAGCGAGGCAAACCGATGGCATATCAACGAGAAGGGGTTTTTCGCAGTTAGAAAGGCGTTTAAGAAATGGCCTTTATTTCTACTATCTAAGAAATTCACCTTAAAAATTGATAACTCGAGCGTTAAAGCCTTTTTGAAAAACAAAATTGAATCTAAATCCGAAAAGGCTAGATTACTTAGATGGCAAGCTGAATGTCAATATTATGATTTTGATATTGTCATTATAAAATCTCATGAAAATGTTCTTGCAGATTTTTTAACGAGAGATGGAGGGATCAGAGATTGATTCGTTCCTCAAAATGGCGAGGCATCTAAGGGAACACCTGGAGATGCTTCAACTCGAGTTCGATGCATTGACCCTCAATGCAGAGGTAGCCGGAAGGTTACAACGAGTTGATCGGGAAACTGTTTCCGATCGAATACGAGGTTGCATACAGGCCAACGAACAGTTATGGTCTGTAATGAGAAAGCCCCTTCTCCGGGAGACATCTTCAATGGTGCAAAAGGAGACACTTCGAGTACAGGGCTCTATACCTATAGCAGGGGATTCAAGTACCCCTAGCACGAGAACTAAGATGGAATCATCCACGGATGAACCGTCTCAAGTTAAAATCGATACTCCGGAGTCAAATCCCGAGTTTTCGAGTCAACCCATCGCCTCAGGGGTTAATGAGGAAGAGATCGATCTTAGGCCACATACAGGCAAATCTAAGACCGATACTTACGAGATTTTGAAAACTCCTCATTTTCAGGTTTACCAACAGAGATGGGAGAAGTTAATAACCAGGGTGGGAATTAATCCGGCAAAATGTCTAGTAGATGTTTYCGGAAGATATCCCAGAGTATGGATGATGCCAGAATCTCATCCACAAGATGTAAAAGRCTGGTATGAATTCGGGGCCTTAGCATCGGTTCATACAAGGTCGCCAAGCTTCTTGGAAATATCACAACTTCCGAGATGGATACAAGATGCAGTGCATGAGACATGGGCGAATAACCCACATCTGGCACGAGGTGATGTTCTAGAGCTATATTTCTTTAGCGCAGCACCAGAACCAGTCGGAAAGGGAATGCATGAAGTGTTCCATTTCATCAAGTTTAGGCGACCAGACGTGGAAGCAATGAAGAAAGTCAAAGCACCATCGTCTGAAGGAATTCCGTTAGTAGCATCACTCACGGAAGACGACATGTCCACAAGAAGGGCATGGGGTCTTTGGGTCTGCCTCACCGAGATGGACAAAGTCAAGTTCCCATTCAAGTTCTTCCAGAATACGGTGAATGGGTCTTTCCTGTTAAACACAATGACAGGAAACACAACAGGATTTGCACAAGATTTATTTGAGAAAAAGAGATCTCTTCTGTGGAGCAACAAGCTACCAGGGAGTAAAGAAACTCGCCGGAAATACTGCAACATGGCCCACGTCTGGAGATGGACGGAGAAGATATGTTCGGAATGCTCAAACCAGACGGAGCCGGAGTTTAGTACAAAGTCCAAACAGAATAGGCCAAGTAATCAGGGACCACCAAAAACACGTTTTGCCCGGGGACCGCACAAATCAAAAAAGTGAAGGATTCCCCGACAATAATAAAAGGATCATGTGATGATCAGGTCCCTCAAAAACGTGCCTCTGCAAAGCGGAAATTCCACCAGCTAACTAACAGAGGACAATAATGCAAATGAAGACGTAAGCAATGACGTCAATTAATTTACAAGTTATGTGAAGTCCGGATTTCAAGTCCGCCAGACTTCTATAAATTCAGGATTTGGAGGAAGTAGAAGGCATCGCTCATCAACTTCTATTTTCTCATATTAAAAAATATAATAAAGAAAGAGTGTTTTATGTACAAGAATAAAGAGTGTTTTAAAAGTTTGTATTAGGAAGTTTATGTATTTACGAGTACAAGCCTTCTCTATGAGAGGCTAAACAAGTTTTCTCCTTTCAAAAGGAGATTACTAATGTAATAAATGTTATTTTAAGTTCTTAATAAAATAAAGGCTTCTGGTTCAACATGTGTGTTTAATAAATTATCTATAAATCAAGTACCCCGTACGCCTAGTGTAGGAAACGAACTAAGGCTGTGTTGAACGGTTACTGAAGGAGTCGGATAACTTGTAGTTCAACTTCTGAGAATAGAAGTTAGACGGTGATATCGTCTGTAAAACGGATTAGGAACGGTAACTTTCCGACTGGTGGCATCGCAACCCATCTCACCCGGAGCTGTTTCGGTCAAATAGAGGTACGAAATTTTAGAAAAAATTAATTTTAAGGAAGCATGTTGGGCTTAAGTACTATCTGGTAATTTTTTAAGTATTCTTTATTCTGTACCTAAGTATTAAGTATGTCACAACTAAGTACTCAATTTTCTGCACGAAATATAAGGGCATATTGATCCCAAGGGAGCTAACTTTAAATTATATATGGAGGTAGGGAGTGGAAACAATGAAAAATTTAAAAGGGGAGTAAACCCAAAATGAAAGAAGGCAAAGGGAGTGGTCCAAAAAACGTCGCGAGAATATCCGCTTAATCGTTTTATTACAGTGACCAAAATCCTCATCAACCGGCCATGGCGGCCGCCGATGCTCAACACCAGCCCTCGAGGGCGCCGCCCCTTCTCCTCCTCCACAGCTTGCCCAGATTCTCGCTACCCTTTGTGTCTTTCCTCCAGACCGAATACACCGTCCTCGACCCGCTTGCCGACCCACCCGACCCGTCACTCCCGGCCTTATCCAGGTCAGCCCGCATTGTGCTCTGCGTCGGGCCCTCTCCCCTCACCTCCGACGACCTGGACAGGTACCCAGCCGTCGAATGCGTGGTCGGATCCAGCGCCGGCACCAACCACATCGACCTCGCCGCCTGCCGCCGCCGCGGTGTCCGCGTCACCAGCGCTGGCGACGCCTTCTCTGACGACGTGTCGGATTATGCTGTCGGGCTCGCCATCGATGTCTGAGGCGGGTTTCCGCCGCCGATCGTTTTGTTCGGGCCGGGTCTTGGCCCGTCAAGAACGAATACGCCCTTGGGTTAAAGGTTAATGAATCCATTATTTGTCATTTGATTATTACTGTTAAATCATCTCGATAAGTAGATCAAATAGAATCCAATTCTACGGGCTAGCACCATTATTGAGATACATCTTGGGATCCTACTTGAATAATGCATTTCTTAAAACATGATCACATATTCTTTCTATGCCATGTGGAACTAATGGTGTATTAATGGGCAAAATTTTGATTATGCAATAACATTGATTTATAATTATTAATTTTTTTCAGGTGTGTGGAAAACGAGTAGGGATTGTGGGGCTAGGAGGCATTGGCCTAAGGGTGGCCAAAAGGTTCAAGGCATTTGGTTGCATCATTTCTTACAACTCAAGGCACGTCAAATCTCAAGTTCCGTACACTTACTATGCTAATGTTGTTGATCTTGCGTCGAACAATGACATATTGGTCGTTTGTTGTGCATTGACTAATGAAACTTACCATGTCATTAACAAGGACGTTATGACGGCGCTAGGAAAGACGGGTATAATCGTAAACGTTGCACGTGGTGAGGTTATTGATGAAAAGGAATTGGTCAAGTTATTGGTGCGAGGTGAGATTGGTGGTGCTGGCCTCGATGTTTATGAGCACGAGCCTCATGTTCCAAACGAGATGCTAACGTTGGATAATGTCGTCTTGTCTCCACATAAAGCCTTTTTTACACCAGATTCATTTGCTGCCCTTGAGAAGGTGGTCATCGGCAACATACGAGCGTTCTTCTCGGATAAACCTTTATTGACAGAAATTGAGCTTGACTGATGAGATGGTCTATGTATCATGCATGTCGTATGGGTTATATATTGTGCTTTCAATCAACTCCTTGTGCGGATATCAAACTTTATCAATGTAACTTGTAATGCTCTACATCTATGTGAAATGAGTGACGTTGAGTTTGTCAATTGAATTTTGTGTTGAAGTTGATGGGAATAGTTATCAACTCACTTTGCTACATCAGCATAATGTTGCAACACATTGCTGTCACTCTGAATCATTTGAAAGTAGATTTGTGTTATGGTCTCTATTTAGTTATGCTGCTCCTTTGGATAACTTTTGGTTAAATGTAGAAAGTTGAGTCATTCCCTTGGGTTGAGTTCACTATACGCAAGTATATGTGAAAAAAACATTAAGTTCCATTTATCTTTTGAATTTAGAAACAAATTGAGGTTTGTATTTGAGGGTACACTTCTGTAATACTAAGAAGGCCAACAGCTAGGTTTATTTGAAATCGGGCTAAGGGGCTGCTTGGTTGAGCGGTTTAGAAAAGCTGATAGCTTATTCACTCTCAATCAACTTTTCTATACAGTTTGGTTAAGGTTTCTAATCAACTCCTAATAGATGATTAGGCTTTAAAAAAAATATGTTTATAATTCGTAGCTTTTTCTAATCCTCTGCTAGCTGATTGTAGAAAAAAAATTATCATTTTTTTTATAAAATATTTTTTTTATTTACTAACATATTATTTTATAGTTCTACATAAATATTATGTGAAACATACTGAAATATTTATTTATCAAAATAATTATTTTGGTATCATTGTTTATAATTTTTGAGGAAGTGTTTATTTGTTATTCTAAATTTATAAAATGTTATTTTTTATTTATTAACATATTAGTTTATAGTACATAAATATTATTTGTATACAAAAGGAATTCTTTATTTATCAATATAATTATTTTGATATCATTGTTTATATGTTTTTCTTAATTTATGAAAATATTTTTTGAGGAAGTCCTTATTTTTTTAATCTAAAATTATTTATTATATTAAGTTTTTTTTTATTTTTATGTATATTATTTTTTATTTTTCAATTATATTTATATTGATAATTTACCTTTAATTAACTAATTTAGCAATAACATATATATATATTATATATAATATATATAAACTTCGAATGAATTCTGAAAACTAAGTAAAGGTTCAGAGAACTTAAAAAATTCAAGAATATATTCAACAAGAATAATGATATCAATAGAGTTCAGTAAGACCATCTTTTAACGACAACCCTTCCTCTCATTCTTTTTTACTCCCTTCGTCCATAAAAGATAGGTGAGTAGACAAAAATACGAAGGTAAAGAAGACAAAATGATGAGCAAGTCTCTTGTGTGACGGTCACATGAATCATTTAACATGTGACGGAACTCTATATTTATTCAGACCCGAATTTGATCCATCAAATTGGGTCAGACTAAGCAGATTTATTGGGTTTGGGGCTCCGTCACATGACAGAAGATCCGTGTGACCGTCACATTTAAGTCTTTGCCCAAAATGATTGTAATTGGAATTGTAAACTTTTTGCTATTTTTTCTATTATACCCTTAACTTATTAGTATTTTAATAAATAAAACAAACTAAATAAGGGTATTTTAATCTTTGTTATGGTATTCTAACTTTTAAAAAGGAAACATGTCTATTTTTTATGGCCGGACTAATATGGAAAATAAGTCTATCTTTTGTGAACGGAGAGAGTAATTCTTAATATGACACATCACCAACTCTTCCTCATTTATCCATCGTACCATCAAATCTATTTTTATGGGTTACATATGTCCCCAATAATTTTTAATTTATATTTTTTATATTATATTTATCTGTTAAATTTATTTACTCATTTATAATTTTATATTATATATATATTATATATATAATATATATATATATTCTTAGAAAATTTTAATTATGACATTAATTCATGATTAATTCAAAATAATTAAAAAAACTACAATAACAAAGTGATTTTTTGGATAATTTCACATTTTGAATAGATAATAAAATTTTAAAATTTTTTAAATAAGTGCAATATTTTAAATATTTTTTATAAGCATAACTATTTTATTTTATTATAAATTCTGACTTGTTTAATTATATATATAATCTACACGCACAACATATGGAAAAAAAAAAATTACTTGCAGGTGGGACAGGCTCTGCCAGGTTGGCCCCCGGCCAATCCTACTCTCCCTTCTGCACGTATCCCTTCCTTTGGTTTTGGGTGGGCAACTGCTCCAAACCCTCTCTCCCCTCCGCCCCGCATCTCCCTCCCCATTAATGGTCGCAACCATATCCCCTCCCCTTTCCTTTCCCTCTCCCCCTAAAGATTGTCTAAGAGCATCTTTACTATTTCTATATATTTATTGAAATTATTTAATTATTTTATGATTATATATATATATATATATATATATAGTGACATTAATTTATAATTACTTCAAATAAATATTGTGGCGACATATCTTATTATAATTAAAAATATTACAATAATAAGGCGTTCAATATATGAACACTACAAAAAAGAGAAAAAAATACGACAAAGACACGTGCATTACTCTTGACGATGGGGCTCATTCCAAATATACTTAATCACATCATTGCGAAGCTAATGATGAATATGTTTATCCCTTAATTCGTATCTTCTTTGCAAATATTGTTGAAAATCATGAGTAGCACCTTGAAACCATTCATTTTCAGGCTCTCCATCCTCTCTTTGCCAATTAACTACATCTTCACCCTCATCCTTGATTATCATATTATGAAGTATAATACCAACTAGCATTATTTGTCCAATATCCTCTTTATTACTAGCCTCGTGCTGGACCACTTACTATTGCCCACCTTGCTTGGAGCACTCCAAATGCTCGTTCGATATCTTTTCTAGCTTCCTGCCTCTGCATGGACTTTTTTCTTTTCTCATTTGTAGGGCATTGGAAACTTTTGAAAAATGTTGCCCATTCTAGGTAAATTTCATATGTTAAATAGTAACCTTTTATATGTTTTGTCACATTGATTGTATAATTAACTTCACGTGCATGTCCGTGCATCACATCATTGAATAATAGAGACTCATTCAACACATTTATGTCATTCCGTGCACTAAAGAGGTCAAATAAAGCATGCGATATCCACAAATCATGTAAGGTAACCGCTTCGAGTATTATAGTGGGACTTCCTTGGTCATGTCGAGTGTATTTACCCTGCCACGCGATTGAATAATTTTTTCACTTCAAATGCATGCAGTCTAAGCTCTCCAACATGCCAGTAGATCCGTGTTTCTCTGTATGTAATGCAAGTAAATGCGCAACATCAGTGGGGTTTGGTCTGCGTAGATATTCTGGGCTAAATACTATCTGCACCACTTGACAAAATTAAATTAAGCACTGGTTCGCTACTTGTTCAGACATGTAGAGGTACTCATCGATTTGGTCAGCGGGACTCCCGTATGTCAGTTAACGAATAGCTGTTGTGCGCTATTAGAGCACTGAAAATCCGTTCCTCCCTATAGTATCACGTCGTTGTTGAAAAAGTCCTGAGTGATTTTTTACGGCCCCAATGACACGCAAAAATAGTTGTCGTGATATCTGAAATCTCCATCGAAAAGTGTGTCCAGGACACACCAAGTTCTCAACAAAGTAGTCTCGATGAAGATTATACCCTCCATCTTTAAGGACTCGATTGACAACCCCTCTGCGCCGACATGTAGAGTACTCGGTCTACTCAGCCGCACGTAAGATATTTAGTTGTTATTGCATCCAAGTATTTTGTGTCTGGGTGACTGGGTTATCATTTAACATTTTAGTTGGGTACGAAAAGCCCTTCGATCAGAAATATCATCAATATCACCAACCACTTATTTTTTTGGATATGTTGTATGGTAAATAAGATATTAATATGACAAATACTTTGATGAGAATGTTTTGGTTGTATGTTTGTGGATAGTTGTTGGTTTCTTTATAGTTTAAATAATTGAGGTGGTAGGTGTAAATTTATGTAGTGGAACTAAGTGGTAGTAGTTGTAGTGATCGGTACGTGTAAATGTAAGTATAGAATTAAGTGATGGTAGTTGTAGGTGTAAAAGTAGTTCTAGGGGTGATAGTTGTAGGTGTAAGTGATTAGTCAAACTTTATTATGGGAAATTTAGAAAAATGTCACTTTTACATATTTTGATTATAAAAATACTATTATACATTCATATATTCAAAAAGGTCGGAGGCATGGTTGGAAAAAACCGATCCTTCTTCGACCTTTTATCCTCTGACCTTTTCTCCAACCACGTATACGCCCTTTTATCCAACCACATTTCTGACCTTTTCTCCACCCTCATACACGGCCTTTTTTCCTCCGACCATATCTCCAATATTTTCTCTTCCGATCTTTTCTCCAACCACGTATCCGACCTTTTATTCGACTACGTCTTCGAATGAGAAAGACCATTTCCAAATGAGAAAATGTTTTTATTGAAAGTAAACATATACATAACAATATGATCAAAACAAAACAACTGAAGACCTAATTCTTCTTCAACATCGCAATCAGTTTCACATGAGTTACGAGAGTGTCTTCTGGCATGGCCAATGTATCTTCCATCGTCAAACTCCATTAGGTTTTGAAATTTTCAATATATAGAGTTTCTTGAACTTCCTGAATTTACTTAACTTGTATTTATATTATTTCTTCAAAATGCGATTCACAAGTATCTATGTTGATCGCATTTTTTTCCCTTTCTCTTTCCCGTCTAAGCTGCTTTTTGGCCGATTGGACGACGCAGAAATGTGCTACTGTCGCCCTCCCTAAATTAAAGTCAATATTAGAACCATCAGTGAGATCACCCATTTCAGAGGTTTTAGACTTCTTTTGTCCTCTTGTTTCTGCAGTTGCAGCTTGAAATTCAGGACTATATATATGGACTTCCCAACAGTGCATCCATCTGAAGCCGCTTTTTTTCCTTCCATTATCTGTCCAGAATTGAATTTGTGAAGACGATGGTATCATTTTAACCGCTCATGTGGTTCTCCTTCAACCTATTTATTGAATTGTTGAATAGTACACATTCGCCATGGAACACATAAAAATGAATTTTTATTTTACCGTTTTTGTTGTCCTTTGGACAAAGTTCTCCTTAGTGGAGTCGTGTTGTTTTTTGTAATGTGATCCCAAAAACTCTTTGAATCTTGGTTTGCGCCAAAAATAGGGTCATAACTCACAGTGATATGAGCTTGGCAAAGGAATCCATCCTTCTTCTTTGTCCATCGTGCAGTGGCTGCCTCTTTGCCTCGACCAACCTTAGGTTGCATAAGAGGTTTTTCGTCACTATTAAGACAGATATTATCCAAGCCGTCAACCCCAACACTTGACTTTGGAGTAACGTCACCTTGCGAACTACCATCAGGAGTGCGGGTTGGTGTGAAATTAGCTTGTTGAGGCGTAAATGCGTAAGCATTATTCATACCACATGGGAGTTGGTATGAATATGCATTCGAAAATGACTACGCATTTGGCATACCATATTGAGGGTGAAGCGTGTTAGTTTAATATATGGTAGGTTGTGGGGGTTTTGTTGGAAATTATGAGAGAATGGAAAAAAAATAAAATTTTGTATATATTATCATATTGGGGGAGATTTTGGAACTGAGTATTAAGTTGAGTAGTCGAAAGATCACGGGCATTTGTATATTTCGCCGATAGCGAGAATTTCTCGATGATGAACCATCCGTATCTGATAAATTTGATATGTTGAAATTTCTGTTCATATCTAGAAACATATTATAGATGACAAATTATAGAATATATAAGAGTAGAGATGTGCATGTAATAGAGTAATATGAAGCTATATTTATATATAGAATTTGTAGATAAAATTTTTTTAGATTTTTTGGATGATGTATTGATTTTGATATTTATTTGAAAAATGTGCTATTTTATATATATATATATTTGTTTATATAAATATATAACAAATTTATTATATTTAATATATATATATATATATATATATATATATATATATATATAATTACAAACACACACAAACAAAAATGAAATCGAAGAAAAACATTATATTCCACACACACCCACACGGCATATATAGAAGAAAGGAAGAAATAAATAAAAACATTAAACATGGTGACAGGCATGCAGCCTGCCACTCCAATTTCCCCATAGTAGCGTGCACTGCACACGGACGTTGGGTGGGTGGGTATGCCTAGCGTCCCCTCACCTCCTCTTTTCCCCTTTTCCCCTCCGGCCTCCAAAACCTCCTCCACTTTCCCCCTCTTCCTCCCTCTCCCATTTATCAGCCAAACCCTCCCCCTCCCCCCGTTAAATTTGCTCCAAGTATATAAAGAAAAGAGGCTTAAAATTATGCGGGCCCAGAAAATTTTAAATTTAACCCACAAAATATCATTTGACACGATCAAGAGACCAACAGTAGATCAAAGTTGAGAAAATGCTACGTGAATAACTTGTATGTCTTCCAAAATAAAATGTTATTTTGGTGTCAACAGATAGAATGAGCAAATTTTATTTTAAAAAGTGAACGATGTAACCAAACAAATTTTATTTCAAAATGCGAACGGAACAGGGAGACTACTAATAAAATGTTATCTTCCAAACTTGGACAATTAATCGCATCGCTTAGTATGTCATGCCGATCAAGATATATTAAAACAACACAGTGGTTTCTTAGAAACCAACAAAATAATTTTGCTATACAAAGAGGTTAATCTCCGAAGGGAGGCGAAGAAGTTAAAGAAGAGATAAACGTGCTTATGTACAAGTTAAGTGCCACCCATAATGAGTTAATGATGAAACATGAAGTACTACTATTGATACAACAAGGAATTAAGCATCAACTCTGAGTTTCACTACAAAAAAGTGCAATTTTTAAGAAGTTCAAAGCAAGGCCGCTTCGCGGAGAAATGAAACTGCAGCTCATGTTACAACACAAACTTGATCTACAATCAAACTAAAGCCTTTTTGATTTGGACAGGAGAGCTTTCATTCAAGGGATTGGCTGTAAGTCCTTTTCTTTGAACTGCTGGCTGATTGCCTGTTCAATATAACAATCAAATGTGAATTCACAAGTCTCTTTGAACTCCTTTTATTACATAACTTGTGTCTTGTAAATGAAATGTGATTATACTTACGAATCATCAGATCTTTCTTTACTAGATGATGACTTCTGCAAGCTCGTGGATCGTCCAGCAGCCTGTTAAATAAGCATCACTCTCAAGTGACTTGGCTCGTATCCAATATAAAAAAAGAGAAAAGGGAAAAAAAAAAAAAAAAAACTCCATGCTTCTGAAATTCGATTACATATTATCAAAGGTAAGCAAAAAGATCATGATGGTTGTATTTAATCAGCGGTATGTGTTTGACCAATGTGTAGTGATGGACTAGAGAAGAGAACACATTATATACCCATCCTATTTCTAGAGGAAGTTTACTTATCATGTAGTTCCTAAATGAAGGCAAAATCCATATAACGCAATACCAAATTTAACCTAGTAAAACATGTATACCTTGTTCAGCACACAAGTAATAATTACATGACACGAGAAGTACTAAGCATTAAGTATACTAACAGGGTGGTGTAAATTTCTGCTGCCTCGGGTATGAGCTTCCAAGTATTCTTCATATGTCTGCATCATGAAATGAACAGGCACTCATCAGCAAAACCATAACCCTAGCTCTAATGATTTGCTCAAGAATTAATACTAGAACTGTATAAAAATCAAAGTTGGAATCCGTCGAAGAAATAAACCACATAAAATGGGAATTAGTAGCAAAATATTCATTAACAGGTCGATAACCACAGGGATTAAAAATTCAGAGCAGTCATTTAGGAAATCATGTCACAAGTCATTACTATAGCTCTTATTGCCAAGTGTATCCATATCACATCTATTGAAGTTCAACTCAATATTCCCCGGTCTGTTAAGTCAAAAGCTAATAAAACACAGTCTTGCATTTTATTTCAATGTAGACTTTGCCAAGTTAAACTCTAATATACACCAAGGAGAACAACAGAAGCGTGAAAAGCACTACATAATCCATGAATATACGCAATTCAAATAAACTATGCATATACACCATTATTGCAAGAAATATGTCAAGCGACATAAGCATGATATCAGCACAAGATACCGATACATGACTTCTTAGTAGCTCGAACTATCAAGCATTATATATTGTTCTCAAATAAACACGCTGAAATCAGAGCCAGTTTTTCTGAAAAAGAAACACAAAAGGCATCAATCAATAAGTTACTATGCACCCAGAAGGATAGCCACACATGTAAACACATTATCATCCCAACCATCTCGATGCAGTATTGAATACAATAACAGCCAAAGTTTCGAATAGTTACATTAAATATTACAATACCAAAGAGGTCATCTGCGCTGGATATGGGTTTAAAAGCTAACCTACATAAATGGGCAAACCATAAACCCTCCATTACATAATCAGCAATTTAGGTTGCGATTGGGTATTCTTTCGGGGGGGAAGTCGTACTAGAGATTAGTGATGAAAAAAATGGAAGAAGAATGAAGTTTGAGAAGATGATTGGATATGAGATGAAAATGTAATGATGAAAGTTGACTTGATATAAAAAATAAAATAAAATAATGATTGGTTGTTAGAAATACGTGAGTGGGTGAATAATGAAATTTGTGGGGAAATGTGCCATAATAGCTATTGATTTGATGCTTTCTTTCTTTTTTTTTTTTTTTTTTGGGGGGGGGTGGGGGGGGGGGGAATATTAGAAGTGATTGGTGGAAGAAAAAAATGAAAGCGAGTGAACAATGTTTTTTGTTTTTTTAATTTTCATGAGCAAATGCCTTTCACAGTAAAAACAATTCTCCAGCGAAACAAAAATAAAAATTGGTATCCAATCGCAGCCTTGTTGAATTCCTCTAGCTCATTCACTTCATGGACAAATGACGAAAAAGGAAAAAATGAAAATAGCAATACCACATTTGGCCTAGAACCACAGAACAAACAAGTGTAAGCTCAAAACCAAAGACTGTTACTGGCTTAAAACAACAAGACAGTATGCTATAGAGCTGACTAATTTTATAGGGAAAAAGGAGGTTCAACTTCTTCGACAAATAGATAATTTTGTAACTCAATGAAAAATAAAAAATAAGAAGCGTTTTGCCGTCAAGAGAAGGTTCATTAGAGGCAGACCAAGTTGTAACTCATCCAAAGGAGAAGAACCCTATTCATGAAAAAACAAAAGGGAAAAACAAAACATGCAAGACAAAATTGCAAATAATACATCATCTAACTCGTAAACTTCACCAAGTTCCAAACTAATTGAACCAATTAAAAGATAAACTGATATCAAAGCAAAAAAATGGTAATTCGCATCTAAAGCTCAAGATGAGACACCAATACCATTTCCAGTATATCATCTTCTGTGAAAGTGCCCCAACTATTAACTCCATCAATTCTATTAGCTGAGCTTCCATTGACTTGACAACTTCTCGACTGTTTTACTTTTGATCTCTCAGGAACACTTGAGGAATTATTAAGTTTTACACCAGGCCTCTGGTGAGGCAATTGAAACCTACTTACTCCAGCCTGATGTTGATATAGTAAAGACGGGTACAGAACAGGTGCCATATGCATTGGGGGCATAATATTAACATTCTCATCTTGTATAGAATGAAATTGCTCTATATAAGGTCTTCTAGCAGAAAACTCGCTTCCGGGGACTTCATCCCTTCATCAAATAATTTATATCACAAAAATGGAAAGAATAAAAAATGTATCTTATTGCATTGGATATTAAGAAAATGACTGAAAAATGCACCTTTTCAGAGTAACACCCATATCATAACCCTCGTCAAGAAGCTCACAAAGAGCTTCACCAATATCCCCAGGCAACTCCTGCAAAATAGATAACCAGGTCATACCTTCATGTACTCTTCAAAAGGCTCTTGAAAAGCTGGGACAGTGGATACCTGACAATCTCTGCTGATTTTGACAGGTTTGAAGTCATTCCATGGATTTTTCAAATGAAGAGTCTTCTGAAAAGGCAAGTCATTTAAACGTAGCCATTTGACTTTAAAACTGCGTCCCCAAGGATTATTTTTCCCGCTGCCTTGACTCCAAATGTGATCCCTTCTCCAACCAACGGATGAAATCATTTGGGCATATCCTTGGAAGAACCCACTCATGTTGACGCTAAATATAAGAATTACCTTGCCAGAATTCTGCATAATCACTTAAACTGTATTATTTGTGTGCTTAGTTTCTAGCCAGCATTTTTAGTACTCTCTAGTAACTAGGACAGTCATCTAAGCTCGTGCCTATCTATAATACATAAAGGCCCAAAAGGTGGCTAAGAATCATATTACATGAATAAACCAAAAAAAAAAAAAGAAATGAATGTTACTTGAAAGGCTTCTTCAAGAATGGGCTCATTCATTACTTGAGTTGCCCAAATTCCCTTCTTTATTGACATTTGAATATTTTGATGATTCAAGCTCTTGATAACAAAATATCTTGTATTATTCAATTTATCCTTCTTCATTTCACTTGACGATCCCGCTCGGTTACAAGAATGCACTAGCTCTTCTGCCCCCGAGCGGCATGTTTCCTCATTTGATGTACCCCTTGGAGACACTACAAATAATATTCCAGAAATTTCATTTAGAAAGTCCATCTTGTAAATCAGGGATGACATCATGCTAACCACAATAAAAATAATGTGTCATCTCCACATTGAAATGTTACATTCATATGACTTCAAACATTCATAATCAGGCACGAGCTAAGGTACCACCTATGCACTTCACACAAAATTCTCAGAAAAAACATTAACAGTCTGGGTGCTTACTCTTATGTGTCAAAGTGGGTGGTATATCATTGTTATTGAGAAACAAAACTAAAGATCAACAGACCAGGCATGTTAATCGATTAATGACAAGTGGACAATATGCTGCTTCTCATGTAGTAGAAGAGATTATGGAGAAGAGATAATTATTATGTGGACAAAATGCTGCTTCTCATGTAGTATTAAGATTTTGCTATAATTTATTATAATTAACTAAATGCTACATGACTATCAGCATTCTGTAAGTAACCTTTTAGAATGATATTGAGTTCAGATCAATTTACAACAAATGTTCATCCAAAATTATTACAATGTGCCAAATTTGGTGCAAATGAATAATGTTGCACCTTTGGTGCACGGTGTAAGGTTCAGAGTTGGGGTTGGAGATGCCCTAATATGATCGATACAGAGACATTAACTGCATTATATATGTCTTATAAGAAAAGGCAAATTATAGATCCAAACTACGTTGACATCGGTTGATAATTGCACATGCAAGACACTGACATCAGAAATCAAGACTCGACTTTGATATGTCTGAATGTAACTAGGTTTTCAAGTTAAGCAGGCCATAACAACATCTTCGAGTGTCTCAACTCAAACTTCTAATTCAACGTATCTCCTTTGCTACTGAAAACAAACAAAAGAACCCTTCATTATTTTCCTATGTATGGATTTATACTTTATCAGGATGACACCCTAAAACATTTACACAAATAACTCAAGCATCGAGACTCTTGCTGTAAAATAGTCTGCAGTTGTAGGAAAAAGCCAATCCTACACAGAACGAGTAAATATAATCTTCAGCTTGTTTTACTTTCTTTTATGAGTCTGTGTACAATGCCCAAATAACTGTAAAATTCATTAATTGATAAAACTGTATTACTTTGAAAGGAAAGCACAGTTCCAAATTCACAAATGCAATTATATAGAAATATGGTACAATTGAGAGGACAAGTAGATATGAATACAGAGAAACAGCAACAATTTTACCTGAATCATGCAAGTTCATCACGTCCTTTTTGCATTCAGTCAATGATGAATCAATTACCAATGCAACTTTTTTTGCAGTATCAGAAGACATGCCTTGATAACCTCCTAACTTTGCAAAATCAGAATAGAGGCAAATCATAGTGAGAGTCGAGACCTTCAAAGTCTCTCTCAGAACAACAAACTCCAACAAAATAAGGGAAAGGATACTGAAGAATAAATGTGTAAGAAAAATAAAAATAAACATACGAGCACAGGTTTCAGTAAACATTTCTAGCAAAAAATAGGGAACAACAGATGCCAACTTGAGTCTTGAAAAAACATTAAATCCTTTAATTTCACAACAACCTAACAAGACCATCCCGTCTCTTTTTTTTTTTTTTTTTTAAAGTCCTATGGTGTTAGATGTATTTCAGGCTCAAAAATGATCTTATGCATGTTATAGTAACCATTTCTAGCACAAAATATGGAAGCAAAATATGAATAAGATATAGCATGAGAAAGCTTCAACCTAGTAATACTAGAAAGCATCTTAACAATATTTTAAGCTAAAGATGCAGTTAATATTATTGAGATTTACAGAAAATCACAATCTCCAAGAAAACACAATGTGATCATGTTTAAGACCAAGATTCAAAGACGACAATACAATACCGTACTAGTGCACTAGCACTACTGAAATGAAAAAGGGTTGAAATAGAGGAAATAAGAACTTCAGAAAGCATTTTGATCCTTTTATTACACTACAGCCTCAACAGACCCATCCCTTTCTCTAAAAATAATATAAAAAAAAAAAATTTGTTACCACAATTGATCACAACAAAAGTGATTCTGGATATCCACAATGATAGGTGAAAAAATGCGAAAGTTGTCACTCCACCAGTCCAAGGTAATAAGGAAAATAGCTGAAAAATATAAAACATCAATATAGAAACTCTACTTCATATGCTCATGCCGATATCTCAAGAATTCAAAGTCTCAGATGTATAGCATATTTGGAGAATCATAAGCTCCATAAGCCTCATTTGCTTAGATGAACTTTGATGAAAGTTAGAGTTTATCTCATATGCTTCTATTAGAAGCATTTCAATAAGCTCATGGAGCCTTTTGTTTCTATTCATCTTTTACCCTTTTCCTTCTTTCTTTCTTTTTTTTTTTTTAATTACAAGTTATGTCATTTAAGTATTTAAAAAAGATATTTCTTTTTATCAAACGCCTTCCACCTAAAACCTACTACAACGTGAGTTTTACCCAGTTTTTTTAATTGAATATTTGGACTTATTTTAGTAATGTGAAATTATTGATGCTTATTTCACTATTGAAATATGAGTAATAGAAACAACAACAATTGAATTAACAATGGTAACATAAATATTATTATATTAAACATGTTCTTTTGTGTAGTTTTATATTTTTGAGCTAGCTTATCAGCAAATTTTGTCAAACACTTCTATTTATATCAACTAGCTTTCTGGCTATTAGTCATCAGCTCTCAGCTGTCAGTTCCCAACTAGCTTATAATTATCAGCTAACAACTACCTTATCAGCTTTGTCTACAAAACATACTCGTAATCTATGGTATATATACTTATTATTATGCCCATATAATGTGTTACAGACACAGCACAGAATAAAAATCCCAATCATTGTAGTGATAAGTTGCAAATACGAAAAGGCATTCTAAGACTTTACAAGATACATTGTTCTCTCATTTCTTTCAATTTTATACAGCCCACAACTAAATGTCATGCAATGTCTCGTTCTTTTAACCAATTTAATTTTATTTTATTTTTTTAAAAACTATAAAAGCTAAACCAAAGTATGGATGTAAAGCCACCAATTCCAAGGTTTGAAGTAAAAAGGCATAAAACATAATTACAACCCATATACAGAAGAATTATAACTTTACTTTCAGCTTTTCTCCAAAAATTTAGCAAAGGATCGAGAAATATATTTAAATTCACCTGTCGTTTTGCTCTCCCATTGTCCCACACAAATTCCTATAAATATATATTTCTTACCTGAGCTCCTTTTTGACAACTCTACCCTATGGATGTGAAACACTTTGTTTACCTTTTATCTGAGAATCTCCAAAATTCATTTGATGCTTTCTTTTTTAAATTTTCTCATTCTGAAGAAAAAAGAAGAAGAAAAATAATAACCCATCCATGTGGCATGCTTCTGCCACATACTTTCTCATGCTTGCAAATAATCGTCCTATCACTAATTCTGACCAAGTACAGCAAGCCAAATAGAGAAATTATATGCCTAATTATCACAAAATAAAAATAAAATAAATGCCTTTCAATCAAAAAAAGAAAATCGAGTTAGCCTCGCAGAATAAAAAATTCAAACTAGTAAATGCAAAGGACTGCCATATTCAGCTTATACAGTAACATTCACACGTTGATTAATTGCTGAGAAAAAAAAGCAAACAAAGAGGAAAAAAGAAAAAGTGCTCCCGATCACTATATGAACCTCAGGAACTCGAAATGCCAGAAGGAAAACAAGAAATTCAATATAATTAGAAATACACATACAAACGACTAGAAATAACAATAATTTATATCGCTTGTGCACAATCAGAATTTAGACTTAAGACATTGGTGCGAAGAGGAGAGAGATAGAAGGAAAGATGAAGTAGCAAGTAGCGAAGAACATACCTTCGTCTGTAGAAAGAGAGAGAGTAGGAGAATTTGGCGAGAAGTTTTGGTAGAAGCTTCTGCCCTAGGTTTTATACCCAATTAACTAGTGTAGTGTACACTGTACAGAGGCCAATTCTTAAATCTCAAAAGAGAAAAAAAAATCATACAATTTTAAAGTGTATACCGTATATGTGTAGTATATGTGTAGTATGTGAATAGGGGCGACAAATCTGTTATTGTGTTGTTGCACATTTGTATTTTAGTGTAATTTATCTTATTTAATCATTCATATATAATAAGCGTAATTTTAATTAAATTTAAAATTTAGAGAAATAGTATTGTTTAATGTTAGGCCCCATCTTAAGCAATACATGTTTAATATCGCATATTATTACTCATTGTCACATCTATTAGTGTAATTTTAATACGAAATGATTTTAATACATAATAACTTGATAAATAAATATTGTTCCATACAAAATTTAATCATGCAAATTCTCATTTAAACAACTTCAATTGCTTAAATATTTACATTTTGGTATGGTAGAAACTTGAGCAATGAATAACATTCCTTTACAAAAGTCGGATGATTCAATCTTTGCTATGGAATTCTTAAAAACGAAAAATTCAAAATCTAGAATTATTGAAGATATTGAAAGTTAGTACTATATATAATATATTACTCCCTCAAGGTTCCGCGGCTTTCTTGCCCCCTTGGTCTCTTGTACTTGTTGTTTTATTTTAAAAAATAGACAAAATAAATTACTTCATTCGTCTTAAAAAAATACATTTAGGTTATTTCACATGGTGAAAAAAAATGTTAATTAGTATAGTTTAAATATTTTCTTTTCATATATGTCTCTATAGTTAATTAATTATTTGTATATTATTATTCAAATTTTGTAATATTTATCTAGGTAACTAGAGCAGTGTAAGTTTAATATAATTAAATATGGGTATGCATATAAATGAAAAATTAAGGTGCATCCCCAACATATAATTTTATAAATTTTTATGAATTTTTTAATTTATGAAATCTCATTATTTTTCATGCATACAATGGAATTCTGTATAATTTTATACTATTGAAAATATTGATATTAATAGATTTTATTGAAATTTGTTGAATGTTTTCAAACATAATATTATGAATTTTTATAAAATTATCATAGTTTTTTAAGAGTATAAATTAACACAACTTATGAGTATGTACAATATTTTTTTACAAAAATATTATAGAAATACGACCTAACTGAAAAGATACATATTTTAACTTAGTTTAACTTTCTTCAAAGATACATATTTTACTTAGGGGAAATTACCATTTACTACATTCTCATCACCACTAATTGCCATATAATCCACTAATTTTATGTGATCCCATTTAAGTTGTATATTTACCATATACTCATAAAAATTATGTTAAATTGACTACTCTGTCCTAAAGCTCAGCATAACAAAAGTATTTTATGAAACGGGATCTACGCAATCCAAATTTTAATAGAATATTTCATACTGCATATTTCAAGATATTCCATACTACATATTTTGAAATGCAGAATTCCATACTTCAAAAATTCATACTGCATGAGTTAAATATTTCATATCCAGATTTTAATAGAATATTTCATACTGCATATTTCAAAATATTCCATACTGCATATTTTGAAATGCAGAATTCCATACTTCAAAAATTCATACTGCATGAGTTAAATATTTCATACTTCAAAAATCCATACTGCATAAGTTAAATATTCCATACTTTTGTCTTATGTTAAATATTCCATACTGCATATTTCAAAATGCATTTTCTAAAATATTCCATACTAATTTTATAGAATATTTCAAAATATGGAGTTGTATACTGCATACTACTTTTTTAAAATATTTTCATACAACAGTGAAGTATGAATTACAAATAAATAAATACAATATCATGAAATTTCAAATGATAGCAATCTAATCATCAAAGACAACATTTTTCAGTATTCATATAGTATGGAGTTGTATATATACCACACGAAACACAACACATAATTTTGTGATTGGTTCTTTTTTTTCGCCAAAAGATTTCAAAAAAATTTATATGATTTTGCGAAAATTTCATATAATTTTGCGATTGATTACCATTTTGTGGTTGGTTCTTATTCGCAATCAATCGAGAGAAATTTCGCATGTAGTATTGAATCTTTAAAAAATTGAAATAATATCTTTTTGTGGTTGGTTACGAGGGTATTGTAGTAGTTAAAATGGATTAATTAGTAAGATGAAAATATAATATACTATTTGGGATAAATTATTTTCCTTATGGAGTATATGGTCAATGCCCCTTTTACTTATTTCGTTTTTCGTTTGAATAGTTCAAGCAACTAATTTTAAGAGTATTTAAAAATTAATTACTTGTAACTTGTTATTGGTAAAACTAGTTTTTTTTAAATCTGTGCGATACACGGGACATAAAGTTATAAAATAGAAATACAATGTTTTGATAGAATTAGAAACTAATAAATTATAACATATATAAATTGATCAACGCTATAAATGAGCGTTAAAACTATATATTAGTAATACATATTTGTACACAACATTATTGATCATGTGCTGTTTTGTTTCTATTATTTTGGAGATTTATAATTCCCGCATACTAATATTTTCAAATCCTTTTGATTGTTGACGAGGGAAACAATAACATACAGTTGGTCATGACTGAACATGGAATTTTTCGGGTAAATGCGACGTTCAAGAAGGCCTGATCTTCGCTCTTGTTTTTCGCTCAATAATTACATTTTTATTTGGTTTATGTGGACCTATAAGGTTTTATGCCACAACATAAGTTAAGGTCAGTAAAATAATATAAAAATTAAGATACACATATATGACGTATTGATATGTGTGGTGTATGTATGTATATACACACATACACATACATATATGTATAATCAATCAATTATACATAAAATAAAATGTGGAGGCTAAAAAAAATGTGTCTATAAACTTTACACATACAATATATTATATCGATTATTAAAAAATATGAAATATCCTTCTTTAGGTGTCACCTACTAAGAATATTATTGTCATGAAAGAAACTATAGTAGAATTTTGGGCAATACTTAAAATAAATGGAAATGTGTCCCTTGAAAAAGACAAAAGAATAAAGGACAATTTAAGTGCAATGCAATTTAAATAATAAATAAATAATAATAATGATAATAATAATAATAATAATAATAATAATAAATGTCAATCTAATAATGATAATGATACTAATTAATGATCAAGATTTTTTTTTTTTATAAAACTATATATACCAAATGTATCCACAGAATTTTGAAAGAAAAATAATAACTAAACCATTTCTCATTTACTAACCAAAATTTAGATATATCCCAAGTGGGATAGTTTTGACATTGATACTCACACTATTCTCTTTTAAAATTTGTATTCACAAAATGTTGAGTGGTTAAAATATCTTTTTATGCAACCACACAGAAAATTTTAAAAACCTTTTATACTTTTTTTTTAAACAACAGAAGCCACATTCAACCTTCCTGAAACAAGTGAAATGTAGAATTTTCAATTTCCTCCATATATTCAATAATCAGAAATAAGTCTGGTATATCAGTCTTGTGTAAAGTACCAAAATACCAATTTGCATCAATCCATGAGATGGCCAGAGCTATCGACTCCTTAAACGTGCTTCAGATCCCAAGGGGGGAAAATAGTCGAGCAGATTATTTAGTTAAAGTGGCGAGTTCGGCGGCAGATTGCCAGGAGAGGGTGATCACTATGTTAGTGGCGCATCGAGAGTTCGGGAAGGATGAAGTGAATGAGTTAGAAGACGAGGGGGATTGGCGTACGCCCATTAAAGCGTACCTGGAAAATGGAGAGCTACCTGACGACAAGAAGGAGGCGGCAAAAACTCGGGTCAGGTCATCCTGATTTTGTCTGATTAAATGAGAGTTGTTCAGGAGAGTTTTTGGACAACCTCCCCTACGCTGCTTGAGTCGAAAAGAAGGCACTTACATTCTAAGTAAAATCTATGAGGGATGTTGCGGAAACCACATGGGTGCCAAAGCATTGTCAAACAAGGTAGTGCGAGCAGGATACTTTTGGCCACAGTTGAGGCAAGAAGCAGAAAACTTCGTGAAGATGTGTGATCGATGCCAGAGATACTCCCCCTCATACATCGACCAGCAGAAGAGCTCATGACAATGAGCTCTCCATGCCCTTTCGCGAAGTGGGGAATAGATCTGGTGGGGCCTTTTCCTACAGCTCCATGCCAAAAGAAATTCCTAATAGTAGCAATAGATTACTTCAGCAAGTGAGTAGAGGCTGGAGCAATAGCTAAGATCACGGAGGAGGTGGTTATGAAAATTCTTTGGAAGAATGTAGTGTGCCGATTTGGTATTCCAAGGATACTCGTGTCAGATAATGGTACACAGTTCATGGGAGCCCGATTAAAAGTCTGGTGCACAAAGATGAAAATAGCACAACACTTCACATCTGTATACCACCCCCAAGTGAATGGCCAGGTTGAGGTGACCAATCGCATTCTGGTGCAAGGGATTAAGGCGCGGTTAGAGAAGTCAAGAGGCAAATGGGTGGAGGAGCTCAGCTCAATCATATGTGCATACCGAACTAACCCTAAAGAGGCCACAGAAAAATACCATTCAGTCTGGTATATGGCATGGATGCCGTAATTCCTGCAGAGATCAGGGTAGAAACCCACAGAATACAAAACTTTGACGAAAAGCAAAACGAGTTGTTGAGATAAGACGTGTTGTATCTAATAGAGGAAAAGCGAGAGCTGGCTTCCATAAAAATGGAACACATGAGGGAGCGAGTCAGAGTGGCATATAACAAGTCGGTGGTTAAGAAATAATTCTAGGTAGGAGACCTGGTGCTCTGGAGGGCCAATCTGGGCAAGACTAGAGGAAAATTAGACGCTACATGGCAGGGACCATATACAGTCACCAGGATTTTTGCTTGGGGAGCTTATGGATGGATCTAATCTACCAAGGGCATGGAATATAACAAATTTACGAATGTACAAGGATTATTTATAAGAGAGATTTATGGTTGATTCAATTGAGATTCCAAGAAAACCTGACCCGATAGGTCGGTCAAGGGCGAAAGCTCCCTAAACTTGAACTGATTGACCAAGGGGTGGATACCCCAAGAAAACCTGACCTGATATACCAGTCAAAGGCGAAAGCCCCATACCTTGGTCCAATTGACCAAAGGTTGGATACACCAAACAAAACCTGATCCGACAGGTCAGTCGAGGATAAAAGCCCCAAACATGGGCTGATTAAAAATTGAATTTACAAGTTAATAAAGTAAGAGTAATGAAAAATTTACGGGAAAAAAAATCCAGCATTGTTTGATTCGAAAGATAAAATACAACCCCATGGGGATAACACAAAACAAGAAAAGATCGGGCATCTGCACTGAGCAAAATTATTTGGAGCAAGTACGCCATAGAATAAAGCTCAAGCAGCAGCGTTTAAGGGTGGGATGATGAGACCCCCTACCTGTAGCTAAAATTTGGCAAATGCGCCACAGATCTTGCTCGGTCTCATGAAGGCGGAGGCGATATTTGTCCGCGCGCTCTGCCTCGTGTTGAGCCTCGCGTACAGCAGTGGATAAACATCGTGCCGATCTGAGCAGGTCAACTCTCTCTTCGTGGATTTGTCGATTCAACTACCGAAGTTCGATCCACTCACGCTTGAAATGGCGTTTCTTCTGCCTTTTCCTCTCCAGGAGTTTGCGTAATTGGGAAAAAAATTCACGAAGGTTAGCATTTTCTTCTGAAATGAGAGAATTCTCATTGAAAAATGAGAGGTTTTTCTTCTTAAGAGTATCTGTCTCTTTTATCAAAGATTCGGAAGCCATAATGATAAATCAATAAAGTAGGGAAAAGTGTTTATATAAAGAGCGCATAGTACAGAGGATAGGATGGTATTAGGGTTTCCTTGACTTAAGGAAACTTTAAACACAACAAAAAGACAAAAAAGAGATGAGCAAAAATACTGTTCAGTATAAACCAAATATAAAAGTCAAATCAGCCAAAGCAAAACAATGCAGAGGCCAGCCTACACCCCATAATATTGAGTGCTCAGTTCATCCCCTCCCTGCTCAGCCGCCCTGGAGACCTCCCCAAAGGTGCTCTTAAACTGATTCCCACTTTGTAGCTCACCTAAATCAGCAAAGGTTGGGGAAGAAGTTATCGTTGGCAAAGCAAGGGTCAGCGACTGTTCGGGTGGGGGAGAAGAACTCTGGGCAGAAACACAGAAGGCCTGGAGAACGTGCTTTGCAAACTCGGGGGCCCCAAGCTGATGAAGGTGATCATCCTCCTCGACAAAAGTAAGACCTGTGGGCTCAAGGGGATCCTTCCGCGGTTGAATGGGGTAGAGGGGTTCTCTTTGGACCATTTCTCATAGGCGTCCAGCTAAAAATGGTAGTAGGCCTCGTTCTCTGGGTTGTGAAGATACCATAGCTCTGTAGAGTGTAAGAAGGCCCGCTTAGTTACCTCCCGGGTTGTTTGAATAAGCCTCAACCCCTCTTCCGAGTTGAGAAACTCAGTTCGCCCCTCAGCCCGACCCTTGGCTAAGCCCTCAACTCGAGCCTCATCAACCCGCTTTTTTGCCTCCTCTGCTTGGAGGAGTGCTTCAGCTTAGGCCCTCCCCTCTTCTTCTTAAGCCCTCTTCAGCTCATCCTTGGCCTCCTTCAGCCTGGCCCTGAGTTCCTTCATCTCGGTGTCTTTTTCTTTACAGAGGCTCACCAGCCTTTTCTCTCTCCCTTTGAGGGTCGCATGTTCCTTGGCAAGGTCAGCGTTCATCAGAGATCCCCGAGACCGGGCCACCAGGATGGCTCTCTTAGCGGCAGCCTGATATAACCAGAATTGTGAAAAAAAGAGAGACAAAAAGGAAGTAAGACGGTTACCCTCGCATCATCTTGGCAAAAAGACTCGATCAGCTCAGGGTCTGACCACTTCTCGAGAGTGCGGCGGTCAGAGGAAGGGCACTGCCCTTGAACGAATTGAACGGCCACCTCCCCGGAGCAGTCCAGGACGAATGTGCTATTGAACAAGTTTAAATTTTGGATCTCTAACTTGGGCCCCAGAGGTGCAACCCCTTTCCCAGATCGGGCACGTTTACGCGAGGCGAGCGCTTGCTCGTCCCCAGAGTTGGAGGGGACCATTAGGTTAATATCAGGTCTGACTGGCCCCCCCAGTCTAGCTAGCTTTGGTCTGGTCAACTCTCTTGACCTAACAGACTCTTCGGAAGGATTCTTTTTTGCGGGCAGAGCAGACTTTTGCATGCGTGCGGCCATTATTTTTTTCATTATGGTGACTGCAAGAAACGATTAATGAAAGATAAATAATAATAAAATAAAAGATAAAAGTGAGAGGTACACATCAGGTAAGAATATTAGAGATAAAAGAAAGAGCTGGATAGCTCGTTCAGTATACCGATCTCAGGAGCAAGAGGACCGGTCTCTTCTGTGGTGTTGAAAAAGGTCAGGACGGTAGGGCGTAAGAGTTGAGTTAGGTGGAAAATGTTTTGGTTGAGGGTAAGGATGATCATTTTCAGTGCAGGGGATCGATCCCTTCTGGTCAGGTGGGCTTGAGTTGGGAGAACATAAATGGGCACCGGGGAGAAACCCTAGTCGCCTAAACAGTGAATGAAGAAGAATTTCTTCCTCTAGGCCTTATTGGAGGAAGGATTGCTTGTCAAGAACTGGGCGCCGGCACAAGCAAACAGATAGAAAAAGCCAGAATTTGAGCTTTTTGCTTGAAACAGAGAATATAACAATTGAGCCATGGGAGTAAGCCCATAAAATCGCGCCGCCAGGTGAAACCATATGATTAACCTAAAGGCGTTGAGCACAAATTGGTGTACCAGAATCCGGCATCAGGGTTAACAAGATAAAACTCATCGGAGATCTGGAATTTTGCTCTCAATTCTTCCAGGGACCGGTCGCTAATGGTGGAAACAATATTATCAGGGTCGTCGTCCTAGAAGGGGGAATTTCGTTCCTCGGAGGAGGTTAATGATAGTGTCACAGAAGATGTTGACAGGTGGAGCGAGGAGGAAGAAGAAGAAGACATAATTAAAAATCTATAGGGAGAGAGAGAGTACCTGATTTAAGGTGAGAGAAAAAACCCTGATCGGAGAAGAAGAAAGAAACAGAGAAAAAGCTCTTGATGGATAAGAAGTCAAGGCAGCACAAGGGAACTAATGAGCCACGAATATGGGAAAGGATGTGTTTTGAAAATGATTTTTTTGGAAAAAGAGGATTTGGCGAGATATGTGCATTTAATGCGTGTTAGTGAACAATGTACGAAAAGACGTGATGGGAATACTAATCGGTTGAGTTATGGGGGGGGGGGGGGGGACTGATTGTTATGACCTAATCTTACCCAACCTGAAGAGATGCCAAGCTTCGAGACAGCTCAGGCAAGGCGAGTTGGGCCGAGCCGAGCCTGTGCTTTGCGCCATAAAACAGAGAGGATCGGGAGAAGAAAGATTGGGCTGAATTTATGTAAATAGTTCAGGAAGGACTTCCCAGACCTGATCTCAATTCCTGGACAAGGTTTCATCGTGATCAGGTCAGGAATGCGTAGGAGTTTGTGACTAGGCTCGAGGAGCTCTGGTCGTCCAAAAGGGATAACCTGTTCTGGTCATCCAAAAGGGATAACCTGATCCGGTCGTTCGAAAGGGATAGCCTGCTCGGGTCGTCTGAATAACTGTCCGAGATTCGCGGGCCTATTTCCAGGATCTCGGAAAGGCCCCTAACTAACTTGGGTTATAAATATCCCGGTCAAGAGAGGCAGAGGTATCACATTCTTTTTACACTCATTTTTACTTATACTCCTAAAGCGCTTAATTGACTTAAGCATTGGAGAGGAATTCACTGGAATTCCTCCGGTGATCCTTTCTAACGTGTTTCCATGAATAGGTCAGGCAGTTTAGTAGAGGAGAGCTAGTTGGACCTCAAGTCATTATTTTCCATGCGGAACATACCCCTCGGATGGATGTCACACAATCTAACCTGAGATTGCCTTTAATATTTCAGCAATGACAATTTCTAGTGATCATTTCTTATATGATGACTACTAACGATAATCACTTTCTCACATTAGACTTATTTAAAGAAGTTGGTTTTTATTCAGTCCAACAAATTATACATTTCTATATATTCAAGAGTTACCAAACATAAGAGTTTAAAATTCTTGATTTGCGATGATGAGAAATGTAATAACAAAACTACGAATATTGTGCATAAGTAAGTTTTTCATGATATGTAAGGTAGATTCATTCTAGTAATAAACTTTTTATGAGTTAAGTTTTTTGATTTGAAGATAGCCTTTTTTAAGAGAAAAACAATTCGATTGCTTAAATATATATTACTTAATTCTACATATTATAAACAGTTATTTACTTATTCTAAAATCATTCAAAAATGTTCAGCGCGATTACATAAATAAACAATTGTTGTGCATCGCAAGGGTGATATAATAGTAATCTTAAAAATGAGATCTAATTCGCCTATTTTTTGTTTAATATTTCTTTTTTATAATTAAATAATCAAACAAACACTTTACTGTTGTAATTATATATTAGTGAATGATCATTGTACCCCTAAGCCCTAATCTTGTACCTATAAATAAGAGGCTCTAGTTCTCATAATAACTATTTCATTATCTTTCTCTCCTCACATATTCCTCCCTTATCTCTATCTCTCAACACGTTATCAACACTAATCTCTAACTAATTGAGATTGATTGAAAAATAATAGCTTTCAAAACCAAACCTCCATAAACAAAAACAATAGAAAATTTTATGCGCAGAAAATTTGTAAAACCGTTTCTAAAAGTCTTAACCGTATCGCTTTTAAAATTTTACAATACATTCAAGACTTGTTGAACTAGAATATGAATAGTGGAGATCTGATTCCAAGTTTCATGGAGTCCGATAATCAATTCCGAATAGAACAATATTTTTATTCTCGGAATCATTGGTGCACTATTTTTCAAAATAAGATTGCACACAATCACATCGTTAGATCAAGTTGAAATCCGAATATATTGTTTAAAACATATAAAAGTTGACTTTCGACAATGAAGATTAGTTTTAAAATTGTTTTCTGAAGAAGCTCTATGAAAAATATTTTGATTTCTTTCCATCGTCATATATAATAATCATGGTTTCCCCAAAAAAAACACAAACTAACAATTCTTCATAGTCTAGAAGACTAAGTAAAACATAGTATTTTAGTTATTGAAAAAACACAACCATATCTTAATATATTATAGTTGAATATTATGTACTCTTGAAGAATGCAATGAGATCTACATGTTTTTTTTAATATTCTAATTGAATATTATGTATTCTCGAAGAATACTATGAGATTTAATTTTTATTTTTAATACTCTAGTTGAATATTATGTATTTTTGAATAATACTATGAGATCTACTTGTTTTTTACTATTCTAATTAAATATTATGTATTCTTGAAGAATATTATGAGATTTAATTTTTATTTTTAATATTCTAATTGAGTATTATCTATTCATAAAGAATACTATGAGATCTACAATTGCTTTAGAATTTTTTTAATTTTTTTTATTCTCATGATCATACTATTTTATTTCCTGGTCATGTATTTTAATTATATAAATTCAAATTATTTCTCTTGAAAAAAAACAACTAAGTATAATATTTCAGAAGAATATTCGTAATTGTTCTTATTTCATATGATAATTCAATATTCATGAAGAATATTCCATGTTCTTAAAAGAACAATTCATACTTGTACTTAAATTATATCATAATTAAATATTTCTGAAGAATATGAATCTATTTTTTTAAATTAAATTATTGTGCTCTTGAAGTAGAGCATGTTATGACATACATACTTATTCCTGAAGAAGTTATAATATTTATGTCGTGTTGACATTATAGTTCTATATCATATATTTTTCTTCATGAGATTAGTTATCTTTATTTTCTTCTGGGCAATTGATGAAAAAGACTTTGTCCACAATTTCATCAAAAAGTTTTGAAAATCTAGCCACCGGCACTCATTATCCGCGAGGAGACTATCCAATTAAGGTACATATTTCCTCTTTTAATATAGATATTGATCTAAAAAATTATGTGCTTCAACTGTGAATTTGTTCTTGTTCTTAGAAAGTTTTTAATGAATTATATCTTTTATTAAAAAAAAAAAGGAGGGGGATACAATTAGATTATTCTATTGAAACTTTATTGTGTATCTACATTCATGACATTAGAAACTTTTATCTTGTTGAATTGATAATCACTGGCGAACATGAAGCATAATCTAGCAGTATTTATGTATTTCTATTTTAAGACTTGATTGTGGGTGTAATATTTAAACTCCCATTTTTCTTGGAATACATTGCATAGTTGTTAATATGCTATGTCGTAATTAGAATACTTCTTGTGATATGATTTCGGTTAAAAGGCGATGCATCCCAAATATTATAGTTAATGTGACTCTAATGGGATCTAGTCACTTATGAATTGAGAATACTCTTTTTGGTTCAATTTTTGTTATTGTCAATTAGTTTAACGACATAATTTATATGTAAGCACGATAGATATGAAATATCAAGCTGTGTTTTTCTTTTCATGATAAAATATGTAATCATGTATATTTGTGCACTATATGAAATTTATTTTCAACTCCTAGTTATCTTAGTATCTTTGCGAAATATGATTTCACACTCCTTATAATCTAGAAGATTATTAAAATATAAATCACGGTTTACGACGAAATGTGATGTTATATCGTAATTTCTCAGTTGAGTATAATATGTTCACGAGGAACATTATAAGATATATAATCTGCATTTTCCTAATGAAAAATAATATACAGTATTTTAGAATAATATTAACAATGCCCTTGAAGAAACATTTTTATTATGTCTTATTTAATTATTAAAAGCATTATTTATGTGTCTTTGTTGTATTATTTATATTATGATTAAGTTATCGTTCCTGAAGAAGTAGCACAACTGATAATAATATTTCTTATGAACATTATATGCCCATGGAAATCAAATTATATATTTATTTGTCAATTATATATTCTTGAAGAATATTGATATATTGCCTTTTGAAATAGTGCTATTATGCCAAATATTCTATTTGACACTTCTTGCTCTTAAGAACAAAACTGTGTCATATGCAATATTAAAAATCAAGTCTACTCACGAAGGAGTAGTACATCAAATCAATCATTACTACTTGATAATGCCCCAAGAGCATATTTCTTATACATAAATTTATCATTTTTGGAAAAATATATACCATAAGTATTACTTATATGCTATGGATGCTTATAAATTTTAAAACTTTAAATTGATAATACCGAGTCCTGATGACACTAAAAGTTCAATTGACTTGATTTGAAGTCTCAACAATATCATTTTGTTACAATTTATAATATTTTTTTAAAAAGTTCGGTGGAGTTATTGGGAAGTAAAGATAAACCTCTAATAATTTGAAAGGTTCGGGGTTTGAAAGCTTGTCAACACCCTTATAATGAGTCAATGATACCACTTGAGCTACAAGCTCGTGGTGATATTATTTGGAATATAAATCAATCATGGGTTTGATTTTTTACTTGAAATATCCATAAGAATTTGAGATGATTTATTGTCGAATTAATTTGTACTATAAACTAGTATTAACTCAGATATTCATATATTAATCCGAAAGTTCAATAAAAGCTCCAAAGGAGTTAGAATTTACTTTTCATTGTGAACCCGAAGTCCAGTATTATCATGATTTGGCATGACTGGTATGATCATCTAAATTTATTAATTTTTGAAGAGTATGAAGAATCTTCTATTTCTTTGTAATGCCTATATGTTCTCAACAAAATTAATGATTAAATTATTACTAGTTTAATTGGAATTATGTACCAATAATATTCATATTTTATACTAAGGGGTGAGATCTTTTAGGCCAATTCACCCTCCATGTTGACTTCTAGATAGGTTATTATCTCATAACCAAAAGTTTATGAGAGTATTTGCTCGATTGGCTATGAGAGCTATGTACCGTATTTATCTAATAAAGCCACTTATCGTTTGCTAGTGCATTTATTTTCAAAAGTCGTTGATAATTTATATTCAGTTGACCTTGGTTGGAAAAAGCAATTGATATGTTATATCATTTGATGAAAATAACTTTTGTATTTATGTGAAATAAATATTTCACTAGTTGCATTAGATATGCCAAATATGAAAGTATATGTGATACCCCTGTCTATGGTTTATAGTCAGAAGCCTCCATTAAAACTTAAACAAGTGCGATATTTTAATCGCCCCTCATAGGTCAAAATGGATAGAGAATGCTGAGAACATATCAAATAAAGATAAACTTTTCTCATAATTTTTTAGTTATTGTACAATAAACAATGTTCTCAGCATGAAAGGGAGAATAGGCATATGTCATGGTAAAAAAAAATGAAATGCATATGTCATGGTAACCAAAAATTGAAATTCATAAATATAATCCTTGCAAAGTTTAAAAAAAACATGGAGTTTGTAGCGAAAATTTGCATTTTAGATTACCGACTATAAGGTTATCAATGGTTTTCAAGTTTAAAGGCTCAACCTTGAAAGTTATATAAAATCATATAAGAGGATTAAGATGGTATGCTTGAAGCATGGTAATAACTGATTCCAATATTTATCATTTATATGGAGCAATTATTTATTATGATCTTCTTACTAAATGTTATAATCCAATATAGTAAACAGACATAACAAATCATAAACCCCTGAAGAGATTCAAGTACCTGGTGATAGTTTTAGGACAAAGAGATCTCGATAAGTTAAATCTATGTAATTGGATCAATCAATAAGAAAATTAGTCGACTATATTTATACTCATGAGCTCAATGATAGCGAGGATGATATTTTGAATTAATTAAAAATTATTGACACAATTATTTGGCCAAGAATGAATATGCAATCTTATAGATTGTTATATGTTAGACTAAAAGTTCATTGATATGAAATAGGTTGTCAATAATGTATAGATAAAGATTTATGCTACAAGAGCATTCTTGTATGTGGTGGATGATATTGAAACTTGAAGTTTCGTTCAACCGACAATATAGAATAATTTTATGAAAGAAATGAAATCCTATAAGGATTTTGATATGCTCGAAGCATGTTTGTAACACTGTTAGTTAATATGATGAGATATGCACTGCACTCTTTTTTTCTTAACTGAGGTTTTGTCCCATTGTATTTTCCCAGTTAGGTTTTTAATGAGGTAAGATTAGGTAACATTATGATCATATTCAAAAAATAATGTACTCTTTTACTTACGCTCGAATTTTTCTCATCGGGTTTTCCTTGGAAGATTTTGACGAGGCATATTCTTTGCACAATAATGATGTATAAATATCAACATATGGTATAAAACTCATGAAGAGTTAATAAATCATATTATATTTTAAAGTTTAAAGATAAATAGACGGTCAACTCGAGAACTGCTATCGATGAAGCCCGGGGAAGCATATGTACTCTTTTTCCTTCAATCAGTTTTTGTCTCAAAGGGTTTTTCTGGTAAGATTTTAACGAGACAACACTTGAATACTGTAAGTGTGAAAAAATATATTTCATGTATCACACAACACTCATATGATACTACATAAAATGTGACAAGACAATATATATATCACCCCTATATATTAATGCAAAATCCTCCTAACCTATGTGTCTGCTTCGTATGCTTCGTTAGGGAAATAAAAAATTCTGGTGTTTCGTTTGCTATGTGTCAACCGAGCCTAATATTCACCTAATTTAATACTTTTCTTTTTATTGTATCTTACCTAACTTGATTCTTTTATTATATTTTTCCTTATTCAATACTTTCATTTGATTCTCCTAATATAAAAATATAAATAAGTCATATACAATTAGTATATAAGATCTAAATTAGTTATTTTAATTAAAAGACAATCTACATATGAAATATTTTTAATTAATTAAAAAAATTATGAAAATAATTAAATAAGTTTTATTGATAATAGAATTTAAAATAATTTTACTTTTGGAGTTTTAAATATTCCATATAGGTAAAACATGAGTTATTTACAATAATCTAAGTATGTAACTAAATATTAATAATGTATTCAATCTAAACATAAAAACATTTAATTATACTAATAATTAATAAACATTATAGACACCAGTACAATGAGACACGGGTTGAAGGTATGACATCTTTTAAATATCTCAAAGTATGTAACTAATAATTATTAACGAATTTATTCTAAACCTTAATAAAATAATTTAATAATAATGATTAATAAAATAGATATTACACGGGTTCAGAATGTGATGCCTTTTGAATTTTTGTAAGTATGTAACTAATATTATTAATGAATTTAATTTAAACATTAAATATAAAATTATTTAATATTTATAATAATTAATCAATAGAATAGACATCTACAAGGCACGGGTTGATAATACATTATTTTAACTTTCTATTTTAAATTTTATAATTATCACAAATATTTTTTTTATTTATCTTTTAATAAATMATGTGTAATAMACGGGTGTTAAACAAGTATATATTAATGCAAAATCCTCCTAATCTGTGTCTGCTTCGTTTGGATAATAAAAATATTTTGTGCTTCAGTTGCTTACGTGTCAACCAAGTCTAATATATACCAGATTTAATATTTTCYTTTTATTGTATTTTGCCTAATTTCATATTTTCTTTTTATTATATTTTATCTAATTCAATAATTTTATTTTATACTCCTAATATTAAAATATAAATAAGTCATATATAATTATTAGAAAGAATTTAAATTAATTATTTTAATTAAAAAATAGGTTACATATCAAATAATCTTAATTACAATAAAACTTATTTATGAAAATAATTAAATAAATTTTATATATAATAAAAATTGAAATAATTTATTTATGAAATTCTAAATATTTTGTATAGTTAAATTATGATATATTTGCAATAAATTGAGTATGTAACTAAAATATTAGTAATGAATTCAACCTAAATATAAAAAAAATTCTATAATAATTAATTAATATTTGTTAGACAATGTCACAATTCGAGAAGGATTGAGAGTATGACACCTTTTGAAGTTTTCAAAGTATGTAACTATAATTATTAATAAAATTAATCTAAACATAAAAATATAAAATGAGTTAATAATAATTAATTAATATAGATTAGAGATGGGTTGAAAATGTGACATCTTTTGAATTTTTATAAGTATGTAAATATAATTATTAACAAATTTAATATAATTATTAAAATATAATATCAATTAATAATTGAAAACATATCCTTTCAAATTTTTATTTTAAATTTAAAACTTTTTAATTTTCACAAATATTTTTATATTTACTTATTTATAAATTACGTGTAATACACGGGTGTTAAACTAGTATATATATATATATATATATATATATATATAAAGGCTTGCATTTCTAAAAATATTTTTTAAAATTTTTCCGCCCATTTTACTTACTATTTATTGTATACATATTTATTATTTGTATATTAAAATTAAGAAAGTCAGAAAAATTATATATATTATAAATAATATAAAATAAATCCTATACTATTTTAAAGTTGGATTAAAATATTATGAATTCTAAATAATTATTTAATAATAAGAAAAAACAAAGAAATGTTATTATTAATTTCTAAATATTTATTTTAAAGACATTGAAAGAATAAATTATCGACAGTGATAAAGTAAATTACATAAATATATAATTGTTAATCTTAAATAGTTTTTTATCTATTGAAAGTTGATAATAAAACAATAACAAAGATCAAGAAGTTATCAAATATAATAAAATAAATCTCAAAATATTTTAAAACATAAAATAATATACTTAATTAATGTTATATTATAAAAAATCATCTCCTAAATCTAGAAAATGAAAAAAAAATTTGTAAAAATATAAAAAAATTCTACAAAAATGAAAAAAGAAATACCAAATAAATGAGGCATCGTATTAAAATTTTAATTGAGGGCCTTTGTATTCTATTTTACTATAGTTATTATTTATAAATCAGACCGGTAATTGAATCAAGATAGCCACTGAGTAATTCACCACCAAGCCATCGAGTCAGTTGATGAACCCGATAATAAATTAAAATTTATATATAGATTTCAGTTTATACGAAAATAATTATATAACCAAGAGTAATAAATTATTTATGTGTGGATTTCTAACTTTAAATACTTAAAGTCATAGTAATTAGTCATAAATTATTAATATAAGAACGTTCATAAATAATTATTTAGTTAAAAATTTTTAATGTATTGAATTCTTTATATTGAGCGATTATTTAATCATTTTTTTTTGTTCTGCCCACATATAATTTTGATTTCAGATTTTAATCAAATAATTGTATAAAGTTATTTACCTTTCACTTATGTTCATAATATAATTTTTTAATTTTTTTTAGGAAAACAAAATGAAAAATGAAAAAAAAAGTGTCATTGTCAAGTCTGTGACAAGTTTAGGGTCAAAGTTTGGTCATCCGAGTTTCACTCGAGTTACATATAGAAAACTGAAAGATATGACTCTATTAGGTTTGTCCACGTATCACCTGGTCTGGTCAACAAATAAAATTATGTAAGAAAAGATAAGTTCTTATTACCGATTATAGTTTTTTTTGTCTTCTTTGCATCAATTTTCTAGTTGTACTCATACTATCTTTTTTTTTAGTTAACAAAATTATTAAATAATTTTTAAAATCAAATTATAAATTTTATATTTTTGTTATTCATTTTATTTTTTCCCAATTTTGTTTTCATTATATTATATTTCTTGTAATTTTTGATTTTTTTCTATTTTTATATTTAGTTAATAATTTTCTATAATTTAATCGTACTTTTTTTGTAGCTATGAATTCATATTTAATTTTATAATATTAGCAACTTCTTGGTTTGTTTTTTCTATTTTTTTTGCATTTGTTAAATAAATATTTGTAATTTATAATATTATCAACTTTTTCGGGTTTTGCAAATTTATAAACTAATTATTTAGGTTTATTTATATATTATATATTTATATTTATATTTTTCAGGTTTCTTATACACACAAACACACACACACATGATATTTTTGTATTTTCTATTATTATTTTTTATTTATTATAATCTTATCGATTATTTTATTTTTATATTTATTTAATAAGTTTATAGAATCTAATTATGAATTTTTTTGAGTTAATTTAACTTATTTTATGAATCTTCTCTTTGATTTTATTTGATTGTTGAATCTTCGGTTTTGTTTCATATTTATAAAATAAATATTTATAGTTTAATTATAAGTTCTTATATTTTTTATCTATGTGTTTTTATTAATATTTTAAACTTTATTTAAAGCATTTGAAAAAATATTTATGTTTTAATTTTCCTTTTTTGGGTTATTCAAATATTAACTAATTATTTACATATATTCATATATTTATTTTAAATATATTCTTATATTTTATATTTTCTTCAAAAAAAAATTATATTATTTTTATTTTTCTCAGATTTTATTTATTATTATACATAATTCTTCTATATATTTAATATTTTTTTACATAAATCATAATCTCCGAAGGAATGTTTACATAAATTAAATATATATTTATAATCTAAATACAATTTTTTATATTTATTTAGTTGATTTTATAAAAATAAAATTCAAATTTATATTACAAGTATTATATTTTTATTGTTTAAAGGTTTATTTAATAATTGTATAATTATGTTGATATAAATTATATTTAATATAAAACGTACAACAAAGTACGACTAAAGTACAACTAGATTATTCAGTTGTGCTTAGGTTGTACTCAAACATATGGATGTGACTGAATTATGACAAAATCTAATGATAAACTTTCGTGTACATGTTGACAAACAAGTATAATGGATAACGATAATTAGAAAAACCTAAAATTTTTATAAGTTCTTCACTTTGTCTTTGATACAAAGACTAAACAAGAATATGAACTCAATGATTTGTAATAAAAGTGATTGATATGATTTCGCGACTAACTAAATGGGAGAGCTTGAAATTATTATCATGTGAGTTAAACTATAATTTGACGTATAATGTAGTATGCAAAGAGTTATTTCATAATATATAAATGTGGAGTTATTTACCTTTAATTTTTTTTAGGGCACGGATATAGGCACCACATCTGTTCATGAATCACCCCAATAAGAAAAAACCAACAAACCCACAAAATACTACACCCCCAAATACATCATCTTCTCTAGCCCTTCACCACCACTACAACTCTGCCATTATCATCGCCCATCACACCGTCGCCGCCACCGTCGAACAGGAAGAAAAAAAAACGTGATGGGTGATGAAAAGTAAGTGATGAATTTGGGCGACAAAGGGTAAGAAACAGATGCAAAATAGGGGTGTTTGTCTTTGATTTCTCGAGCATATGTCATGTGTTTGAGTTTTTTGATCGAACAATACAACGTTGTTCGAAAAAAAAAGTCGAACAAGCCTTAAAGGGGGCGTTCAGATCAATTTTTTGAACATGTGTTTTGTGTACGAATTAGTTTTTCGCAGTTGTATTTTGTGTTCGAATTGATTTTTTAAACATATATTTTGTATTCTAAAGTTTGGTTCGAACGACTTTTTTCAAGGCATTTTTTTTCTTTCTTCAATGGCACGGCGGCAGCGTATTTCTGTGTGCATGTTTTGTTTATGTTCTTCAACAGACGGCAGACATGGCAGTGGCGGCGGTGATGGGCGACAGATGAAGTAGTGGTGGAGAGTTGAAGGAGATGAAGTATTTGGGGGTGTAGGGTTTAAGGATAATATTGTCTTTTTGTGATTACATATTTAGTAGGGTGAACTAATAAATAAAACGAGGTGCGTATATCCACGCCCTTTGTTTTAAGTTTGCTCTTGTTGACCAAATCGTGACTTGAGTATTTTAAGTTATTATATTACATTAATAGATTAATAATATTACACTTACATCGAATGAATTTACACCATGTATTTCAATTCGCTTCGTGCATCGCATGGGTTAAGCACTAGTTTGTGTAAAATAACTATAAATCTATTTTTTTAAGACAAAGAGGGTATTTCATTCCATTTTATCTTTATCGGGAAGAGAATTCGACAAAGTAATATGATTTTTATGATGTAAGGACCAGAGTTCGGTGAAAATTTGATGAAGTAGTATGATATTCACGATACAGTATAAATTTTGACCGCAATCTAGCAATGATTAGTATGAAATTATCATGAGTAGTATGAAATTAATATGAATAAGTATGAGTTTTGTTTGAATTGGGATAAAGAAAAAGAAATAGAAAGAACAAAATTAAAAATTGGTTAATAAGGTAACTTAGTACTATTATATAGTATGTTGGATTGAATGAGAAGTTAATTGATTAAATGGGAAATTGATGTTTTCAATGGATTATTTAGTAAGAAATGTTTGTCCAATTAACCATACTAAATACAATATACAACAAATATTCTATTTAATTATTTTAACATTACAATATTTTATTTGTTTAAACTAACATTTACGGAAATTAACTATAGAATGCATAAAGTTTGTAATAGAGTGTAAGCATAATTGATAATACACTATTTTAACTATATTATCATCATTTTCTTATTTGTTTAAAATAACTATAAATCTATTTTTGTAAGACGAAAAGGGTATTTCATTCCATTTTATTTTTACCGGGAAGAGAAGTGGCCTAAACTTATTAACAATACATCGTACTACCTCCGTCCAGCACAATTTTCTTTTTTTGTCCCAAATTATATTTCACTTTTCATACTTGTTTAATGTATTTAATTATGTGTCTCTATTTAATGCACATTGTATCAACAATTAATGAATAATTAGTGTTAAAACAAAGGGCATGATTAAAAAATATAGGTAAACTTTAACTTTTAAACATATTAACTATTTTTTCTTAATATTTGTTAAATTGGAAATGTGCTTATATTTATGGGACGAAAGAGCAATTATTTTGATCACCGTACTCCTTCGTCCCAAATTAATAACACATTTTTACTTTTATAAAGATTAAGAAAAAGTAGTTAGTATAGTTGAAAAGTTAATTCCAATTATATCATTCCTTCAACACTAATAATTTTTTAATTTTTGATACCAAGATGTATTAAACAGGGACATGTAAGTAAATGCATGAAACAAATATGGAAAATGTGCAATAGTAATTATAAGATATAGGGAGTATCGAATTTAGTTAACTATTTAACCCTTCTTTAATTTACATCTACATTCCTTTACTAATTCGAATGTTTGATTCCTTTTTTAAAACGTAATTTTTTTAGCTATTTATGTTCTCTAAGTTTAGTTGTCTATTTTACATTCCTTTCTCATTTTTGGAGCAGTACATTTTTCGACACAAAACATTTTTGGCTTGCTCGAGAAACATGTTGATACTATTTTAGAATATAGATGATTCAAATCTCTTTCGCAATAGGGCGAGATCGATTGTAGTGTGGCGAGTTCTTCCCTAATCCTTTTTTATGTGTGTGTTTGTAACACAAGAAAATAAGAAAAATAAGATCTATCATAAATACAAGGACACAAAGTCTGGAGTTTGTTTTTTTTAGAAAATAAGACGACAATTTACATTAATAACAATAAAACAAGGGTTCAGGGCATTAGCTTTATCTTCACGACCAATTGAACAATTATCGAGCATTTAATATGCAGAAGTTAGGGTCGTCAATACCAACATTAATTTGATTTCATTTCGATGTTGACATCTTCTTTTGGTATTAATCAACATCTAAAAATAATTAGGAGTTGACCAAATAATTAATTATGCAATTCAAAACCGTAAAAATTGAGATATACATAATTAAACACCCAACAACTGGACAACTGATGGTTCTAAACTTATTTAGTCTCTATACCAACTACATCTAGCCTAATGACATGAAACTGCAAGAAATTAAAGCCATATCAAGCAGGAACAACAAGCATGCAATTAAAAACCCTAAACATGAATTTAAACAATAAAAGACATGAATTTAAGCAAGAAAATTTATAACTTAAAGTATATAACATCCAAATCATAAAAGAAACATAAATTTAAAAACTTTAAAGAAATATAATGAGAAACGAGCCTAGATCTATAAAATGAGTAAAAAGCTATCAAAGGCAATTAGAACAAATAAATGGAAGAAAATAAGGAATTTGACTAAAAATTAAACAAAGATCTTGAATCCAGATGCATTAAGGAACTCAAATATTGAATCTTATACCAACACGATAAAAAACAAGCTCTATATCAACAAATCAAGTTTTGAAAGAATGAAACCTCCCAAAATATGGAAAAGAAAGCAAAAACATGTCTAAGTTAATATAAAAGTGTGGATGGTGATTAAAGATGAGGAGAAGACTCTTATTTATAGGTACAAAAGGGGCTAAAAGGGTCATTTGGCGCAAAAATAGAATCATTGGCTAAGAGAACTTGCTGTTGGGCGCTGGTGTCAAAGGCCACTGAGCCATTACGAACCTCCTGCCGAGAGAATAGATGAGGTGATGAACACCATCCTCTAGCATTTATGAGGTGATGAACACCATCTCCAAGTTTCACCGAGGCTTTTTTGAGGCTATGCTGAAATATTTTTCAAAGCAACGAGGTTGTACCAAGTTTGTGCCGGGAGTGTGCTAAGAAATTACACCGACTCACAGAGGCTCAGATTGAGAGTTGTCTTAGCTTGTGCCAAAGGCTTCCTGGTGCTTAGCTTAGTGGGCAGGGGTTGCCGAAGGTTGTTTCATTGATGGGTCAGTGGGCAAGGATGCGTGTGTTGCCAAAAGCTGTCGACATGGCTCGACAACTCAAAGGTTCCATGCACTATTTCTGCTGAAGCTGTATAAGATCCTTGACAACATTATATGTTCAATGCCTCATGTTTGTCAGGACTATCGGGAGGTGCATACATGACTGTTGAAGGGTGCCGACAGATACACGCGTGGTTACTGAAGGGAGATGGGCGTGGTGCGCAGTTGTTGGGCATGATGCGTGTATATGTATGAGAGCTATCGGTGACTACCGAGAGTAGCATTCAAGGCTCGTCTATTTAGAGGTTCCCCTGAGCCTTGCGTGCAAGACTTGTGGGCATGCGACAGATGACGTGTATTTTGGATATATGCGTCCTCGATTTTTAGCCATCATCATTTTCACTCGATCTTTGCCCCATAGACTCATCATGAGAATTATCGAGCTTGGCCCAATTTCTGATCATGTCGGGCCCGCTTGGACCAATTTTGACCCTACACAGTGAAATAATGTGAAAATCCTAAAAATATGAGAAAAACTAATAAAAAGACAAAACAAACTATGAAAATACAAAATAAAGCAACATAAGTTAAATTACATTAAATACACAAGCAAAACATGCAAAATGAGATGCAAAAATACACACAAAAAAAATACATGCAAATATGTATAAATTAATTCCCCACACTTAAACTTAGACAATTAAGATCTAGCCTCCAAAATGGACTAAGGACTAATGCAGACTAATGGATATAGAATTAGTGCAATTCATCACTCACAAGCATGACAAAGAACGTCCCTCGATATTTTGAGATAAAAGGCTTAGACTCATTTCTGGTTGATTAATATAACGAGTTACCCTCTATAAACGTCTTGCATCCATACACGGGCCAATGTGTATCCACTCTCAAAATACGCTAAGTTGTCACCGACTAACCCAATGCTCACTATGCTCCTACTTTACATGAGTACTGTTATACATGAAAATTAAAAACTTGTACACGTGTTTCTTCTTCTTGCACGACTTATGGGAAATTGAAAACAAATTGTACAAGGGTTTCTTCACCTTGTACTTTTCTTTTTCTTTTTCTCTTTTCATTTTCTCCTTTTCTTTTTCTTATGTACCAAGTGACTGTTACTAGATGAACATCTATTTACAACACGAATTATAAAAATGTACATATGAGTGTTTTATGACTTCGATACTTATTGCACCATGCAACTTACATAATCTTCTACAAAAGCTCAACGGAGGCCTCTAGTGATAAGGCATAACATCTCATAATTTATTAACAAAACCTAATAATAGAGATCAATGGAGCACGAGGCTAGTAAAAAGTATTCAACTTTCACTCGATGTATATAGGGAGGCTCAATGCACTTTCACAAGAAACTTACACTTTAAACACCACAATTAAACTAAACCCGAACGAAAGTCTAAGACAACTAACCAGCGTCTCAAGACGCGTCACTTCACCAAGATTCCAAGTAATGTCAACTACACTATGATCCATTTATTATCACAAGCAAGCACACATAAGACACACCAAAACCAGGACAAACTCTCCCACATTTAAATCATGCAATGCCTTCATTGCTCTTATATTAAGACAAAATATTAAAAGAGTATGGTAATTAGTACGCCCTTAAAATCATTCTCGAGTGAAAGAGTCGAGTGGTGACGTCCACATGGATGACTAAAGTGAGAGAAACCTAAAAAAATGAAAACACGAGAAAGTACTAAAGCGCAAAATGTGCGATTGATGTCATCGATGTAACTTGCACACACAAAACTCAATAAATGATATTAAATGTATTGGTGAGAGGAACAAGAAAATCGAGCACGAAAATAAAATACAATAAAGTCACAAAAACAAACAAGTAAAATCCTATGTTAAAATCTAAAAAAATAAACACACACAAAACACCATGAAAACTTTAGCCTTCTCTGACAGCGGTGCCAAAATTTGATCGTAGACTTCGTGTACTACTCTTTTAAAATAGAGAGATCTCAAATCTCCCCCCTAATAAGATGAGATCGATTGTAGTGCGCCGAGTTCTTGTTGAGTCCTGTCTCTTGAGGGAGGCTATTGAAAATAACTTTTGTATTTTAAACATGAAATAGAATACAAGTGAAAAAAGAAAATATCCTAAACACAAGGACACAAAGCCTGGGTCTTGGTTATTAGCAACTAAGAAGAGAATAAGTTGAAAACCATAAAGGTTCTAGACCACTACACTCGTCTCCATGACCAATTGAGTAATTTATCAAGTATTTAATGTGCACAAGTCGGGATCATCAATCCCAAGGTTTGGTTCATCAATTTCAACCTCATTTTGATTTTCAGTCTGATGTTATCTCCTCTCGGTATAAATCAACATCATAAAATAATTAAGAGTAGGACAAACAATTAATGTTGCAACTCAAAACCATACAAATTTTAATAATACAATTAAATACCCAAGAAATTTCTAATTGATGGCTCTAAACTTATCTAGGCCCTATACCAACGAGATCTAGACTAATGACATGAGAAATTACAAGAAATGAAATCCATAGCAAGAAAGAACAATAAACATGCAATTAAAAACCCTAAACATAAAATTAAATAAGAAATATGTTGAGAATTTTATTCTTGGCAATTTTTTCTTTTTTAGTTGTTTGCCTTTCTTGGGCACAAAAGAAATTAGGACTCTAGATTTTGTTTCTTAGATTGTGTTTATGACTTTATTTAGTTTCCTAGATTATGTTTAGGACTTGGTTTAATTATTTACCAAGTATAGGACTCCTCTATTTAAGACAAGGAGGAGACACAAGACAACACATCTTTGGATGCACGGATTTTACGAAGCAAGAACGAAGCAATCATCAAGGAAGAACATAAGCAAGTTACATACTTGAAGCCATTGTCCAAGATCAAGAAGGTCTTCGAGGTTGCGTGACCAACGAAGAAGATCATCCTTCATGGCGACAAGTATTTTAGTATCATAGTGTTTGATACTTTAGTTTTTCATATATTACTTTATATCTTTTATGTATGATCTTGAAAAAGAAAAGTAATAGTTTTCGGGTTTGTACACCCAAGCTCACAAGTACTTTTACTTGTGAACGGAATTTAAATTGTTGTGTTTATCTTTTATATTTCCGCTGCTTATTTTTGTTAAACTCCGGTTGATGTTAGTTTTGGTGATTGTAACACCGAAAGCAACATTATTTACTGATACTTATTTACATTAACCATAGACCTACGAATTAACAATTGGCATCTAGAGCGGGTTACTTAACATACTAAGTACTGATCCTTATTTGTTAGGTGCTATGGATGCTCAAGGCAATCCAAGGCCTCCAATCTTCAATGGAGAGAACTACTCTCTCTGGAAACAGAGGATGCGGTGTCATATAAAGAATATCGATGAACGTGCATGGAGAACTATTCTGGTAGGATGGGAAAAACCATGAGTTACTGATGTTGATGGTGAAACCATCATCAAGAAAGAAATAGATTGGACTGATGATGAAATAGCCGCTTCAAACTGGAATTCCAAGTGCATCAACACTATTTGTGGATAAGTTGACACAAGCTACTAAAAAGTTATCAAGAAGTGTGATTCAGCAAAGGATGCGTGGGACGCATTGCAAAGGGTGTGTGAAGGAACCCAGAGCGTGAAGAGATCATGACTAAGAATGCTGACATCTACCTTCGAGGCAATGAGGATGGATGAAAAAGAGTCCATCATGGACTATGGCATGAGACTCTCAGATATTTCAAACGAGTGTAGAGAGCTTGGTGAAACAGTAACAAACTCACGTCTTGTGGGAAAGCTACTCAGATCCATCTCAAAGAAATTAAGTATTAAGGTGGTAGCCATAGAAGAATCTAAGGACACTGGCGATCTAGATTACGATACTTTAGTTGGCTCACTCAAGACATTTGAGATGGAACATCTTGGTTCCAACTCAAAAGAGAATAATGTTACTCTCTCCTCTGATGTTAACTCCGATAATGATGATGAAGATTTTTATTTGAAAGGTTTAATTATAAAAATCAAAACTACCACACTTGAGAAAGAAGAAGTGTCCTATATAACTCAACTCTTCAATAAAATTCTTAAAGAAGAAAAACAATATTGGAGGATCAAGTACAAAGATCAAGCCATAGGTGCCTACACAAAAATTTTCTTGGGCGCACACTTTCCAGATCCTAGTCTTCGCCTTCCGTATCCAATACATCCAGCTCCCCAAAGCCCCTCAGTGAAGTTCAATGTCATAAATTCAAAGGTTGGGGACACTATAAAAATGAATGTGCGAACACTCTCAGAAAAAAGAGCTTGATTACTACAGAGTACATTGAAGATGACAATGATCCTGACTCGCCTAAATCTGTTCCAGCCTTGTTCATTAATGTTGTGTGGGATGATGACATCTGTGTTGGTAACACCGAAACTAAAACCTTGTACCTGAATTCAGAGGTTGATGAATCTCTTGACGAGTACGAGAAGCTGAGTATTGAGCATAAGCAATTATTTGTCAGTTGGGGAAAACAAGTACTCAAAGTCAAGGATCTTATGATCGAGGTGGACAAACTTACCAAGGAAAAGGATGATCAACTTAATATAATTTACCGATTGGAGTCGTCACTCACCAAAAAGGATGCTGAGCTAGAACGAGTGAAAATTGAATTGAAGAAGGTTCAAGGAACCATCACAAAACTCAACAAGGGCAAGGCAAAGCTTGACGAAATTTTGGATATGAGTTTCCCAGAAACCTCAAGACATGAAATCGGCTACAAACCAAATCAGCCAACACCAGCATCAAACCAAGAACAGAAACTGACCAAACGCTACAAGAAGAGAAGAGACAGTATTTGTGTCATCTCTGTGGTGATCTAGGTCACATTCGACCTTTCTGCTGGAAGATTGTTGGCGAGAAAAGGCATTTTCAGAGGACAAGGGTGTCTACTGAGTCCCATGACACTTTCCATGTTACTAACACCAAAACCAATATAAGGTTCAAAAAGTTATGGGTCAAAAAGAATGAGGTCAAATGCAATATGATCTATACATCCCTGAAATCCCACGTTCCCAGAGCCTGGTACTTCGACAGTGGCTGCTTGATTAACACGTATATGTCTTGATTTTTAGTAGTATTTTAGTTTATTTTTCTTATTGTTTTGGTATAAGTTGGGTAGTTTGAGCTTAGATTCGTATATTTGTACTTCCAGCTTATTTTACCGCCTTTTGATCTAGATTGATGCAATTAGGTGATATTTTGTTGTTTTTCACCTTATAGCTAAGAAACTGGAAGAGTTCAGCACATTAGAGATGAAGTATGATGATCAAGAGGCAAAGATCGAGCTTTCCGGCGAAGAAGTAGCAAGAATTTGAAGCTGCCAATTTTCTATAACGATTATTCCATCTGGAACCGTTATAGTATCCCTGAAGATCAGAGGCGCTGAATTGAATAGCTACTATCGGTATCCATAACGGTTACTTACTGCTGCCCAGAACCATTATCGAAGTGATGAAGTACAAAAATGAGACTTAGCGATAGCTTTCTATAAGGGTTACCTTACCGCTACCTTATCGTTAACGCTACCGTTAAGACAGGACTGCGAGCATAACGATAGCTTTAACGGTAGCTCCTTACCATTAAGTACTACCGCTAACTTGCCCAGAAACGCGTTTTTAGGTTTTCTTGGGCTCCAAGGCATGAAATAACTATAAATACCCTATGTATTTCGGATTTTTGCATACATTATCATATTCCTAGGGTTCCAAGGCATTTTGGGGGCTGAAAACCCCAACAAGTGCCCTTCTATTTCTTTAGTTACTCTTTAAATTTCTTAGTTTTAAATCTCTAGTTTTAGGATTAGTTTAGATTATAGCTTCTAGATAGTTTATATTAATATTAGTTCGTGGATTTCTACACCAAAACGCTGCGGATCTTCTTAGTTCAATTAGTAAGTAATTATTTCTTTCGCTTTTAATTTAGTTACATGCTTTTAATTAGTTTAAATAATAATTATTCTATCCATGACGAATTGTGATTATGATTGTGTTGGGATTGTGATGTTGAGATTGATGATTATTGGTAGCTAGATCTAATGGGTCTAGAGCTTAGACTCGCTGTGGACCATCAATTGGTTTATTCCAAGAGATCGTGGAGACGAATCGAAGCTCTAGAACCCTAGTTTTCCTAAATCGTTTTAAAAATATTTTAATTAGTAATGATTTCTAGATTTAATTGTTCTTAGTTAAATTCATCTTAGATCTTAGATAATTAGTTCTTAGTTTAAATAATCTTAGATTTAATTGATTAGATCGTAGTTTAATTAAATATTATTCTTAATTAGTTTAATTAATTTCTAGTTCTTAAAACACATCAAACAAAACCCCCATTCATGTGTTATTTTCTTTAATTTCTTATTCATGAAACGCAAACATAAAACGAACTTCCGAATTAGTTTTCCTCGAGAGATCGACACGAGTCAACTTCCCACCCTACAAGCGCCCTCGTACTCTTGCGAGCAATCTTGCGTGTTTTAAATTAAATATTTTAAAAAAGGGGTGCACAAAAGTTTGGATCAAAATTTTGGCGCCGTTGCCGGGAAAAGCTAAGTAGGTTGTGAATTTTGTGTTTGCCCTTCATGATCCTTATTTATATTTATCTTTATTTTATTACAATTCTTCTTTTCGTTGGTTTTATTATTTTTATCTGGTACGTTTAATCTTGTGCGCTGAGTGATGTGTATGCAAGGTACATCTCTTGAAGCCTCGATTCAACGCCCAAAAAAAATAAAATAATTAAAAAAAATGTATTACTCATACAATGATCCACCGCTAGATTGGTGTCATGCACCTCGATCGGCTATTCCATTGAGTGACGCAATAAAGAATTACTTTCCTGAAAAATACGACCAATTGAATATCCCAATTTTTCATGGGCGTTGGAACGAAGATGCGTTAAAATTCATTCAAAAGTACGAGTTTATCACTGATAGTTCTCCTCTTCACGGGCTTACAAGTTATCAAGTGAAGATGCGGGTTTTCACTTTTGCGCTGAAAGAAGAAGCAATGAAATGGTTTGTAAGGCTAGAACCTGATTCTTTACGTACGTGGTATGAAGTAGGCGATATATTCATGAGGAAGTTCTACATACCCAATGTAATATGTGATCATTGTGGATTCCGAGGACATATGACGCATGAGTGTTTGGTAACATTTGATGATGAGACACAGGAGGAAGTTGTCGCCATCCGAGATTGTATGATCCATGAAGAATATAAACCAGACGATCAATTTTTGGCGGCGTGGAAAGAGGATCAGGAGGCTGAGATCATGAGTTTTCAAGAAGAACAAGTTGATGACCCTTTGGAGACCATTTTTCAACAAGGCGACATTGATCAATCCACTGAGCAGGAAGAAGACCTTGCACAATTTATGGAACGTATGGAACAAATAATAGCTTCTTTTGACTATCCGTCGAACGAGGGGGATGGGGTACACATGTATACCCTTTCTGAACTTGAAAGGTATGTAAATGAAGTAGGTCGTCAAGTCGATGCTTCTATAGCAAGAAGGGAAGAAGAAAGAAATAAACTTCAAAGTCAACTAGTGCTACCAATTCTTGATGATGTGGAACCCGTATTGGAGGAAGAAATTTTGAGCTCGCCTATTTGTTTAGAGGATGTGCATAAAGAGGAAGTTTTGGAGAATTTAGACGTGATCGTTCCTCTTGTACTTGACGATGTCGTAGTAGAGTTGCCATTGGAGAGCCCGAAGGTTGATGAAGTAATGAATTTGCCAGAGTTTTGCATGAAAGAAGAAGACGTGGTGCCAACTTTAGGGGATGTGACTGTAGAGTCTCACGTCATGCTGTTGTAGATCCCGGTGGATGCTGCGAACTCGAGTTTGCTCGATTTATTTGGGGATGATGTAGAGGATGAGCCAATTTTTTAAGATAAATTTACTCCTCTTGTGCTGGATGATTTAGACGTCGAGGACAATGACGAATCTTTAAACCGAGCAGCGGCAATTTTAGGGATAAATCTGAATGACATTGTTGTAGATGGTGTCAATTTTGATGAGGTATTAGAGAAGTAGTTTATTGAGCCTCTTGTTCTCCCACCCGAACCGTTGTTTAATCTTAATTTTGAAGTGGTGGAAGAATTATTGGAGGGAGATGAGATTATTGAGCCTCATATCGTGCCACCCGATGCTTTAATAGATACTACAATGGAGATGGTGGATGAGATAGTTGAAGAAAATTCCGAACCCCTATGCCCGAATTTAGTTCCCAATATTTTTCAAGACATTGTGGGGGATTTTTGCAAAATGAAGGAGAATGGATTGGGTGTTGATGTAACACCCATGCATCAAATTCACATTTTCATATTTTTATTTTTATTTATCATTTTGCATTAGAAATATGATCCTAGTCCCAAGCTCGTCGCCATAAACGAATTTCCTATTTTAGTTTTAAATAATCTAAGAATTCTATTTAAAACGAATATATAGTTCGTTTTCAATTAAAAATTTTATTAAAAACTTTAAAGAAACAATTATAATTATTTAGTAATTTATTTATTTATTTACTTAAATTATATTTTTCAACTTTTAAGAAATTATTATAATTATTAAAATTTATTCATTAATGTCAAATTACTATTAGGTCGACTATGAAATCATTCGATTAATCCATTGGGTCGTTTTTAATCATTTTCGGTTACCGGACTTTAAAAACAAGGTCCAATGTCATAAACTGGGCCCAAACCCACCAAGAAACCAAAAACCCTAACCTTATCCACCTATCCCCATTTTTCTTGACATTTGTTTCTCCTCCACAAACAACTCAACCACTACCAACATACACTCTTCA
>BMAC01000035.1:0-23419 GCA_014905375.1 Phtheirospermum japonicum
CTGCGAAGTCAAGCTCGACATTGATTGTCCGACACTCAATCTCATATTCCTTGTCAACCATAGGACTTTGCAATGATCCCATAGCCTAGAGATAAAAGATTTCTCCGAATGGATACTCAAAATTTAAGATGGTGAGATCGGCATAGAAATTAATTGGGGAAACTTTAATTGATATTTCTGAAAAATTTATTGATCCATTAGAAGAAAGACCAATACTTGCACTCTCCAATAATATAGTAGAGGAGGTGAAAAATTATGTGATGTCTATGATTCTAGGAGAGGAAAGAAAATATCTTAGTTCTAACAGCATATGCAAAACTTTTDCGGATTCCAAAAATCAAAATGATGTATACTCGACCAATTTCTTAAACACGATCAAGTGTTCCGGAATACTAAATCACATATTGAAATAGAATGTGGGAGTTCCAGTGATGCTAATACGAAATATGGATCAAGCCTCATGACTATGCAATGGCACGCGGTTAGCTGTAACATAGCTTGACGATTGAATAAAAAAAATGTTATACAAAGATAATTATTAATACGGATAATGTTTATGTTGAACAAATAATAATATATTTTTCAGTTACGGGCTTTTTTGATATTATTTTTTTTCCTCTTTTTTTCTTAAAAGAGGAAACAAAGCCCCGTCTCTCATCGAATCTTCGATCCTATTCCTGCCTTTCATAATCTTGCTGCTCACACAAATCACTCTCACTACAGTAAACAATTCTATCATTTCCAATGGGCGCCTTCCGAGCCATAGTCCTAGCACTTAAGAGCTGAAAATATTACAAGATACGAAGACGGTTACAATCAAGACACACCACTTTAAACTTAGTATGGTTAATATTTCACCCATGTTTTTCCTATTAGTATTACCTTAAAATAATTAATTTGTTCATGCTGAAAATTAGAAATAATGCATGGTTATAAGCTTTGTGATTTGATGTTGTAGTATTATTAACCTATAAGAATTAACAAACTTAATGAACTTGGCCATGACCAGCTAAAACTTTCAGCAACGATTTTCTTATTAAACAGATGTTAATACCTAATTTWGAGTGCATCTGCCTAAGTTTGGACGTTGTTTGAAATACATTCTTATCAATAAACTTAAGAACTTCAATGATATGCCTCTTTTGAATGATGATTTGATTATGGAAGGAAATAACAAACTTATTTAGTAGGAATATAATTATGATAGAAGAATCTTGGAGACAGAGCACTATAATTTGTGTTCGTCATTGACGCATGAGCAACGAGCTATTTATGAAGAAATTTTAAGTGCAGCGATCAGTGGAAAAGGTGGCATCTTTTTTGTTTATGGATTTGGAGGAACGGGAAAGATATTCGTATGGAGAACTTTATCTGCTGCATTACGATGCAAAGGACAAATTGTTCTTAATGTTGCCTCAAGTGGAGTTGCGGCACTTTTACTGCCGTTTGGACGAACTGCTCATTCTTGGTTTGGAATGCCAATAAATATATCAGAACAATCTATGTGTGGGTTTACATCGGACACAGACTTAGCGATTCTCATATACAAGTCAAAACTGATAATTTGGGATGAAGCGCCAATGATAAATAGATTTTATTTGGAACCATTAGATAGAAGCTTCAAGCATATCACAAGTAGGGCACGAAAGTCCCTACCGTTGTTCTCGGAGGAGACTTTCGACAAATTCTTCCAATTATACCAAAGGGCATTAGGGAAGATGTTGTTTACTCGAGTATAAATTCTTCAGATTTTGTTTGGAAGCATTAGATAGAAGCTTCAGGCATATCACAAGCGGGTCACGGAAGTCCCTACCGTTTGCGGGGAAAGCTATTGTTCTCGGAGGAGACTTTCGACAAATTATTCCAATTATCCAAAGGGCATTAGAGAGGATGTTGTTTACTCGAGTATAAATTCTTCTAGGCTATGGGATCATTGCAAAGTCCTATGGTTGACAAGGAATATGAGATTGAGTGTCGGACAATCAATGTCGAGCTTGACTTCGCAGGAGATAAAAGATTTCTCCGAATGGATACTCAAAATTGGAGATTGTGAGATCGGCATAGAAATTAATTAGGGAAACTTTAATTGATATTTCTGAAAATTTATTGATCCATTAGAAGAAAGACCAATACTTGCAATCTCCAATAATATAGTAGAGGAGGTGAAAAATTATGTGATGTCTATGATTCTAAGAGAGGAAAGAAAATATCTTAGTTCTAACAGCATATGCAAAACTTTTGCGGATTCCAAAAATCAAAATGATGTATACTCGACCAATTTCTTAAACACGATCAAGTGTTCCAGAATATTAAATCACATATTGAAATAGAATGTGGGAGTTCCAGTGATGCTAATACGAAATATGGATCAAGCCTCATGACTATGCAATGGCACGCGGTTAGCTGTAACACAGCTTGACGATAGAATAAAAAAAATATTATACAAAGATAATTATTAATACGGATAATGTTTATGTTGAACAAATAATAATAATATGTTTTTCAGTTACGGGATTTTTTTTATATTATATTTTTTGTTTCCTCTTTTTTTCTTATAAGAGGAAACAAAGCCCCGTCTCTCATCGAATCTTCGATCCCATTCCTGCCTTTCATAATCTTGCTGCTCACACAAATCACTCTCACTACAGTAAACAATTTTATCATTTCCAATGGATGACTTCCGAGCCATAGTCCGAGCACTTAAGAGCTGAAAATATTACAAGATASAAAGACGGTTACAATCAAGACACACCAATTTAAACTTAGTATGGTTAATATTTCACCCATGTTTTTCCTATTACTATTACCTTCCGCTTCAGAGAAAGATCGGGTGATTCAAGTGACTTGGCACACTCTTCTCTGGCTTCATTCCTTTTATCAATTTCGGCATTTCCTTTTTCAATCGAAAACCATCGAATCGATGAAATTACCAGAAATGAGGCAGCATAGATCACATACATCTGCTAGTAAAAAGTGAAATTTTTAGCATTTTATTTCTAAAATTGCAGTGCAACACATAAATTATTAAAGAGTAAGCATACCAGAAGCAGGGGAAGAAATAAGTACTGCGAGAAATATGATCTCCAACCATGTGTCATCCTTCAATTAAATTTCAAAAAAACAAGAAAAAATTAATACTCAAAAAGTAACTTCAAAAACATTTAAACAGAAAGCAACACAAGCACAGGTAGGGGATTATTATACCTCAAAACGATACCCGACAAGGCAACACAAAATAGATTAAAATAAAGGAGAGAATCTACAAATTCAAGTGAGTCATCATCAAATTTGCTGCAAAATAGAGTATCATGTTAATAAAAGAAGGGTGTTGATATTCACACATACAAAGCACACAAACTATTGGCACGAATATAAAGCACGAATATTGGCACGATCACTATCATGTAATCTTTTCGGTACGAACATTGGCACGACCATTATCGTGCCACTCCTCGTGCCTTATTTTCGTGTCAGCATTAAACAAATGTGTGTACTTAGTAATTAGTTGGGTGTGAATATCAACACCCTAAAAGAATGAATGTATGGTGCTGCTGATGATAATAATAAGAAGAATTATAATAATTATTTATAAATAATAATAATAATATTAATAATAATAATAATAATAATAATAATAATAATAATAATAATAATAATTACAAGTCAAGAACAAGAGTACCTAAATTCCCATATATGTTCCTCCAAAAACTTGTCAACTTTTATATCCCGATCAACCCATCTTCCGACATATTCCTTTACTACTAATCCGTGGAAGAGGAGTGCAATGCACTGATGGAAAATGGTATAGAATATTTCCCTGAAAGTACACATCACCAATAAACGAGTGGTTTAACATAGTCGTAGTATTATACCAGTTGTTTAACATGCAAAAACTTGTGTCGGACCACCTGACGGAATACATTTCATCAGACTGAGCTTGGTTTTTAGTTTCTCTTCAGTTATTAGGGTTTTCTTTTTCCAATTTTGTAGTTCTTTTAGTTTTTCTTGGGGGTTTTCAGTTTTTAGGTTTTTTTTAGAGTTTTCTATTTTTATTTTTTTGTATTTTTTTTTAAATATAGTTTTGGGGGATTGACTGACGAGTCAAGATCCATCTGCCTGCCTGAGAGGAGTGTGCTACGCTTAACATGGTAATAGCAGTGGGAGTAGAAGTCAGTACAAAACTTGTTCAAGACATGGTTTTTGGCTTGCCAATATTTGAGTAAATATATATATATATATATGTATGTATGTATATGGTAAAGAAAAAGGAAAATCTGAACTAAAGACACATGGAATTAGAAATCACACACATATATATATTGTAGACCACAAAAACTATGGCTGACCTCTTCATCCACTTTTGGCTGACCATCAAATCGCTGTAGCACTGGTAGCATTTTTGAGTCATTATCCTGGAGCAGTTAAAAAATAACAGTTAAAAAATAACAGAGTAAAATAGCAAGATAAACAAAGAGCTCGACTGGGAATAAACATAAACATGGTCAAATAGAAAATTTATATATATTTATAGACAACTAATTCTCCTAATAACTAAACTTTATAGAGAGTACCATCTTCCCAGTAGTCTCCGGATCAAGATATGGAACAATTTCTTCAGCGGTGACAACACCGCCATTTAGAGCTATGTACTGTCCAATCTGCACAAGTATTTAGTCAAAAAGAAATTATCATGGAAAAAGATTCTAATAATTATAAGTCAAAGTTTAAAAGATAGAAGAAATTGAAACCTGAAGGTTCGAATAAAATAATTATAAAAAGTAAAAGATCACTAAAAAAACCATTGCTAAAATCATTACCATCTTCCACCTCTTTTCTTCAAGCCCTTGGTTGGGATCACCATCCCCAAATACATAAGAAAAAACCTGAAAAGCAGAAGTTTTTTCACCAAGAATTTATCTTATCTTTGAAATATAGGAAGCAACCAAAAGTACACAGTCTACAGTTACAATTCTCTTACACATTCAATGAGTTCTGCACTACATAAGTTTGTGAATGCATTTCGAATGTCGTCCACCACACTACTTGCTTCGGTCGAACCAATGATTCTGGGTAAAGGAATTTAAATATGTAAAATTGAGAAAATTTTGAGTTTATTCAAGATTTTGAGGTTAAATGTTATAATATAAGGCACACTGATAAAACATAAGTCAAAGAAAGCGTAATTAGTTTGAACAATAAGCATTTAAGTTGTTTTCAATTTTAAGTGATTGACCTCAAAATGAAGGCCACACAAACAGCTACAGTCAGTCTGACAACACTCGAGGCAGCCAACGACGCCGAAAACGAAACCCTCATCAAATAGGCCGTTGCCATCTGTTACACAAAATTTAATTCCAATTAAAATATAAAACCAGCATCAATTAGTCCACAAACAAATTAAATGCCCATACATACCTTCCCCTTTTCCAACAGAGACTCAAATTTAATACTAAACAACTTGACAGCGAGATTTTTAGGGAAAACACCATCATCCCAGACCTATTAATGAAACAGAGCATGCAGCAATCAGCAGGATTATATACAAATTATCGAATAAATAATGAATTAAAACCTGCAAGCGGCCATTGGTGTCCGCAGCGAGAGCTTGAAGAGCTTTTTGAGCTTGATTCAATCTGAGGCTGTCTTTGCTCACAACATCACCAATGGTGACTCTCCTCCCGCTGAAATCAATGGCGTCGGACGGCGATAATCTATCGTTATTGGCTCTGCCGCAAGCCCTAACAGAAAAGGCCCTAATTTTTGGGGGTTGGGGATGGAGAGTAGTAAAGTAGTGCGATTGAGAGAGTTTAAAATATGGTTTGGGAGGGAGGGTTACACGTTGACAATGAGGATTTGGGGTACCACCACCAAAAATATAAGCGGCCGCCATGAATAATAGAAGCTTTAATTTGCAGAGTTCTTGAGTGCACTTTCATGTGTGGGTTATGAATAATAAGGGCTTACGGCTGAGAAACAGACTTCGGAGCCGTGTTTTCGGTGGGAAACACACATGCGCCGTGCATATATGAAATCTTTTTGGTTAATTGCAGTTTGAGCTTTATACTAACGCGTGGATTGCGGGGAGGACACCGAGAGACTGACTAAATACCTATTCAGTCCTCTTGGTAAAATAATTTGTTGCACTTTACCTTTTTTTTTTCCCCCGGGTTGAACACAAAATATATTGACTCTGTTTGACAAATAGCGAATAACGGATAGTTGATTGTATTAGTTGTTAGTGGATAATTGATTGTATTAATATTTTATATAAAAATATTTGGTAAATATTTGAGAGTTGATAGTTGTTTGATCGTTTAAAATGACCAAATACAATTTATTGTTTGGTATTTCTTTTATTAATAAAATATATTGAATAATTAAAGTAACATTTACAGAAAAATAGTTATTATTTAAAAATTATTATTTATAAAAATTTCTTGAGTTGTAAATTTTTTAAATATATTAAATTTAATTTGGATAATTATTACTATTATTTAATTGTAAATAATTTTTGTATGTAAATTAATAAAAAAAAAAAATGGTAATTTGAGAATAAAATTGTGACTTCAATTTATATTCAAAACCTCTCTTATGAAAAAGTTCTTATATGGAGCTTTTTCAATATTAGTTTTTGGGCAAGACTCTTGTCAGTGCGAACTAACGGATCATCCGTTAGGCTAAAATTTCATACCGCTACATTATAGTACAAAAACCAATTTATTATAGTAAAAAGTCAATACATCATAATACTAATACAAAAATCAATACATCATAATACGGGTCAGATATTTATGAAAAACCAGTACTTTTGAGTACAAAAATCAATACATCACAATTCAAAAACCAATACATTAGAGTATCAGGCCAGAAGATTTGACTGTTCATTCATCTCAATTGAGTCATATCGTCTAATCTTGACTTAAGCCTCATTTTACCAAACGGGGCCATTTATTAAACTACTGGGTGAGGACCAAGTTTTGCATAAACACAGATCGGATTTGCCATGAAAAGCAAGCTCGTGGTCAATAAAATTCTCGTCACTTATAATTCAAAAGAGCTTGACAAAGGGAAGTCTGGCGAGCAAAGATTGGATATCTTGAAGAATGGGTTTATAATGAATATTATAATTGGCATTCCTAGAGATGCAAAAATGATCGTGACCACATCGCAATTTTTTTAGAAAACATTCCCTTTAATTTCCATCTGCAAATTTCTCCCTTCGAAATGGTGAACATTTTACTAGTTTCTGATCATTATTTCCATCTACATGCCTGAATATTAATTATCTCATGATTAGAGTTTTTTTTTTTTTTTAAATCTAAATATAAATAGGTTAGGCCAAGACCTATATAGGTTTAGAGAGTTTTGAATTATAGAGAAAATAGATTAGCCCGGATATATATATTTGTGTTTGGAGGTTTCAATAAAATCAAAGTTCTTCACAATCTTAGTCCATGAACCGAAAGTTTTAACAGCTTGTCAGGAAAGGTTTCGTACTTAGATCCTTTTTTAAAATTATTTTATTTGTGTATTTCCAAACATTATGAACATTTAGATAATATTGACTATGATACCTATTTCCTATGTGATAGTGTTTATATTCTCCATGATTTTAATAGATTTGTTAAGGTTTTAAAAATAATTTTGTCAAGTATTTTGAGTGTTTTCGGATAATCCAGAGTTTTAACAGATTTTTTAAGGTTCTATTTAATATTAATTTGTTAGATATTAATGTCTTTTAGGAGTATAATAAAAAATCATCATGAATCAAATAAACTTAATTTGTTATCGAATCTCTAACAACTAACTGATGGGTTCAGTTTTAAAAATTGAATTATTATTTATAATTGTTTTAATTCTATAAAATAAAAAATATTAAACGAAGACATTGCATGGAATCTAGTCCTCTATATAAGAATCTGAAAGATAATTATAAGTTGTATGGAATCTAGTCCTCTATATAAGAATCTGAAAGATAATTATAAGTTGCTTACCGTTCATTTTGTTTTAGTGTATGTGATTAAGATCCATACTTGTTCTTAAAGAGTATCAATCTCAAGTTCAAAACCCCTTGTGTAAAGTTTACAAAATTTAATGACAATTGATTATAATCACCACTTTTTAAGCTATTGATGCTACATCATTAATATAAACTGATATTCAATCCATCATGCCAGATATTCGATCAGAAAATAGATAGCAAAATATTTGGTATTATATATCTAACATTTCTTTTCTAATATATCTCAGGTTTGAGGGAAAAAAACACTTAAGATCAAATATCCAGACAAATAAAAAAAAAGTCACACACTTTTATTTGCTTAGTATCAGGTTCAAGAAAATAAAATTTAAACATCAAAAGAACTAATAAAAATGTAAGTGAAGTATTCTCAATGAATAACCATATATATTCTACTGCTCCTGAATGATAAATCATGATAATTGTGACTCAGGTTTGAGAAAATAAAAATTCAAATTATTGTCGAATCAATCATTTTTTATTTATATTCAAAGAACTAATTATATTAACCTTGACATTCTTAATATGCCTACTTTATATATGCAGGCTGGCAAAAAGGAATACACGAGGACATCAGTTTAATAAATATTCAGGTAAGTTATCTAATTAAGTCCACCAAAATCATAGGGGTTCAAGCAGAAATATATGCTAATTATAGGCGTTCAGCATGATAATTAGCAGTATGCTAAGAACATAATTAGCAGTATGTTATGCTAAGAACATGATTAGAAATATGCTAAAGCTGGAATGGTATGCTAAGAATATAATTATTAGTATGCTAAATACTAGAGTGTTATGCCAAGAACATAATTAGCAACATGGGGCTTTTACTAAAAAGATGGAGTTTGCTGATATTATATAATTGAAATGCTAAGAAGAACGAGGATGAATACAACATATATATTAACAAGTAGAATACTTTTTGCCAGCCATGATTGTTTCTTCATAACATTTTGAATTGTTGTCCTTATGGTACACTACGTTTCAACATTTTCAAATATATGTTGCTTCTCTAGTTTGCGATTTAAATCTGCATATGATTTTTCGTGCTACTGTTGAAAATATTTCAATTGAACTTAACAATCAAGTGATCCTTTTTTAAAAGTATAAACAACGATTATTACGGCAATATGAAAGAGAAGTGAAGAAATTATACTGCTAATACTTGTGTACCTTGGAACATATTTTTTTGTGATGAGATTTTTTTCTTGTGCCTGAGCCGCGAGATAGCTTGGCCTTGCACCTTGGGAACTTAACAACCATGGTTTTTATTTATACTTTCTCTAAAATGATTGGCCTCCTTATATTGTCCTACATATTAATTATATGCTTATTGATTTGGAGACAAAATTTCTCTAGATACATCTCTCATTATTGTGCTAAACCTTGCAGTAGGTGATCATAAACATGATCTATGAATAGATATATTCTTTTTGTTGTCATTGCCTATGACGATTCTAACATTTTTATTTGAAACTAAGGGATTTGCAGGGGCGCGTACCTGGGGGATGCTATGTTAGTATCTAGTGGTCATTCTTTCGGCGGTCTTATGCTGAGAAGGGTCGTTGAAACTGTAAGTGAAAATAATGTTTGGTATCTGCTTTTCTTTCTATTTCTCTATCTGGTGTTTTACAACAAAATGTAAAGCATGCATGTTGCTTGAGCTCAGAATTTATTTTCACAACGCGATGTGAATAAAATGTAAAATGGGAAGTGTTATATGAATTGTGGGCTATAATATAACAATTTCTTGATGTGTGTTGGCTAAAATTGTATCAAACTGCCATTTATTTTAAGTAGGTAGCTAGGTGACCTTGCGAGAACCACTACAAGTAATTGAGAGGCATCTCTGAAATAGAATATTCTTATAGTTTCTTAGGACTATAGTGTTGGAATCAATCAAGAATCAATCAAGATAAATTAAGGGATCAATCATACAAACAAGAATCAATCGGTATCCCTTAAATTAGTTTTGTAAATTATTCTCTTTCCTTGTACAAATCTTCTTTGACCCTATATAAATGAGTCTGTAATTATTTGTAAAAACACACAACAATGAATAAAAATCACTTTACAATCAAATACCATGTTCTAACATGGTATCGGAGCAGATTATAATTCTAGGAACTCAGAACTAGATCATCATCGTTCCAATACCTTCTCAGCCTTTCTTTTCTGTTCCAATACCTTCTCGATTTTTTATTTCAGTTTTTTGATCAAGGCAGTAGCCTCTTCCGTTTTTTCTTTCCCTGAAAAGTAAATATAAAATCCAGAATGTCAAACGATCCACAGACAACCCTCACAGCCAATACAACCAACACAAATAACACGGCACATAATGAATTAACCCTCCAGATTGCAAATCTAGTACGAAATTCCGACAATGTTACACTCGGATTTAAACTGGATGGGAACAACTACCCACTGTGGTCTCGACTCATGAGAGTGGCCATAGGAAGCAGAGGAAAATCCAGCCACATTACTGGACAACCACCACCACCAAACGCAGCAGATCCAACCTATTATCAATGGGAAGAAACAGACTTGTCTGTTTTCTCATGGCTCATACAAAACATGGAAGGAAAATTAGTAAAAAACTTTGCTCAACATCAGACCGCCAAGGCCGTATAGGACAGCCTGGCAATCACGTACGGGAGTGGAACAGACCCATTCCAAATCTACGATTTGGAGGTAAAAGCCAATAAAGTCAATCAAGGCCAACTTACCTTGGAGGATTACTGGAATCAATTACAGGCGATATGGCTCACCATCGACTGAAGAGAGCCGAACCCTCTCGGCTGCTGCGATGAAGGAATCAATAAATACAGGAAAATCATCGCAAACCGTCGATTATACCAATTTCTTTCCGAATTAGATACCAAGTATGATGGTATTCGGCGAGATATCCTCAAAGAGATACCGATTCCCTCAACCGAATCGACGTTCTCAAAGGTGAGAAGGGAGGCCGCCCGACTACAAATCTTGCAACCGGCAACCAACCCCACCGATTCGGACTCATCATCGGGAGTAGGAGCCGGATTCGGAGCTCGCAACACCGCACCACGGCCAGAGGGACAGCGACAGCCAACCAGAGGACCTCAAACTCGCTCCGGAAACCCGTCATCGCGAGGAAAAGTGGACAAATCGAAGCAGCTTTGTATGAAGAAGAAATCCCACAAACAGTAGAAAGGGCCCTCAAATCCGAACACTGGAAGAACGCTATAAAAAAGGAGATGGATGCGTTAGCCCGGAATCATACATGGGATAAATGCCAGTTGCCAGAAGGAAAAAAATTGGTAGGATGCAGATGGGTGTTCACAGTTAAACGAAAATCAGACGGATCTGTTGAACGATACAAAGCTCGGCTAGTTGCAAAAGGGTACACACAAACATATGGGATAGATTATGCAGAAACCTTCTCACCGGTGGCAAAGATGAACACTGTTAGAGTTCTACTCTCCATTGCCATCAACAAAGATTGGATACTTCATCAGTTTGACGTTGCAAATGCATTTCTTCATGGGGAATTGGAAGGAGAGGTTTACATGGAAGCACCCCAGGGCCTCTCAAGTAAATTTGAAGATGGCGAGGTTTGCAGATTAAAGAAAACCTTATATGGACTTAAACAGTCCCCGAGGGCTTGGTTTGGGAGGTTTTCCACAGCTATGAAGAAATATGGGTATCAACAGAGCAACTCAGATCACACCCTATTTTTGAAGAAACGAGGTAAACTGATTACCTATTTGATTATTTATGTAGACGATATGATCATAACAGGTGACGATTCAGAAGAGATCAAGAAGTTGAAAGAGAATTTGTTTAAAGAGTTTGAGATGAAGGATCTAGGGAATTTGAAATACTTCCTCGGGATCGAAGTACTCAGATCAAAAGGGGGAATCTTCATCAACCAGAAGAAGTACACTCTAGATCTTCTAGCTGAGACAGGAATGCTAGATTGCAAACCAGCTGATACACCCATCGCTGTGAATCATGGGCTACGAATCGTGGAGGGGGCAAAACTAGCAGATCGAGGGAGATACCAGCGACTTGTAGGGAAACTGATTTATCTTTCTCATACCCGACAGATATTGCCTACGCTGTTAGTATTGTAAGTCAGTTTATGCACCGACCTCAAACTGATCACTTGGAGGCTGCGCTAAGAATTATAAGATATCTGAAAGGGACCTTTGGATATGGACTGCTGTTTAAGAAAACCGGACATCTGGAGATACAAGCCTATACAGACGCAGACTGGGCTGGAAATCCAATCGACAGAAGATCCACAGCTGGATATTTTACCTTTGTTGGAGGCAACCTCGTCTCTTGGAGAAGCAAAAAGCAAAAGGTAGTGGCCCTTTCAAGTGCCGAAACAGAGTTTAGAGGAATCAAAAGTGGTTTAACTGAGKTTCTTTGGTTAAGAAAACTATTGGTTGAATTAAATMTCCATTCATTGAAAACATGCCAAATRTTTTGTGACAACAAAGCAGCCATYARTATYTCACAAAATCCAGTGCAACATGACAGAACGAAACACGTYGAGGTGGATAGACACTTTATCAAAGAAAAGATCGAGGGTGGAATCGTGGCGCTACCATTTGTGCGATCAAAAGATCAACTCGCTGACATCTTGACCAAGGCCATAAATTCCAAAAGTTTTGCAGAAATTCTCGGCAAGTTGAGTATCGGTGATCCTGCCACTTAACTTGAGGGGGAGTGTTGGAATCAATCAAGAATCAATCAAGATAAATTAAGGGATCAATCATACAAACAAGAATCAATCGATATCCCTTAAATTAGTTTTATAAATTATTCTCTTTCCTTGTACAAATCTTCTTTGACCCTATATAAATGAGTCTGTAATTATTTGTAAAAACACACAACAATGAATAAAAATTACTTTACAACCAAATACCATGTTCTAACATATAGATCGTTGACTTACTTTCTGGGAAAGGAAATGGAAAAGCAACCTTCATTTACCTAATATCTAGTTCTAACTCTTGACCCACTCTTCAGTTGGATAGTATAGAGTTATCATTGATGGGTACCATCGAATATTATATGTATATTGTATAGTTTAAAATCAGAAAAGAAAGGAAATATAGCACAATTATCTTCACAGCGAATGAATGAAATGAACAAGTAACTCAATGGCAAACTAATATCTAGGGTGAACGTTTGCTAGCGAACTGCTAATTACAGTATTACCTCTACTATTCATATGTCGTGGTATTTTAATCTCTTATTTTTTTCATATAGATACTGGAAATACGAATGTAGAAAACTACATTAGACATTTTATTTACAAGAGAAAATTATGGATTGGGACTTTCTTTTTTCTGATCTCTCAGCACCATAAACAATGGTTATTTCCTATAACAGATGGTCTAAACTCATGATTCTTAACAACTGAAGCATTGGATTTTTAGGTTTGAGGATTGTTTAGGGGTCTGAAAAGTGTCGGAAGGTTCTTAAGGGTTATTTTTAGTAAATTCTCCAAGGGTTGAATTAGCACAACATCAGGACATTTAGTGTGAACAATGAAATGGTCAATAGTGATGTTCAGTGCAATTTTACAAGTATTATACTGCTAATACTTGTGTTTGATGGTGCTTATATATGCATTTATATGCTTAACGGCTTAATTATTGTTTTCTTGATGCTGCTTGTATTTGGGTTATCTTTTCTAAAACATGTTATGGTGTTAATTGAAGCCGTCTATATGCTTTAACATACATATTATAAACTAGCATTTCTTGTTGTTCATTCTAAGTGCCCAGGTATAGTATAAATATTATAGTGATGTTTTGTTTGGTATTATATTGTTAATATGTGTGTTTGACTTGAGCTTGCACTTTCTGTTGTTCACTGTAAGTTCATGTGAATAATCTAGTACTGTAGTGCTATTTTTTACAATAGTAGGATGCTAAATATGTGTAGTTGACCTTGCATATTTGATACTTGTATTGTTTTCAAATCATGTAATTAATAATTATTTTATAGATATTATCTTAATGCATTTGTGATGGTGTTTATTGTGTACAGTGCTATTGTGCTAAAATGTAATTCTTGAATACTGATGAGTCCAAAAAATTGAAATACCAAATAAAAGGGCACTAACCTCAAGAAGAGATCGGCGACCTGAAACTGCCTCAAGATATGTTACAGCGACCTCTAGAACCTTCCGTGAATATCTTGACGACCTCGCTTCTCCTGCAAAACAGCGCCTCGAACGGGCCGGATTTCGAGCCCGTTAAGGCCCTCCGACGCTTAAGTTAATAAGCGAAATCAACACTCTTCCCTCTCACAATCAGAATAATAACGCAGTAAAATAATATTGATGTAGTCATCTAATGAGAGGCACACGCCCCTTTATATAAAGATATGGGAGATCTCCCTCAATTTAGGGTTACCTTCTATAACCATAATTCCATTCTCCATAACCGAATCTTAATTAGGACTCTTTCCGCATATTAAGTACCCATATATAACAAATCTCTTCAACACAATAAGTCTGGGCCCTTTATACGGCCCATTAAAAGCCACATAACATAATCACCATAAGCCCACGGGCTTTATCATTCATAAATCTCACAACCGAGCTCAAATACACAGCTCAAACCATAAGAGATCACGACCCTATATGAGAACTCATCCCCATACTACAGGTCGCTACTCTACACAAACCAACTCGCTCACTTTTTAAGAATACAATACAGCTCGCCCATCTTGCAGGAGGAACACCCTCTCCTAAAAATGAGGTCGCTTACCACAAATACCCTCACATAATAAATAATATCACGTATAGACATTTTGGTCCACATCAAATACTTAGAACAAGAGCAAAAATGTAGGTAGAAATGTTTACTCTCAATAACTGGCCGACAGTGGCTTAGTGACAGAGGCAGTCAGCCGGGATGCATCACACGGAGATATACATGGGTAACGATATCAAGGGATGGAAAAGTGTCCTGAATAAGAGATCTGTGACACATGCTTTTCTTAGGGCCAAGTATCGTACAACGACTACATACAACGTTACCAGCAATCGGAATAAAAATGGCTCAAGCTTGCATTATCAACTGTCGTGTGATAACTAGCTGATGTTTGTGGTTCAACTTGTGTTGAATCCAATTTGATCTCGCTAGTTTATAGCTATAAGTAATAAATAAATTACCTCGTATCTAATTAGGCACCTTATTATGACTTGAGCTTATTATAGGTTAATGTAATGCTTAATTTCACTGATTTTGGCGCTACTTGTTTGATTTCATGTTATGTATTTCGGAACACTCTTTTATTATACCATGAGAGTGCGAGTGACATCAAAATCCCAATTACTCCTTTTTTTTTTAAGAATAAAGAATATATAAGTCACTAACAACTGGTTATAGTAATATTTAGAGTTCACCTCGAACACTATAATTTAATCAATTTAACAATCTTTAACTACGTGGCTACTATTTGTATTACATAACTAGTGTGAAAGCCCGCGAAAATCGCGGGCAAATATAAAAAATGTAAAATAGATGAGACTTATCAAAAAATAATTAAGAATGTGAATTATTATAGAGAAAAATCTTTTTTACCTCCTGAACTATGACCATTTTGACACTTTGCCTCCTAAACTTTTTTTTCGTGCAAATTACCTCCTAAACTGTACGAATTTTGCACTTAACCTCCTGAACTCCAATTATTGGTGGAACTTTTGGTCGAATCTCACTCGTGTGACATGCACGCTTACATATAAGGGGTAAAACCGACTTTCCATCTCTTACTTATGACTCCTTCTCAAAATAATGGCACGTGAGCACTCGTGTGACTTGTTAAAATAATGTTCACATTAATATATGTATACACGTAGGATTTGGAACCTACATAGTGTTCATGTGCCATTATTTTGAGTGGGAGTCATGAGAAAGAGATGAAAAGTCAATTTCACCCCTTATATGTTAGCGTGCATGTCACACGAGTGAGATCCGGCTAGAATTTCAACAAAAAATGAGAGTTCAGGAGGTTAAGTGCAAAATTCTTACAGTTTAGGAGGTAATTTGCAAGAAAAAAAAAATTTAGAAGGCAAAGTGTCAAAATGACTATAGTTCAGGAGGTAAAAATTTTTTTTCTCATTATTATATCAAAAAGAAAAAAATGTTTGTTCACTTTATATTTTAAAATTTTTATGCTACATTAGTTGTTTTGTTTAAAATGATATCATTTTCGTCGCAACAAAAAAACTTCCAACCCTTTATGCTCTTAACTATCAATATTGTGAAATAAAGATGACTTGTGCATTGTACGCGAGTTTTATAATGATACTTTGAAAGATTTGTGATAGATATAAAAATAAAATAAAAAATCTTAAAGTATGATTGTATTTTAAACTTATGTGGCGTCTCGTTCCAATATAAAAGTCGTTCAAGTTCTGGTATATTTCTATTTATATTACATCATTTTTCATAATGAATAGTGTTCAAGTGCATTTATACATGCAATCCACGGGATTAGTTGTTAAATATAGTAAATTTTTCTTTATTTTTATAATTTGAATTCCTATCTTGATTGAATGAAATGATGACACCATTTAAAATTGGGATATTTACAATATATACCCTAAGGTTTGGGGTAGTTATAAAAAAGCTACTGAAAAATATCATAAATTTGCTTTAGTTTTACATTTCCCCACATTTTTCGATACCACAAAGATGAAAAGTTGGAACAATTCATAATATTATGAAAATTGAGGATGTAAGTGTAAGATATTCGATAACCTCTACAAAAGTAAACCTCAGGGGATTATGTAATCTTAACACATTTTTGGAATTTTTGTAATTAACCCAAAGCTCGTGGTGTAGTTTTCTCTAAGTATACCTTTTACTTATATATATATATTTTCATGAGATTGAAAGGTTGGAATAGAAGAGAGGGGTCCCCTACTCAACCTATATTCCAATTGGCACTATGACAGATTACCAAACTTTAGGGAAGTTATAATAATGGCTGGATTTTTTTTCTTCGTAAAGTTTTTTTCTTTCAGGCTGGAGTACAATTTTTTTTTTTTAAATATCCTAAAATGTTGGGTGATGGGTGATGAAAAACATAAAGGTCACCAACCAAACTCCCATGATAATTTTTAATGGCTCATTACTCCATTCTGCAGTCTGTAGTTGTCAAATTGATGAGATAATTGAATTTTGAGTTTATAACCCTGGTACATAAGAAGAATCATATAGAGGTGAAGAAATAATTTATGCTCAGTCTGTGCCTTGTATGTATCCTGAGTGGCCTTCTTTTATTTAATAAGAGCAACCAAACATTTCAAAAAATTTATTTCGCTCCGTATCAATAAATGGGAATATGGGATTAAGTAACAGAAACTACCTGTTGTGTTTTCTGATCATACAGAACAACATGTCTCTGGTTAAAAGTACCTCGCTCAACATTCAACTAAATAGATTTGAACACGATTCTTAATTAGCCAAAAATTTCAACAACTAAATCCAAAATCGACACAGGAAGGACGAAAAAAAAATAATTAGACCAACTTCATTTAAGATTTTTCCAAACCAATATGCCAACCATCAAAGTTAAAAATAGAATGAAATCCCCAAAATTCCCAGGCCAAAATCCGAAACCAACCCAACACCATTACCTCTATCTCTGCCACAGAACCACCACCACCACCTGTCACCTTCTCCGCCACCACCGCAAGTTCAGCCCGTATCTCGACAGAAAAAACCACCACAGCCCCCACAATAGTCGCGATCCCAACTGAATTAACACCCAAATCAAGAAATGGTTGACCCGCATGGGAATCGACCCGGCGACCCACAAGCCCAAGAACAACAAACCCGGCGGCTCTGCTCAGTCACGTCATGCCGCTAACGTCAACCACATGGCTCAGTGGGCAATGGCTCGGCTCGAAGCCGAAGCCCGCCTTGCTCGCGCATCCAAACTAAGCCTCCTCCACAAAATATTGAAGCTCTCAAATGAATCAAACTACTGGGGAAAAAGGCGAGTAAAAATTATAATAAGAATAGTCTAAACCCTAAAAATCCAATCTTTACGATCTCAAAACAGAAAAGTGAATTAATTCTATAGTATATACCTGCCATGGCTGCCTGATTGTGCTTTCTTTCTCCAAAGATAGATTACAGAACAAATAGTGTTCATTCACCGATCTTATCTCTGAAAGTAATCCATTATTTTTCTGCTTATTAGAGACTAAAACACAAACACACTCTGGTAAGCTTTAACATAATCAAAATCCAACACAAATTTTCACCGTACATAAGTCAACTTACAAAATCCTTGAGAATGCATTTCGATTCTCACCCAGAGTCCACTGGTCGTCAGCACCCGATGCGTAGTAGTCAAACACCATCTTCGGCAGCTTCTCCTTGGCAATGGCCTGATACTTTGTTACATTTGTTACCAATATATTGTTCTGTTTAACGAAGATGATGATTTAGTTTCATCCGATTCATCCGCGAAGATGTGATACTTTTTCATCAAGGGGAACATTTTATCTGCACATTTTGAAAAAAAAAAGTTGGCAATGCTTTATCGGCTAAATTTACAGATGAAACATATCATTACATCAAGAATCGGAGTTACCAGATTCCATTAAAATGGAAATGCAGTCATCAAACTCCATTAAAATTCCTAACTAACACTTAATCAAGCAAGACTGGCAACACAAGTATGGTAATTTGACCATTTTTAGAAATCACAAACCATACAATAACCAATTCAATAATAATATCACCATGTTTGACATTTGAAATAACCTCACATAACTATTAAAGACTTGAAAAATCTGAAATAAAGCAATCCCATTCAATTAATTTAGCAATTCAATAGATCCAAAAAAAAAAATGTACTATCGCCAAGAAACCACCGGAAAATGTACTATCCCATTCGATTAATTTCCCAATGAATAAAATTTTGTTAGCTTGCGAAATAAATACTCATAATTGTTTATATAAGCATACATATTGTTAGAATCACAATATAACCATGATATTTTCCTAGACTTATATATTTATGATTATAACTAAATATTCCATGAAAATTCCTAGGATCGAACCTTCCTGTAAATATGTGTTCTCTTATGCCAAGAATAGTAGGTGGGCTCCTTCTTTGAACTCGTAGAAACTCTTGCTGTAGATTTCTCATCTTAAGAGCTTCCTCGAGATAATTATCCTGCCAAAACACCATCATTATGAATTTATGATGATATTCATAAATAATTAAATAAATCTGATGGAAAAAAAAAACGTAGTATACTTGGTTCATGTCGATTGCTTGAAGCGCCTCACCACGTGTGAAGATTATTGCATGATTTTGATTTTCAGGTTTTCCTTCTCCAATGTTCGGTGGTCCCGAGAGCTTTATGCGGTAGATTTCCTACAAAGAAAAGAGTGATAAAATATTATACTGTACTATTAAAAAAAATATCTTCAATAACTTCATGCATATATATGCAAATGCTGGTTTATATATTATGCCTGCAAGTGTTGAAGTTCATGCAAATAGATAAATCATATCATTCTCGTTGTTGATTAGAGTTGTATTTCAAATCAACAACGAAAGATAATTTAATGTAATAAAAATATAAAATAGTGCATTCATGAAAAAAAATGTCCATATTCATCCCCTGTTTGAGTTGTGAACAATTTTGAAATATTTAGTCTACAAAACATAAAAACACTATCTCTAATCCATATTTTAGAGAATTTTTCAATATATCTCTTTAAATTATTACCTGGTCAAAACCATTGACAGCTTTGAGTAGGATAGAAGAATAAACATTATTACCGTGAAAAAAGCTCACCCCAATTCCTCCAAGGCCTTCATCTCTGTTTGCATTTGGGGTGCATTTGATTTAGTTTCAGAAAGGTCCAGAATCCATATACATCTCCCATTCAATTCCACATAACAGAAAATAAAATCACAACAAATATTCTTATTATACACAAATTTCAATAAATAATGGGGAAAAAAGTTTCAAATAGAATGCAAAATCTTGATTGTTTGATTAATCGAAACATTATTTCATAGGGAACGATTTGCATGAATTATCATTATTCTGCAAACAAAACGGAGGTTTAGAGTTTTAATTCCAAAAGAACAGACAAAAAAATAAAATAAATGAAAACAACTTAATTATTTTGTATACCTGTGATAAATACAGAGCTTGGATACATGGAGTAATAGACTCCATCAAACGATCCAAGTTCGTAACATTCAAAGTCGAGCCACGGCCAGCGGACGGCGGTACGAAGAATGCAACCGCCGTTGATGACAAACCCAATAAAAAGATCTGAAGAAAAATAAAGAATCGACAGACTAAATTCTAAGATCTATATAATACATATTTAATTTGAAAAAGAAAATTGGTTGTGGATCTGGAACCTACTGAATCAAAAATTGGTTGTCGATCAATACACAAATGAACTCACGGGAGAGAAAAAGATCACGCCAGGGCTTGCAAACGGATCTGAATCGGAGTATTGACTTCACGGGGAGGCGCGTGAGGATGCAGAGCATTATTTCTTCTGGCAAAACACTATTCGCCATGGCGATGCAATTTTCGTGGCTTTGATTTCTTTTGAGCGATATTTTTAGGGATTTGGATCTCTGTTCCAAAATTCAGATATTTTGAAGAGAAAGTTTGGGATTTGGATCTCCGTTCCACAATTTTGAAGAGAATCCGTTCTAAAAAAGAGAAAAAACAGATCCGAAAAAAGAAAAAAAAGAGAGAGAGAGAACAGATCGGCGAAATCAAATCGGGAATTATCAATTTTCTGATCGATTTTCCAGATCGAAAATAAAATAGATCTGGAGAATTTTAGAATAATTTTGATGATTTGCTTGGAATTTTTTGAGAATTTTTATAACTACAACACAATTTTTCATAGATTATAAGTTATAATCGTTGTTTCTTATAATTTTTTCCATCGATTATAAGCACCCAAATTCTGGAAAAGTAATGATTATAAGAAAAATCTGATTGGAGAAAAAATTTGAAGGAAAAATAAGAAATAATAATAAATAAGAAGTACAAATCGGCTTGCGTTTTCTGTGGGATGAGAAAGAAAAGAAAGAAAAAAGAAGAAAAAAATAAGAAGAAAATGGATGTTCGAGAGAAAGTACAACCGTGAAAGATGGTGGGTTGCAGGCTTAACCAAAAAAAAAAGTTCTTATTTATAGGGGTCAAAATTTTGGCATCATCCCAAAATAGACCCCCTATGAACCACAAGACGACACGTCATTTTTGGGAGATTTTAATTGGTCTACCTCAATCTTAAAACACTCTCACGCCGACAACTCATTATTAATAGTTAATAGCATTAACAAAATGGAAGATTCTCATGTTGCTAGTATTACATATTTACAGTGCTTAATATTTTATTATTTATTGCTTAATGTTTATTTGTATGATGCTATCTATTTTTCTGCACAACGAATCATTTAATTTGTGATACCTTTTCTCTAAACTGCTTCTAATGCTACAATGTAATTTCACGACTTTGTTAATTATTACAATTATAAAAACAAATTGCAAACACAAATGACCCGACAACCTCATTTGGAAGGAAACTCACATAATATTGTTGAAAACTTACATAGAAGATGGTTTCTGAGTTATCGTCAATTTAATTTACTAGTTAACGTGTCAACATAGCTAATCAAATGCATTATTTCTATCCTCCTTTTTCACTACAAAATTCAATTCTTCTTGCACATGAACATTCTGTCTTCATTGCCATATTCTCAATTTAAATGGAGTTACATTTCCAATTCCAAACTTTTCAAGAAATAAAAACTAATTAAACCATTTGAAATCAACCTCACTTGAACATAATTTATATCGGGAGTGAACCTATATCTGAAGGTTGTAACGCAAGAGAAACAAATGTGAATGTATTAATGGGTTAATAATTAATGCAATTAAATGTTAAGATTATGAAAGAAATATTTCCAATTTAGATTCCAAACAGAAGAATCAGATGAAATTTTAACGTCTAATTGAATATCAATAACCAAACTAAAAAAAAGAGTCTTGAGTTGACAAGAGAATCGAACCGCCCAACTGAATTGAGCAGGTTTATCGGCACTTACTATAATTGGCAGCACACAGTTCGCCTAACTTTTCTAAAGAATATTGGGCTCCATAATGGAGCCCTATAGATGACGTGGCATTCATAAAAACTTTTTAATTATTTTTTTTTTCTTTTCTCTTTTTTTTTTATATATACACGGTGGGTGAATGTCATATCATCTACAGGGCTCCATGGAGTCCTATCTGATTTTATAGAAAAATTGCACAATTTGAGGCCGACTTAAAATATATAAATTCGATTGAACTTTTCAAAAATATTTCCAATATGGTGGCTCCAAAAATTATTGAGACGACAAAGATTTTATTCATACATAATGGATTCGAGAACACGGCAACAGTGAAAGTTCACGCGAAGGAGATGATCCAAAATGATAGGAGCGAAAATAAAGCTGAGTTAAAAACTCAAGAATTTTCCCCACATGAAATAAGAAAGTTACGTGAATGTAGGGATTGTAACTTATTATTATACCAAATGACATCCTAGCCCCTCACTTTAAAATATATCAAGATAATTATAACATAATTGGGCAACACTCTTGTTAAGCCGAACTAACGGATTATCCGTTAGTCCAAAATTTCACATCAATACATTATAATGCAAGAACCAATACATTATAATAAAAAACCAATACATCATATTGCAAAAATATTACCGTCCAAAAATCAATACACCATAGCATGGGTCAGAAATTTATGAAAAATCAATACTTTACAGTACAAACACCAATACATCACAGTACAAAAACTAATACATTATAGTATCGGGTCAAATGGCCTAACGGGCATGACCCGTTAATGCGACCTAACACAAGTGTTTGCCAACATAATTAGACATGCGTCCATTGAACAAATATCGAGGGATCAGATGGGTTCCTAGTTCCCACATAGGAAACTAGTTCCCAAATGATCTAAATCCTATATATATATATATATATATATATGTGTGTGTGTGTGTGTGTGTGTGTGTGTGTGTGTGTTTATTAATTCCTTATTAGTCTCCGTTGTCTTATCTATATATATATATAATAATAACAGTACTGGCTTATATGTAGCAATTGTTTTTGTTCCCTCCAAAATTTCTTTCTTTCCTCAAAAAGAATTTTTTTTGGCGCAAATCCACAATTTTTAACTTTTCAACTGTTTTATTTTTTAATTTAAATCTCACAGCACACAATTGTTGACTTTTTAACTGTTTTTTTTTTTAATTTAAATCTCACAGCACACAATTGTTGACTTTTCAACAGTTTTTGTTTTATTTAAATCTCACAGCACAT
>BMAC01000035.1:23481-35090 GCA_014905375.1 Phtheirospermum japonicum
TATATATATATCCAATTATTAGGTTTTAAAATCAGTTTTTCTATCATCTAATTAGTGATTACAATGATAAAATTTGGTTATATAATAGTCAAATATTCAAATTTTGATTAAAGATAAACTATAGTTTTTGTTATTTTGAATTGAAATAATAGATAAAGCAAGCATAATAAAAGCAACTTTAGAAATAACATGCCTCGAATAAAGAAAAATAAAGCATGAAAATAAATTAAATTACAGGCCCTAAGAAAAAATCAGAATAAAAAAAAGTAAGGCATCAAACTTAAATAAATTACAGGTCTCAAATATAACTAATTTGGCAAAAATAATAAAATATTAAAGAATATTAAATTGAACAAATATTAATCTTCTTGCATAATTAAACTCTAAGAAATCAGGAATCTCCAACAGTAGTTTTGTTTTAAAAAATCGGTAGTTGATTTAATCCGATTTACTTGCAGAATTAGAATCCTAGACAAAGGAAATACAATAAATTAGAATTTTGATTTCATACGATTTTCTTGCCTAATTAAAGACATTAGATTTATGGAAAATACAACATATCAATTTTTAAAAAATAAAATCAACCAATAAAAAATGTGAGAAAAATAGAATTCAAAACAAAGAAAATACATTATATCAGATTTTTATTCAATATTGAATAATTCTGAGATTAAAGTCCAAATCATATTTTTAAATATATCAGATTTCATACGATTTGTTTGTTTTATTAAATAGATTTAATTTATGGAAAATATTGCAGATTGATTTTTTCATTCTAAAATTAACCAATAAAAAATGTATGAAAAATAGAATTATAAACAAAAAAAATACAGTACATCAAAATTTTATTCAATATTGAATCAGTCTGATATTTCGAGTCGGGATCATATTAAATAAAAAAAATAGATTTAATACGATTTGTTTGCCTAATTAAAGACATTTAATTCATGGAATATATCTATTTCTTTCGTTCCATAATCGATAAATAAAAAATTGACAAAAAATTAAATCGGATACAATATCTATAATGAGGGGATACAAAATCATGTCTATTTGGGTTATCAGAATTTCAAAACTTGAATCTCTAAGGTTTCAACTAATCTCCTTATAAATATAGGTTCCTATTCTTTACGAATCAATCCTCACCCGAATGTGTTTGTGCTTTTTCTCTATTTCCCAAACTTGGGCAGCAAAAATCTTTGGAACGATGCCTCCTTTATTTGGACTCAGCAAAACACATCGATCGAACGAATAAAAAAACACTTAAGCTTAGTGTTGTTCGATTTTTTGCTCGATCAGGATTTGATGACAAGGAACAAAAGACTTTCATAAAAATTATTTTTCATAATTCGGAGGTAATTATAGGTTCGGGTAGTCTACTAAATCTTATCATTATATATAGATATATAGGTTCGAATTGCCTACTAATATTCGATTAATGTGTTGAATTGACTTAAATTGTATCTAATTATGTAAAATAGGGATGGCGAATTACTGGTGTTATAAAGAAGATCAATGTCAAATTGTTCGAGAATCGAATGTCTTAGTTTATATGTATTTTCTTTTAATTTGTTTTGCTTCTTCAAATTTAGTTATTTTTTTTAATTATTAATTTAATAACATTATATTCTTTTTTCTTACTTTAAATTATAAGTATTTATTTTTTTGTATGTATATACTATAATTAATTTTGAATTGAAATAAGATATAGAATAATAATTTTGGAAATTTTATTTTATTTGATTTCTCATATGGTTTTGAATTGAAATAAGATATTAGAATAATAATTTTATTCATTTTTTTAGGTATATAAAGAGAGAGTGTATATGTATGTGTATATATACTTTATTAATTTTGAATTTAAATAAGATATTAGAATAATATCTTATTCTAATATTAGGTTAATTTAAATGTATTGTCTGATAATGTTAATAAATCTATTGTGTTTAATTAAAATCATGTATCTGATAATGTATTGATCTAAATTCAAGATACTTCAAATTTTTTAGGGTTAACAACTTTTATACTTAGGGTTATCTGGTCATTTTATGGGTTTGGATCCGGATCTACGGTTGAGCTTATCAGATTTTAAATTGGACTCAAAACAATTGAGCCTCTCAATTGTTAAGTGGACTCAAAATAAATTATAGTTTGGATTGTATTTAATAAATTAAATGGGTTTTAAATTTGTTGAATTTGATTAATTCTATTATCAAGTATTTCTAAAATTTTTTTATTTTTTTTAAATTTATAATTAAATTTTGATGTTTTTAATATTTATCGATTGTGTTTAAATTAAATCGATTATGCGTTATTGTATGTATTTCAATTTTTAATTTCAGTTTTCATACGTGTAGATTAATTTGTTTTTGTTTATATATTTGATTATCTAATATAATGTAAGGTAGTTTATCAAATGAGTTTATTATTTATTTGTATTTAATTTAAATCTTATACATGGTTGCATACATTTAATTTTTTTAATATCAATCTCTATTAATGTAGATTAATTTAATTTTATTATTTTATGAATAATAAATTTATTTCGAATTGTTTGTAGTTGTAAAATTATATTACGAGATTTTCAGATTTCTTTTTTATCAAATGTGTTAGTATTCAATGAATTATCAATATGATTTAGTTGTAATTATATAAGTTTAAATTACAAGTAAATATTTTATAAACTACATATATATTTATATATTTGATAAAGCATTCTATTTAACATTTCTCCGTATTTTTTGTTGACTTTTTAAATTTTATTTATTTCTTTAAATAATTTTTGGAATGCTTCATACGTGTTTTCTTTTAATGGTACAAGTACTATTCTCATAAAAGAAACATATATGTATGTATGTATGTATGTATGTATGTATGTATATATGTATGTATGTACATACTGTATGTATGTATGTATGTATGTATGTTTTATTAATTTTTAAGTACTTTGTTCACATATTAATGTAGATTAATTTAATTTAATATATAATATTTTATTAATCGTAGAGTAAATTCAATTTGTATGTAATCGTAACTTGAAGTGCAAAGCTCATTAATTTTATACATATGTGTATGTATGTATATACTTTATTAATTTCTTAATTGAAATAAGATATTAGAATAATATCTTATTATATTATTATGTAATTTAAATGTATTTAAATGTATTATCTGGTAATGTTATTAAATCTATCGTGTTTAATTAAAACCATGCATCTGGTAATGTATAAATTGGAGAATTTTATTTTAATTTCCATTCAAGTAGATTAGTTTAATTTACCTTATTCATTCTTTTTATGACTGAATTGTGCGTAATTGTAAATTTAGATTATGAGATTATTAAAAAAAAAATTTAAATTCGACAGTGAGAATGACTTCTTAAGTAATTTGCACATCCCTGAATTCTTGAATGGTATAAAGTGTTTTGGGGTGTCCAGTCACGGTTTGCATCTAAAGGTGGGGACTCCAGTTATGTTATTGAGAAACATAGACCACTGCATGCGATTATGTAACAGGACGAGATTGGTTATTACAAGACTTTCCACGCACGTCCTTAAATGCAAACTTCTAACTGGTGCAAAGGCAAGTGAAAAGGTGTTGCTTCCCCAGATGAGTCTAATGCCTTCCAACGTTATGATACCTTTCAAGTTTCAACGAAGGCAATTTTCGCTCATGATTTCATATGCGACGACGATAAACAAGAGTCAGGGTCAATAAATTTCAAATTCGGGCTTTATCTGAAAAATCCCATGTTCAGTCATGGTCAATTATATGTTGCTGTGTCGCGTTTCAACCATCGAAAGAGTTTGAAGATATTAGTTTTTGGTGATGACGATTCGAAACCGAACATGACCAATAATGTAATGTACAAAGAAGTATTCAATAACGTATAATCTTAACATTAATATATATATATATATATATATATATATATATATATATATATATATATATATATATATATATATATATATATATATATATATATATATATATATATATATTTAAGTGTGATTCCAATAAAAATGATTAATCTTTCATCGTGATATTTTTTGTTTTCTTGTTCCAGTTGTATCAAAATGTGTAATTTTCAAAGTTTGATGGGTTACCTTTTGTAATTTGGTTAAACCTCAATGGTACTTTTGTTTAAAAAAAAATTTTTGAATCGCAATTTTTTGATATAATAGATCAAGTTTTATTGACACAACCAAAAAAAGTAATAGTTTTTTTTTTTTGTTTGTTTCAAATCAAATGTAAATATTTTCAGATATATCATATCAGAATGCAGACTACCAATGCAATTATTGTTATCTTTTAAAATATAATTACAAAAGGTACATCTCATGTTTAGTCTAATACCAAACCTATGTTATTATTATTTTTATTTAATGCATAATTTAAAAAAACACATCTCAAACTTAGTCTAATACCAAGCCCTCTGAGATTTTCGATAGTGTATGTAGAATTATAATATATAAATAAATTACAAATGTATATTCACATCAATGAATGAAATACAATATTGGTATTATGTTTAATATCACAAATAATTAATATTTTAAGTTTTAAAATATGTACGGGACACTGGTATGATACGAAATAATAGGATATAAGACATTCAGATTTATTTGAATTACACTTGTTTCTCGATTTTCTATTATTATAATTAATCAATCATTAAAAACCACATTCTCATAACTATCATGAAATACACATATAAACTTACGGGAGATTCTACGGTACCGTGATTATATCATTTTTCACTTAATTATAATCATTAGATCATTTTTCACTTAATAGGATGTGGGGGCATGGTGCCTTTACGGCACTGTAGTTATTTTATAAAATTTATGTCGTATTAGTGAGAATTAAGATGCGAAAATATTTCAAAATTATTTGCTCCAACAACAAAACTAAAATAGTTAATGAGGTCTACATGTGTTTTTCAAATTTAAACTAAAAAATATTACTTTTTTTTCTTTGTATTTAATAATTTTGTATTCGAAGTTGACAAATTAGTTCTTAACATTTGCGTATTAATAATATAGAAGGGAGTTTTTTGAAATGTAAAGTGAAGATTTTTTTTTTATACTTTACATTTAATATTTACTTTCTTAATTTAATATTTTTTGAATAAATATTACGTTTTTATACTTTTTTTAACAATGTTTGTGTAAAAACACGGGTATTCGTATTAGTTCGAAGGTTCGCACATATGGCCTAAATATGCTTCTACAATTAGGGAGATTGAAATAAAAATAGAGAAACTTATCGGTCAAGAAGAAGTCTATTATGGCTTAAACTGGAGACAAAAATTCTAAGTATTTTACATGCAAGGAAAGAAAGAAATAAAATCAAGGAACTGATTTCAAACCGCTCCTGCACATATATATCGAGCATTCACTAAAAAAAAATCCGGCAATGCTGACGGCCAAATTCGTCAGTATATGGAATACTGACGGCCTCCGGACGGATAATGGCCGTCAGCATTTTTGTGGTCAGGATTCCACTATCCTGACGACTTTAACGTACCCATCAGAAATAATGGCGTCAGAATGGCCGTCAGCATTTTTGTGGTCAGGCTTCCAGTTTCCTGACGGCTTTAACATACCCGTCAGAAATAATGACGGCCTGCTGACGGGTAGCGCCCGTCAGCAATACTTCCCGTCAGTATTTTTCCCTTTTTTTTTTTATTTTATAGATGCTGACGGGTCAAGCCCAACAGCATTTTAAAATATTATAAAAAAAAAAAACTGGGCGGGCCTTAACATTTTTTTAATAAATATTACATTTTTATACTTTTTTTTAAAGCAATGTTTGTGTAAAAACACGGGTATTCGTATTAGTTTCGAAGGTTCGCACATATGGCCTAAATATGCTTCTACAATTCAGGGAGATTGAAATAAAAATAGAGAAACTTATCGTTCAAGAAGAAGTCTATTATCGGCTTAAACTGGAGACAAAAATTCTAAGTATTTTACATGCAAGGAAAGAAAGAAATAAAATCAAGGAACTGATTTCAAACCTCTCCTGCACATATATATCCGAGCATTCACTAAAAAAAAAAACGGGTAGCGCCCGTCAGCAATACTTCCCGTCAGTATTTTTCCCTTTGTTTTTTAATTTTATAGATGTTGACGGGTCAAGCCCAACAGCATTTTTAAAATATTATAAAAAAAAAAAAAAAAACTGGGCGGTCCTTAACATTTTTTTAATAAATATTACATTTTTATACTTTTTTTTTTAACAATGTTTGTGTAAAAACACGGGTATTCGTATTAGTTCGAAGGTTCGCACATATGGCCTAAATATGCTTCTACAATTAGGGAGATTGAAATAAAAATAGAGAAACTTATCGGTCAAGAAGAAGTCTATTATGGCTTAAACTGGAGACAAAAATTCTAAGTATTTTACATGCAAGGAAAGAAAGAAATAAAATCAAGGAACTGATTTCAAACCACTCCTGCACATATATATCGAGCATTCACTAAAAAAAAATCCGTCAATGCTGACGGCCAAATCCGTCGTACCCATCCGAAATAATGATGTCAGAATGGCCGTCAGCATTTTTGTGGCCAGGCTTCCAGTATCCTGGCGGCTTTAACGTACCCGTCAGAAAGACGGCCAAATCCGTCGTACCCATCCGAAATAATGATGTCAGAAATGGCCGTCAGCATTTTTGTGGCCAGGCTTCCAGTATCCAGGCGGCTTTAACGTACCCGTCAGAAATAATGACGGCCTGCTGACGGGTAGCGCCCGTCAGCAATAAAAAAACTGTGGGCCTAGCCAACTGGCAACCTGTGGTCAGAAATAATGACGGCCTGCTGACGGGTAGCGCCCGTCAGCAATAAAAAACTGTGGGCCTAGCCAACTGGCAACCTGTGTTAATTTAATTCCCCACATGTTGGCATGGGTGAGATTCAAACCCCAGACCTCTCGCAAATAGAGGAGTGGTGTTATCGTCTGGCCAAGTCGATTACATGTGAGAGATTATATACTTTTAATATATATTAGATATATAAATTAAGTTATAAATTATAATTATAATTAATTATTAATTATATTTATAAATGTAGATTATATTTATGAATAATAATATATAAATTCATAATATTATTATAAATATATTTATAAATATATATATATATATATATATATATATATATATATATATTATAAATATAATTATTTATAAATAATTATAAATATATATTATTTGAAATATATATTTATTATATATTGTATATAAATAATAATATATTGTTATTATAAATATATAATATTATTTATAAATATATAATTTTTATATTATATTTATAAATGTATAATTTATATTATTTATATTTATAAATAATTAATATAATTATATATTTTATTTTACAAATAATTAATTAAATTATAAATATATTATTTATAAATATATAATTATAAATGTTTTTATTTTTATTTAATAATTCTGACGGGCAAGGCCGTCAGCATATATTTTTTTATTTTTATTTTTAATTAAAAATTATATCCTGACGGGCAAGGTCATCAGGATAATTAAGTTGGATAGTTTCCCGCTCTTTCCCTGAGGGGATGCTGACGGCCATGGCCGCCAGCATTTTCTTCCGCCAGTATTTCCGCCAGCATTGCTGACGGCTTTTTGCCCGTCAGCATATTCGCCAGAATTGCCGGGTTTTTTTGTAGTGATTGCTATAGAAAGAAACAATTAATTATTAAAAAGAATCAAATGAAAAGTAGAATAGAATGATCCATAGATTTATGCTCTCTTGTCCCGTTAGCATAGTAATTGACCACCAAACGAATTTCAACCCGCCTGTTGTCTGCAGATCAATTCATAACAGGCACGCATAGGGAACGTGTTTCCCAAATTATACACCCACAACCGAGACCATACCCTTCTTCAATTGCACCCAAATAGCCCTTTATGTATATAGCCTAAATAATTAGTAGCTCAAAGATCGGAATGGACTTTTCCTTTCAATATATTCTTAGTGAAAAAAGAAATACACCATATTCGAGCTTACACCGTGAAAAACCTCCATTGGGTCAATGAAATGCCTGACTACTCCCAAAATCAAAAACTAACTAGTCACTTGTTGGAGAAAATGAATTTGGAAAAGTTATATATAGTAACTTTGACCAAGATTTTAAATATAGACGGGTTGTTAGCTTTGGAAACGAACGTCAAATTCTTAATTTACGTTTTGAGTAGATTATCATGATATATTTATTTTCACAAATCCATGTTCGAATAAGTAAAAAATCAATGATTAAAGTTAAGCATTTGAATGTGTTTGTGTAAATAATTGAAAGGTAAAGCCGGTGTGAAGTTTTCTAAGTAAAGAGAAAATGTCCGACATATTAATAATATTCATTGTTTATGAAAATTGAATCATTAAAGGGGTTGAGCCTTCTTGGCCTTAATTATTGAATCGCAAATTATTTATATTCTTAGTTTTTAATTAGTTTGGGTTTACTGTGGAAGCTTTCAACCTTTACTTGATCCCTAAGTTAATTATCGACTTATTTTCGAAATCCTAATTTCTACGATTTTCCGCCTTTTTTAACGATATCTCAAGCCTATAAATGTTAATCCCTATATGGTATAAAATACACATAAAAAACGCAACTTTGATAAGTACCTAAGAAAATCATCGGCATACACATCTCATATTATATTTTTCATGTCTGACTCACGCATTTTAGAGGTTCATCAGCATACACATCTTATATCATATTTTCCCTGTCTGATCACGCATCATATAGCATGCAAATAAGGGTTTGTTGATGGGCAATCTAGCCGGATCTCGTTCGCATCGTTGTATTTTGGGAGGTTCATTGTCATAATGTCTGCAAATAGAGTTTGTTGCTCAGTTGTCTAGTCAGATTTCGTTAGTAACATTGTATCTGGGAGATTCATTGTCATATAACCTGCTAATAGAGTTTGATGCGAAAGAGTTCGCCCGCCTACACTTTTCTATTTCGTTATTTATTTTTGTTTTTCTATTTAATTATAACACATTTGTTTCTATTTAATTGTAATGTAGTTCAAATTATATACGTTGTTGAGTTTTATTAGTGTATTCCTAACAAACTTAAAATTCTTATTTGCTGAACCAACCAATCTACTGGAGATTAAGTCTTTCTGAAATCCTAAGGGGCTCACATCATCAAAAGAGTTAATTTCATGGATCTGGAGCATCAAGAAATTAAAATCAATTATCATGAAGAGAGATTCATGATTCTCAGATCAATTTCGGGCGATGCTGGCGGCGAAGGTGACTGATTGACGCGACGGTGAACGGAGGTGTGTGCCTTGACGTTGCTGTTTGTTAACGGCGTCCGTCTGTCGTTGATGGCGGCAAAGACGGCAAGTCGATCTAGTTCGCGCGGGACTGTCTCTTCACTGCGGATCAAAGACGCCGCTGCAGCCGGCGAAGGCGACAACCTATCAATTTTCCGCGGTTCTGGAGGCAGGTTGACGTCGAATGAAGCTGACTAGTTGATGACGGTGAAAAGAGAAGGTAATTGATGACCTTGAGTTTTGATGTTAATGGTGGCTGATCAATTTGGAGAAGAAAGGCAAGACTGTAATGGCCTTTAGTTCGGCCTTTGAAGTGTGTGGCCCGGCCTTTGAAGTGTTTGGCCCAACAAGTTGATTTGATAGGTATATTTAGGCTATGGGCCTTGTTTGGTCATATTTCTTGGGCCTGTCTACTAAAACCCAAATATATCATGGGTTTTATTAATTTTAGAGGTTGGGCCAATGATGTGTCTTAATTGTTGAGCCCACCAACAATATTTGTTTTTACTAGACTTCATTAACTAAGGGAGCTAAGTTTTAACTTGGCCAAAATCGATGAAGAATAAGGCCTTGATGGGTAAGATTATTGAGGTCAATATTCGTATTTGAGTTTGGATTTAATAACTTAATGGATGATTTAAATCTAGCCTTGAATTTGATTTATAATTAATGTTGGGCCTACATTGTGGATTGGGTTTGAGATTAATTTTGGCTCAAGTTCTTTGGGCTTAAAGACTCAAGTTTATAAAATCTAATATAAATTAGATTTGGATCTAATTTATAAATTGAATATTGAAATTTAATTGTTGAGATTTCTTATATCACTTCGATTTTCCAACAATAAAAAATCTAGCCTTATTGGTCAAGTAAAGCAGATATTGAGATAGCTAACACGATATACATGATATCATAAGAGTATTGATTTGCAAATGTAAAACTCGGAAAATCAAAGGAAGATCAATACAAAAAAAAAGCAGATTTTTGAGGGATTTTTCCCTCAATTTTGAGGCAAAATCCCTCGGTTTTGGGCAAAATCGAGGAAAAATTCCCTCGAAAATATCCTCATCGGTAAAATTTTCCGAGGAAAATATTCCCTTGAAAATTTTAAACCGAGGGAAATTCCCTCGGAAAAATCTTCGAGCAACCCTCGGAAAAACCGAGGAAATACCGATGGGATGTTTCCCTCGGAAAACCGAGGGAATAAGTTCCCTCGGAAAACCGAGTGCTGTATTTTCCCTCGGTATTGCGAGGACTGTTCCCTCGGTTTTTGTTTTTTCCGAGGAATTTTCGAGGGAATTTCCCCTCGTTTTTTATTTCTTTAAAATAATTTTTTTGACTTTTTCGAGGGATTACCGAGGGATTGTCTCCTCGGTTTTATTTTTTTTTAATAATTTTTAATTTTCAATTTTAATTTTAATTTTAATTCCTTTTCAATTATTAAAATCCCCAAAAATTTGAAAAAAATCATTAATGAAAAGACAAATAAATAAACCAATTATTATAAAAAATATTTGAAAATTTAAGAATTATTACATGCGTTCGACACAGTAACAAAGTTTATATAAAAATCAAACTGTCTTATGAATGGGGAGGGGGGTACTGCTGATGGGGAGGGGGGTACTGCTGGAAACGAGCATACATTTCAGCCATCTGGGCATTCATCCGCGCCTGAAATTTCTCCTGCTGCCGGCGCTCCTCCGCACGTTGTCGCTTTTCCTCGGCGTATTGTTGCTGAATCGCCTCGAGCTCCACCCTCTGAGCCTGTACTTGCGCCTCGAGCTCTCTGACGTGGGTCCTATAAGCCTGGGAGGAGGTGGAAGAAGAGCGGCCCTTGAATAAACCCTTCGTAGCAACCACCACCTTCCCATACGCGCAGGTGCCGTAATGCCGTCCCTTGCTCGACCCGATGACGTCGAGGAAAATCCGGTCCTGGTCAACCTCGCTACTCCCCTTCTGGGAAGACGCACGTTCCTGTTCCTGGGTCAGCTGTCGCTCGTACTCTTCCTGAAATACAACTCGTTATTAAAATTATACGTTAAAATCAAAGAATAAGTTAAAATTAATAAAGAGACTCACACTAATAAGATTAGATCTCGTATCGATAAACGCGCCGTCTTTCTTTTGGTGCGTACGTAAAAAAAGATCGTAGCACTTAGCCGACTCACCCGTCTCCCGCTCCTGTATCTAAATAGAATTTTCAAATAATTAAAATTAAAACTAAACAAATAAATATTGTATTATTATAATCTAAAATTACTTACGATATCAAAAATATAATTGATAGTAGATCTAGCCCCCC